>JAWWEE010000159.1:740672-752968 GCA_035221455.1 Xenops minutus
CCGCACACACGAGCTGTAGATGTGTCTGAGCCCACTGCACACAGGAGCTGTAGATGTGTCTGAGCCCACCGCACACAGGAGCTGTAGATGTGTCTGACCCCACCGCACACAGGAGCTGTAGATGTGTCTGACCCCACTGCACACACGAGCTGTAGATGTGTCTGAGCCCACTGCACACAGGAGCTGTAGATGTGTCTGAGCCCACTGCACACAGGAGCTGTAGCTGTGTCTGAGCCCACTGCACACACGAGCTGTAGATGTGTCTGACCCCACCGCACACACGAGCTGTAGATGTGTCTGACCCCACTGCACACAGGAGCTGTAGATGTGTCTGAGCCCACCGCACACAGGAGCTGTAGATGTGTCTGAGCCCACTGCACACACGAGCTGTAGATGTGTCTGAGCCCCACCACAGACAGGGAGCCACTGCCAGGACAGCCCCAAGCCCGGTCAGGCCAGAGAGGTCCGTGCCTGGCAAGCACTAAAGAGCCTTGTCACTGGCTCCATGAAAAGCCAACCCTGATTTCCCACCGCCCGTGGGTCTGTTTGCCTCTCGCTGAGTGTCACTACCTCACCTACAGGGCAGGCAGGAGGTCTGTCTAAATACTGACTCCATTCAAAAAGCTTTCCATACTGCAGTGAATTGAAGTGCTAAATTGAAATTTGAGGTGATAAAGACGCTTAGGAAGCTTTGAGTTGCTCAAGCCAACAGTACATGTAGTGGCTACAAAGTAATCCCATACTCCCTCTTAATTAAACACATATAAGGATATACTCGGTAACTAAGTTGTCTGTAAACCAAATAAATGCTACATTGCTCTGGTGGTAAAAATCTCACCTGTGCCACAGACACATAGTATAATTCTTATGCACTACATTATTACTGCATCACAGTATATTTTTATGCATTCACAATAGGCTACATTTCAAGTATCTTATAAAAATATAATTAACCCTCTGATTCAATTTTACCCTGCCTTTATCCCTTAAATGAGCAAGTAATTTTTCTCAGGTGTATTAGTTGTTATTCTCCTCTTTGTGAAAGGTGCCATGAAAGCCATGTACAGCCAGCCAATTCCAATTGCAGTGGAGCTGGAGGCAGGCTTGCAGCTACTTCAGTTTATATGGAATAAACCTTGTACTAACATAAAATGTCTCTGTGGAGGTGGAAGTCTCCATTTCTGCTAATGGAGTTTAAAGGTTCATAAAACATTTTATATGAAACCCTGGACTAATTTCTGGTATGTGATCTCTGGTCTAGGTAAGGTGAAACCGAGCACAAAGAGGACACTTAAAACTGTTCATAAGCCTTGCAACCAAAACTTACATACAGAATCATATATGATATCAGATTTCCAAGCTGCAGATTGTAGTGTAGTCTGAAGGATGTGTGGGCTCAGCCTTAAGTATGTGGATAAAATTCAAACTGTAGGATTCTGAACAGTTCACTGAAAAACCCCCATGAAAAGGATATTGAAAAGGGGCAAATGATTGTTATTCACTGTAAAGTGATGCACTGATGAGGAACAACAATGGAGAAAGAGATGTAGCAGTTACATTTCAAAGGAAACAAATCTCCGTGCAAGGAAGTCCAGAATTACAATCTATAAATGGCTCTTAATGAAGCACTGACAGGGTACAAGTTAGTGAAGCCAAAACTCAGGAGTGGGCTGGACTTCCCATCCCAGAACTGCATAGGATAGGGCCAGTACTGTCCTCTGTCCCTTGGCTGCACCACTTGGCTGGTGACAGTGTTGTGACTGAGGACAGTGTGTTTAGGGAAAGCACGCCTGGATACTGGAATTCTGTCCTACTGAGCCCAGCAAGGAGGTTCCTCTGCCTAGCAAGGCCAGCCTGCGTTTTCCTCAAGGTTTCAGAAATTTGTCATCAACTCAGTATTTTGATTACTGGTCTAAGCTATTAAAAAGCAGCTTAATAATGATGTTAAAATGTGAGCAATGCAAACTCCTTGGAAGTAACTATGTTGACATTATTGCATATTGTTCAAGTTTGGTGTTCAGATTCTTTAAGTAGCCTCTGTGGAGGATGAATTACACCAAAGAGAAATACCTAACAGTATGTGACTTTTGTCTCAGCCAAGCTGTCATAAACAAAAGAATATCCAACTTCCCTGTTAAACAAAGACCACTTGCCTTCCTTCTGATCAGAGATTCTGGTCCACAGCTTCCCACAGTGTGTTTTCTGATAATTTCCTTACCTTTTTTCCCCAGCTATTCTTTTTTTTTCTTTTTTTTTAATTTATGCTGTTAAGTCTGCATTATGAAAGGATTTGCCCTACTTTTTGCTTTCTTGTCTCAAATAGAAGGTATTAGATAGCTTCTCTAGGTACTGTGCACAAAGTGCACTTCAGAACATTTCTCAATTATTCCTATGTATCCAAGAATATATTCATGTTATAAAGCACACTGGAAAAAGCACACTGGAAAAAGCATCACTCAGACAGTGCTGTAAAAATACTGGTTCAAAAGCCATTTGCAGTGGTAAAATGCCCAGAAAGATTTCTGGAGAGGTGACTAAATCGAGCAAACAAAACATCTTGCCTGATCTTTTGGAAAATACTCTCAAAATCGTCCGATGCTTTGTGTTGGAAGGGATCACCTCATTCCAACCCCCTGCCATGGGCAGGGACACCTTCCCCCATCCCAAGCTGCTCCAAGCCCTGTCCAACCTGGCCTTGGACACTTCAGGGCTGGGGCAGCCACAGCTGCTCTGGGCAGCCTGAGCCAGGCCTGCCCACCCTCTCAGGGAAGAGTGTTTTCTTCTTCCCTAATCCAAATCTCCACTCCTTCAGTTCAAAACCACTACCAGCAAACCTCCTCCTTTAACAGGTATCACAGCATCCACATTCCAAGGGAAGAAAACCCAAGATGCCAGCAAACCCTAACAAGTGCACACAGTGGTAGACTTCTTCGGCATTTAAGAAGCACAAGCTCTAGTAAAAATGATGTTAATATTTTGATGATGTGTTCCTTTTTTAGTACCTTTGAAATTATTCTGCTATAGGAGACTGGCTCATTACAGATCAGTATATCAAAACGATGAGACTTCTGGGGATGTAATGGAATCACAATTATCATAATTTCTAATATTCGGAGGAAGTTCTAAATCTGGTCTTTGCAGTAATGTAAGGAAAGAAGTCCCTGCCAATGCACTTGTGTCAGCTCTCTCCACACTATCACCAAAGATGTTAACCAAGTGTATCCTGACGGGGAGTCCATTTCCCTTTTGGAGCTCCCCTGACTCACAGCACAGCCTGTCTCACTGGACTTGGTGCCCAGCACTTCTAGCTGCTGAAATATGCCCCTCAGACACTCAAAGGCTGATAAATCTTTGGGTTGTTTACCTTTTGTTCCCTTGCTTCACACTCGGGCAATAAAGGCTGTGATTAAGAGGATTAATGAAAATGTCACCATTTATCACCTGAAGCTCAATCACTAATAGGGAAGTTGGACCTTATTTGATTAATTACATAAAGGTGCAAAAATTCTCCCATTATTAATTCAGGACTTGCTGCAAAATGCTAGAATTCTCTGAGGCCCTACATAGCAAGGTTCAATGTCTTAAAGTTTACATACATTTAGAAGTACATGCTTGACTTTAATTTATTGAATTCATTTTCTTAATTGACTGTTTTGACACATTAACTCTCCATTAAACATCCATCTACCAGCTCCAATACATCCAGACCAAGTTACCTGATTCCAAAGGCCTCCTTCCTTCCTGTCACCTCTCAATTACTGTTGCCAGACTCTCTCTACTGGAACACAAAGCATTTTTTGCATTTAAAGCATTTGTGCATCACTCCTGTGCTACCTTTCATCTCAGCAGTAATTTCACATAAGCCTCTCTCCCCCAGATGCCATTAGGAGCTTTGGGCAAACAGCCTTTACCTGCTGCATATTGTCTGCAACCCCTGGCAGCAGAGGGCTTGTAGGCTGTAACCAGCGAGGCTGTCATGTCCTCTTGCCAAGCACCTCAGTTTGCTGAGGGGCCTCAGCACAGAAATAATTCCATCTGAAGTGGGAAAGCAGGGGTTTTGACCTAACCCTTGGGTCTACCAGTGTTAAATTTGAGTTTCCCAGGAACACAGAATATTCTGAGTTCGAAGGGACCCACAAGGATCATCAACTCCAGCTCTTAAGTGAATGGCCCATACAGGGATCAAACCCATGACCCTGGTGTTAATAGCACCTTGCTCTAACCAGCTGAGCTAATCTCGGGGTTTCAAACATTAGAGGTTTCATTTTTAAACTGTTGCAGGGAAAAAAGAAGTACCTCTAAGTAAAATGGGGAAGAGTATTTTTTTATTTTGCAGTTAGATGAGTATTGCTTGCTACAGAACTACCTATTCACAGATTTGCTAAAATCAGCAAAGTCAGCAGTCAGATTGCTAAAATGGATGCACTAAGATCCTTGGATTTAACTGAACTGCAGCAACAAAGAACCTACAAGAAAGGAATCTCCACTGCCTGGATCTCATGGATGTGCCATTAATTGAACCCTGCTGAACAGGCAGGCTGCACATGGGGGAATACTGAATGGGAATTCTCAATCACACAGACCAAGGATGCACAGAAAAGAGCAAACTAAAATTAGGTGGTGTTCCTCTCAAAAGCAAAGCATTAACTCACTAAGAGTTAAAAAATAAAAAACATGGTAAGAGAGGAGAGTTAATTTGTCAAGGACAGACTGATAATACAAATGAGTATGGTAATGTAATGAAAATCCATTTCCCATTCATAAACATTGATTGTGCTTAAAAGAGCTTATCTTGTTTACAAACATGCCATCCCAATCTGCTGACAGGTACCTGTTATTCCCCAAACGCTGACCAACAGCCTGCATCCAGATCTCCATATGCCAACTGCTTCATGCTTCCTACTTAGCTCCATGCTCCTGGAAGCAGAAAACCACGCAGGTGCTGTGTCACCAGAGCTCCTGGTGCACGAGAGTCCTGTGTGCCACAGGGACAGCTGCTGGTTGTGCTCCTGTGCACAACTGACAGACACCAAACTAACCCCACAGCTGACACGGTGATACACTCTCCACCTCAGGGTCCTGAATGGCTACTCTGACACAGATGTGACTGTATGATGATACCACTGAAATTATGTTATGGGTTAAAGAAGAGTAGGAACAGCAAAAGTGCCAGCAAGGAAGTGACAAGGCCTTGACTTGCATCTTACATCTGGGGATGAAAACAATTTATTTCTCTCTCTGTATTTTTGTAATTCAGGATGGTTTTCCCCTTTACAGCATTTAACCTCATTTAAAAAGAGTGTTCTCTTAGGGAGAATTCATCTTCAATAGATGTGGATTTCCTGAACTGGAGATGTTTGTATTACCTTGCAAACTTGTTTTTTGAACAACACTGTCCTGCATGCCTTTGCTGTTCTGTATCAACACATCACAACAATAATGTGCTGTTTCTGGCTGTCCATTGTTCCTAACAGATTCAACCTCAGACCTCAATCCAAGTTCCTAGAAGCCAGCACTGTCATACTGCAATACAATCCAAACTGAAAAACACGAGGGCAAGAATTAGGCAATAGGCTAAACCATCAAATTTATGTATCAGCAGATCTGCAGTCAGTGTTCTTAGATCCAAGCACAGAGAATATGATATATTTGTGTGCCCAGAGAAGAGATGAAGCGCACAAAGCTCATTTCATCATCGCCTCTACTTCTCCTATTAAATCTCTCAGCCTCTGCTTGGTACAGCTGACCTTTAAGCACTGCAGAGGGAGATTTGCATCTGTGCCAAAGGAGAAGATAATCAAAGGATTCTTCCCTGCTCCCATCAAATTCCTTTTTTAATCTCAAGTTCCCCCAGCCTCTCACTCCTCCTCTCAGGAAGCATTACATCTCTGTGACAGATCAGCTCAGAACAGCAGTCAGGTTTCCCAGACAGAGAATTTCTAGTTGCTCAGGGGGTCCTCTCTCCTCATGCACATTGGCGTTTCACTCTCCCTTGCCACCTCAGTGGCAGAATCTGGTTCCTGTCTTTGCAGAAGTGAACCACGGGCCAGAACCCTCTATTCACTGAAGACACACGTCTTACAGGGGACTAGCAAGTACAACTGAGTCCCTTAAGGCTTTTCATTATTATTGTGTCTTAATTTTCATAACTTCAAATAGTGTTTACAGTCAAAGCTAATTTTAAAATGTCCTAGAAGTCAAGACTTTTGAAAATGTTTCCATATAATCCAGTATTTCCATTAGATTTGCAGTTTAATGGTAACATCTTAAATGAAAAGGCATTCCAAAGCAGAAAGTCTGTCAAATCTCAAAGCACGTAGTCATGTTTTGAAGTATTTTTTTCAAAATTGCCGCATTATAATAAGGAATTCCCACTAACAACAAACATTTTCTAACAGAAACGTATCTTTGGGGAATTTATTTTAATCAAGGCTCACAAACAAAGATTGGAGTACAGACAGTCAACTCAAATCTGGTTGCTTTTTTCATCCTGCAATATTCTCTAGTTTTGCAATGTCACAAAATCAATATTCAGACATGGAACTATTTGATGCAGTATATGGGCAATACAGGGGACTGTAGCCTAGGAAAAACCTCCCTCTGAAGACTGTTTAAGGTGACCCTTGGTACCCATGAAAAGACTTCAGCACCTGAGTGTTCATTTCCTGGGAGAGAAATGTCCACCATCGTAGCCAGAGCGGGCAGTTTAATATGGGGGGTTGGGATATTTTCACTACATGGCTAGGACTCTTTCCCTTCCTCCATACACCAGAATACACTATTCACTTTGCAGCCACGAGACTCTGGTTTGTGCGCTGACTGTGCAGCTGTGACACTGCACAGATGCTGCCCAAGGTATCCCAAACACCTTGCCCCAGTCTGAGCCTTTTCAACATGAGTGCTGCCCACAAAGCCCCAGCTGATACTCCTGCTCGGTGGGGCTGACAGACCCAGTCTGGGCACTCTTTAACACAAGCCAGAACCTCAAGGGTAAGAGCAGAGAGTGGTTAAAGAAGAAAACAAGGAAGAAGATATTACCCTTAGCTGCTACTGTTTCTGGGAATATCATTGCCCCAGACCTGGTGTGGTGGTCAGCCTTCCCATTTCTCTGAGGTTTGATACTTCACTGAGTTTATACACGTGCTGCTGAACTGGATTGTTTTGCTACCTCTGAACCCAATTTTTAAAGGAAGGAATGTGGCTTCCAAATGCTAATTCAGAAGAGAGATATTGAATGAGTTATTACTTCTCAAGCCAGTTTACAAAGGTCACTGGCCTATGAAGATACTGTTTGTTTCTTAAATTACAATACGAGCAGTGAGTCAGTGTGGTGAGCAATTTACCTCAGGACAATTAACATTTCATATTCAAAGCTGGGGGACAAAAAAAAAAGCATCATCTTTCTCAAGACCTATTGTTTCCATTAAAGAAGTTTTCATTTTCAGATTAAAACAGAAACCACAGAATATATCTCCTGACATTTCAAGTAGTACTTCTAATTTCCATATCAAATCCACTGTTGGATTAACCTTTGTGAGAAAATGAACTTTTGTTTTAATAGTGTCCAAATCAGTTTATTGTGTTTGTACACAAAACATTGACATAAACTACTCTGCAAACATCCTGGACTTTTCAAAAACAGATTCAAAAACTGCACTGAAAATCAGCATATGCTTGATAGAAACTGCTCTGTGAAGTGTAAGAAAATGCAATGTGTTATATGTCTCAAAACAGACCAAGAGTCATCTCTCGAGGTACGAATCATTTCAGCTCACTTCAGCTACCTAGAAATCAGCCATCCAGACCTGGCTAGTCACTTAGTCAAAGAAGACACAGGCAGTTAATGTAAGCACGGGAAATCCCTGGGCAATCTTTATCCCCGGTTCCTTTGGGGAAATAGGGTAAATAAGGGTTTAAATTGAAAACAGACCAACACAATCAAATCCCACAATATCTACTTGAGTTTTTTTGTTTAGATAAACAAACACAAGCGAAAGGATGAGAGGGCACTGGTGCGTAGGGGGACAGACCAGTACTGTTAGTACAGGTTCTCATCTGAGCAGACAGGTAAATGCTCAAACTGGAAATAACACAATTATCAATGGCTTGTTTTACTTTAAAATGGACTTCCATGCCAGCCCTGAAACCTCAAAATCACTGCATTACCTATCAGGGTTGGACCTGCTGGCTGCAATGCTAGAATCAATTTTATGTGACTGGAGATCTGACTAGACAAGTACACAGGTCTTTGTGGTTCAGATCCAGAATCTTGTTTCATAAATCCCTACAAGCAGGTGAAATACCATGAAAGGAAAATTTAACACTGATGGTTTCATCAATATGACAACAACAGCATATTTATAACTGAGCCATAGAATAACAGCATCTATTAACATTAACAGAGGGCATATCAGAGTAGGGGATACCACTGTGCTGATTCACTTTATTGCTCCCTGCTTGTTTTGAGAATGCAGTGTCATGTCTTTATCACAACACGCTGTCCTGTCTCCACTTTGACATCAGTATTATCAAATTCATCCCTGGTGCAACACTGAGATGAGCAGCCCAGCCCAAGAGTGCTGCTCTGAGGCTCTGTGAGTGTGTGGAACTCGCTTAGCTGGATCCTGTTTGACGGGATGAAGCTCAGACACTGCTTTTTGTCTAATGAAATGATCATGGGGGGGGCTTCACTTCTCTATACATCATACAGCCAGGCTATGAAATTCCTTTCCATGGCATGCTAGGGATGGCAAAGGTTTACAGTGGGCTCAGACCCACATCTGGAGCATGTGACAGTCAGAAAAAGGACAGTCAGAACGCCAATGGGTTCTTCTCTTAGCTTCTGTTCCCCAAGACAAAACCTGAGGATTGCCAGCATCTGAGCTGCTTTTCACCTCTCAGTGCTTGCAAGCAGCTCCACTATATTCCATGTTCCATAAAGGCTCCTGCCAGCTGATAAAAGGGGGAAAATTTCCCCCTTTTCTATTGTGATAAGCAAGGTATTTTGCATGTAGCAATATGGGCAGTCTTGCTTGCATCACTGATCTTTTGCCCTAGCACGTGGTGCCCGCAAACCATCCAGCCCCTTGGATGCCACAACTACATGTAGATGGTTCAAGTGCTCCTCAGTTCTACTAAGCTGCCTGATGTCTTCTCTACCTCTAGTGTTCCATGCCATTTGTGCAACATTCCCTTCTCAGTTGTTCAGCTTTTGAGGTATTTTCCCTACAGCTATTGCCCCCTAGCAGTTCATGGCCAGGCACATGCCACCCATGATCCTGCACTTCAGTGCTTGGCTGGAGTTACTCCCAGCTGCACAGCTCGAGCCCATTTCTGCAACAGCACAACTGCCTTGCAGATTTATGTTGCACAGCCTGAAAGTGGTAACACAATGTGTTTGTTTGCACGCCCTTGTAACAAGGAAGGAAATAAACAACAAAGGAATGGATGTGAGGACTCTCCTCTGAACATGCAAATCACAATTGCCATTTAAGAACCTTCAAATCAAAGAGATGCTTGTCAACCTCTTCTCATAAGCTATGGGAATTTAGTACTGGATTGGATCTTGAAATAACTTGTCACTCCAATCCAAATCTTACAGACAGCAGACAACACCACTGTGTTATGAAATGGTTCCCTGACAAAAGGCTGGGCAGCTGTCCCAAAGGGGACAAGTGATGTTTATGTATTAGAATCAGAACAAAACCAGAAAATTCTTTGATAAATAAAGGGATAATCAAAATAGCAGGGATTCAAAGCCAGCTAATGTCCTTTTGATCTGTCCCTGACTCTTGCAGAATCAGGCTCTGATTTGGCTAGCACTTTTGGCTAGAGCTGCTTTCTCAAGCACATCCATTACCGACAGCACCACATCCAGCTGCAAACCAAGCTCCAGACACATCCACCACTTCTCAGTTCTGAAAAGTGTGTATTTCTGAAGGACATGCACTAGTGAAAACCACAGTTAGTCAGATCTAAGACTATCTACCCAATACATTCCTTGACAAATTAAAGCAACAGTGCAGTGGTCTAATACGTCACTTTAAAAATACACATAATATCAGTTGCACGGGTTTTAGGTCAGTAAAAACCAAAATATGCTTCCAATTTACTGCTCTAATGTATTTAAATGCTATTTCATTTATATCAATTTAATTGGTATTACGCTTTCTACAAAAGAGCTACCATATCTCCTTCCCTTAGATGATGCTGTTGGAAATGACTGAATTTTTCTTAGAAATCAGAAAAATCTGTTTCTCTGTACAAAGCCCCTTTGTGGCCACTTGCTTAGCTGTTGTTTGGTTTTCCCCGTGATAGGCTCACAGCTGATGGATGCAGTACAAGTACCATCTAATTAAACTGCTGGAGAGTTCAGCAGTTGATAAATACAGTTTATCAGAAAGCCATCACTCACACTCTCACTTAGAGATACCAGTAAGTGCATTAAACCAAAGTAAGCAACTTTTAAATGAGACGCTTCAGTTCCAGGAGATACAGAGAAGAAAACTTCAATTTTCCTTTTTGACAGTTGTCAACAGCAGAGGACAATGTAAGCACCAGTACAGTGACACGTGGAACAACTCATTCCACAAAAGGAGGTGGCACTGTGTACCGTCTCTCTGAGAGCCAGTTCCCTGAAACATTTGTGAAAGGGTGTTTTCTTTGGTGTAGCAGCAGGAGTGCAACCATGCACACAGGCACACTGTGTATTTACACACAGCAAGAGCAGGCCGTGCTGTGAGACCACCTCTTTGGGTTTGGGTTTCAACTTTCATTTGGTTTTGCAGCATGGTTGAAATGAGACACTCTTGTAAATGAGAGAATGACTACCAGCCTCATTCTGTAATTACACGACCAGGAACAGAAATACACATGCAATACCCTACTTTGATTTAGCTCTTTACCTATTTGTCTTTCATTATCTGTAGATCACTCCAGGTTGGTTAATTTTGAGCCAAATCGTTTTCTTAAGTACATTTTCAGCCACGAAGTGAATTCACTGAGTTTTCCCATTTTTGCATTACTGCACACCAAAGCACCAAAAGCTAAACCCCCCCCCCCCCCAACATTACCAATGCATTCCTTACAGGCACTTAAGATAATACTGCTGCCAATTCCTGACTACAGTATTCCAGCAGTGTTTCAGGCTCCAGTTTCAACGAGTTGAAGTTGCTCAAATTATAATTCCACCCCACTGAATTTCTATGCAATGAAATCCTATATAACCACACAGCCCTCTGTCTTACTGCACACCATTATATAAAAAACTGACTATGGTTACTATTACCCCAGGCCATTTATTTATTTGTTCCTAAAACTAGCCTGAAATGGTTTAGGCTATCTGCCAGCAAAGGAGTTGTTCAGGGGCAAGTCACTCACACCACATATTCAAAAAGAAACAAAAGTGCAATTCCATCAAACATACCTCCACAAGCCTGCTGGTATGTTCTCGAAATATAGCAGCATACTCCTTCATTTCCTTCTCTCTTCCATTTTTAGCAGCTTCAATGAGAACTAAAAGTGGAACAGTGGTATCTAGGAAGGAGTCTGAGATGTGATCTATAATGGCTTTACGGAGCTGCAAAAGAAAGCATTGCATTAGTACCTGCTAACTGGGCTATTTGTTACAGTCTACTCTAATTATTGCCCATTAATATTTTATAACATAAGCATGTACACACTGTATTCCTGCGTTAGTGGCAGGATTATGTGTCGGAAACCTACTGCAGCTGCAATTTATCTCTCTCTCAGATAACTGTACTTCATTTTAGGGGCAATTTTACCATTTCACTACCTCGATATGCATGTTTGCAAGTGTGACTGTGTGTGTGTGAGTACAGATACATAACACACAACATACCCTAGTTCTGGTGAAACCAAGGGAGCCAGACAAATACTCACCTTCCCGGATGAACAGAACAGACTACTTAAACAACTTCACATGTGAGAAATTAGTTACACCATATTTCCTGTCTCCTGAGTATTCTGCCTTGTAACTCACATGCCAAGCGAGAAGTCTGTTTAATTTTACAAAAAACAGCCTATAACGCGTGTTTTCATAATTGTGAAGTTACTCAAGTATTTTCTTGTTGGGAAGCCCAACCTCAGAGTGATTTGCAAAATGGTAGCCTTCATAGTAACTCTGTCAATGGGATTACTGATTGTGCCACCTGATAACATGCTAAGAGACCAAGAAAAACTATAGATGAATTTGACATGCACTTCCGGGGGGGGGGGGGGGGGGGGGGGGGGGGGGGGGGGGGGGGGGGGGGGGGGGGGGGGGGGGGGGGGGGGGG
>JAWWEE010000159.1:756357-893140 GCA_035221455.1 Xenops minutus
TAGGACATCACTGCATGTTACAAACCTACACATGCCAACAGCTCATTTAATCATGGGACACTCCAACAAACCAGCCCATTGGAACAATGCACGCAATGTACCTGAATTATCAAGGTCCCTGAGCTTCCCACTGCAGAAACGCTGCCTTTATTCAGGCAGGAATTACAAACAACCCCCCCCAATGAAACAAAGAAACCCCAAACCAAATCACAACAAAGAAACCCAATAAATAAAACCCAAACAGCTTTAAAAAGTTTTGAAAAGTTTCACTACTAGGAACAAAATGTGTTGACCCCCCAGTCCTGATAAGCTACCTGCTAAAATGTTTTTGTTGGGAAGGCCCAGCAGAAGAAAACAGACATTGTTTCCTGTTAAGATTAAGCACATGGATGTGACCTTGAGGAATTCACAGTTTAAAGCTCAGGACTGCAATTTACAACAAAAAGCAAGAGGAAGCTGTGGAACCATTCTATCCATGGCTGATGATTCATTATCTCCCAGAGAAATACCTTCTGGTTCTGCACAGCCCAGGCTGCAGGACTTTCTCAGCATTAGTGTATTATTTGAGGGCCAGGACTGTAATAACCTTAGTCACATTTGTGGTGAGCTCGAGGCATCCAATTTCAAACCAGCAGCCTAATTTTACCTCTCATCGCATAATTCTTTGCTATAGCTTTTTACTGATTTGCTTGGCTTAATTAACCTTTCACATATAAATTATCATTATTATTTTGTTCTAAGAAATCCTCTATCCTGCAGTTAAACAGCAAATTGCATAAAAAAAAAAAAAAGAAAAAAAAGAGGGGGAGAAAAAAGGCTAATGCTGTGTCTTTGCTGAATACAAACAAGTTTGAAATTATGTTCCAGTTTCAGCTCTGCAAAGGAATACAGGAGGCTGGGGTTTTCAAAGGATGGCTTGTGTAGCATTAAAGAACCAAGAAAACCAACACAGACCAAAGAAAGGAAAAGACAAAAGAAACAAAGGGAAAATCTGCAGCAGTATCTATTTCTTTTCATCTTAATCATACCAATCACTTTTTTCCATGCCTCAGTAAGTCTGACTCTGGCCACCTCTTGAGCAAAATGCCAAAAGCTAAGCAGCCAGACAGAGAGGCTTATAAACAAAGGACAGCATCAGCAGTGCTAGCAGGCAATGCCAGAGAAGTTATTGTGCTATAATTAAACTTTTCTCGTATTTTTAAGTGAAAGAGACACCATCCCAAGAGGGAAAGCAGGGGGAGGGTGATGCCTGACAAACTGCTTTATTTTTAAGATGCAAAGTCTTGTTCTTACCCTTTGAGCAGAGCGTTAAGAGAAGCAGAAGCATGGAGAATTTTTGGTTTGATATCGAAATGCATTAAAAAATAATATAGAAACATGTTGTTTATAAAACATGGGGCATAAGGTGTCAAAAACAGTGAAAGGTAGAGAAGAAAATGCCAGCAGCTGTTTACAGCAGTATTAAACATCAGTATCCTGATGAGTACAGAAAACTGCGTTTGCCTCTTGCCTCAAAAGACTATCCTGGCAAAAGTCCTGGACAAACTACAGATTACTTATTACTGAGGATCTCTCTCTCTCCTGTTCTGAAGGGATGCCAGGGAGGCAACCTCCTTTGTGTTCAGAAACAGCTATCTGCGATGAAGAACTAACACAGAAATGTAAGAACATCCAGAGGAATAACATTTACAGAAACAATGAACCAGCCAAAACTGCAGAACCGCCATAGGAGAAACATCTTTGCAGTCTATTCATGCTACACTGGGAAACAACTGGGAGGCAAGAACAGAGCATGGTAATTTCCCCTAATTAGAAATTAGAATGAATAGGCAATTCCTTCCTAAATATTCATCCTAGGCAGGGAACAGTGACCCAGGTAAAACTGCACACACAGAAATGGCATGCACAGCTCTGGCACAAAGCAAGTAACAATGCAAACAAAGCAGAACAGTTTAGAATCCCCACAAGTGCTGGCCAAGGGCCAGAAATGAATGCAAGCAACTTCCCTTGGAAAGCCAGAGACATTTTACACCCTCCAGGATAGGCTGTCACTGAGGTGGCTGCTCTGCCTTCAGCTCTTGCCAGACATGAGCCTTCTTGCCCTCCTCCTACTCAGCTCTCCAAAGGAGTTCCAAGGGGGCCCATGGCACAACCCACAGCCCGGCTGGTGCGTGGGCCAGCACCTGGGTGATGGTTTCCTTCAGTGGGTACTCCTGAGGAGACTGCAAAACTGCACCTTCCTAAGGGTTCATGTTTCATTCACTCCAACCTTGCAGAGGCTATCCCTGTAATGACTGAAAGCAAGCACACTGTACACACTACAGGCCCCAATCCACTGCGAGGGCCTGATGGAATACCAGAGAGGGGACACACTATCATTTAAAACATGTATTATAAAGCTGTAAGAGTAGAGCAAACAACAATGTTCATGTTTCTTCTGAAACTGCTGGGAGACAGAATAATGAATGCTCATAAATGAAAGCAAGTAAGACTCTACAGCAGTATCTGCTGGCACAGAAACAATTTCATGTTTCCCAGATCAGGAATCAGGCATGCAGTAAGCACCCTTCCTAAAACAATTCTTATGCCAGTCACATGTATGAACATAAAAGAGGAAATAGATGAAATATTTCTCATAAATACCTTCCACTGGAAAATGTCAAGAAGCCACTGAGCTGTTCTGGTTAGAGAAAATTACTGGTTCTAGATTGGCTGTAAATTGGGCATGATTACATTCAGCCTGAGCATTTTCCAAAGGTTTACAGAAAGACACAAATTGAATTAGTTAACAGCTTTTAACCACCGTAACAGAGTCAATAAACTGTTATAAGCTGGAGTTTAATTAACTCATGGAGAGACTGCAGGACAGAATGGGATTGTTCCTAGACATACTGAGTTTGTGAGGCAACTCGCCAGGTCCCTGAACTGAACATATTTTTGGCAGAACTCAGGCAGAAATTGAATAGCTAGTTAGCTACAAACTTATAGATATAAAATTTTTTTAAAGTTTTTTAATATGATATTCACCTCACCTTTCAAGGCTTCCCTTGGCTGATTATGGGAGCAGAAAGGAATTTAGTCATCACTCTGAAGCACAGGCTGGCTTGTAAGCCCGTGCACAAAGTGAGGAGGGACATTCTTGCACCAGAGAACTGGTAAAGAGCCACAGCTAGAGACAGGATGAAAGCAGTGTGTGCTCATGCTCTGTGAAGCCATAACCTTCCATACAGCCGGGCAGCCTGGCTGAAAGAACTACTGGCCTTCCAGCTTTCTTTTGTTTTGAAAACTTTTATACATATATATATATTTTCTTTTCCTGTGGAATCTTCAATTATTTTTTGAATATGGAAAAAATCTTTCTTTTCAAAATGCAGAAAGTGAAACTAGGAATTTCAACAGGCATCCTTCAAGGCCCTTTTGTACCTTCTCCTTTCCCCAGGTTGCTCACCTGTCTGCGGAGGTCTCTTGTCTTCTTGCACATACTGTCTATCGCAACATTCAAGGCATTGCTTCTCTCTTTCTTGTCAGCCTGAAAGAGATGTGACAGAACACACAACAGTGGTTATCTGGGATTCCTCAGCAAGCATGTTCTTTGTGTCCTCAGTTCAGCAGAGCATTTGGTAAACTGTTTATGCATGAAGATGTTTCAGATCTTTATACGTTTCAAGAGCCACTACCACAATATTCACAGAACGCCAATTTGTGATGTTAAGCATAATTTGCCAAATGAAAACATACGCTTTAGTAGCAGGGTACAGGAGCAAAATTAAAATCTTTCCAACTTCTGAATTGCTGTAATATTCTTAGTATAATCCAGGGTTTCTTGTGGGACAACATTAATAGAATTATTACTACTACTATTATTATTGATGTCAATCTATTTTCACCATATTCATGTGAAAACTACTGTTCTCTCTCCCCAAACAAGGTACAAGTTCAGACTGGGAATGCTTTAGTCTGCAGCACTCAGTATGTAACTCCTACAGAAGAGAATGGGTGAGTTGCCAAATGTCCAAGATGTGATGCTGTTTCGTTGCTCAGGACATGGCACCTCTCCATTTAACAGCACACTCACGTTCAGCATCTGGAAGACTGAGTCCTTGAGATATTTGAGAGGTCTCAACACAATCAGTTGTACACTTTCTAAACAATCTTCATTTATTTCTACCTATAAGCGACATGCTTATATCATTGCTAGCTATTTGAAAAGTGTAGTTAACACTTACTGGACTGCCCAGCTTTTTTTCTATACATTACCATAATAGTTCTGTGTCTACTAGTTGGTTTGAACATTTTGTTTGCTCTTAGTACAGAAACTACAGGAAAGACCAGAATGTCTTTGTTGCCATAAAGCAAGCAGCTGTTACTCACTACCTTTGGAGAGCCCTGGTCTGAGGGGAAGAACCACAAACAGTGACAGTGCCTTTACACAAAGCCAAAACACGTGACATTTACAGCAAACAGAACCAGACTATCCCAAGTGTTGGAGAAATAGCTCCATACACTGACCACAGTGTTTGGGCTTCTGGTACAGTGCACTAGAATATCTGTATGATGAAAATGACCATCCTGTTTTGTAAATGATATTAAAATTAATATAGATGCTGTAATATCTTGGTAGACACTGAGGTGTATAACCTTGCTGTCTACAATATAACAAACTTCAGTCAGAGCTACTTCCTTGCTAAAAAAAAGAAATAACCTGGGAACAAGGCAGTATGCTTAATATTAAAGCAAAGACTAGAGAGGATCAGGGAAAAACACTTACATTAAAACTGAAAGTGCAAGGTAATACAATGAATGCCTTGAGATTATTAGTCCGAAAGGAACAATTACTTTAGAAAGTGGGCTTCTGTATTCAGGAGGACTTAGAAATCCTCCTATGAGAAGTTCCTATTTCTGAAATTGCTCACAGTCTTTGCAGGGAACAGAAGATCAACAACAAGTCTTGGAGAAAGGTGTGAACTTGACCTTAAAACCTTCAAGGAATCCCTGAAGGTCGACCCTCACTTTCTGTTTCATAGCAATGCTCTCAGTTCTCCCATGAAAGCTTGCCCAGGAACCAAGGTAAATAATGACTCCTCTATGTTTGCAAGCTCTTGTCAAAGTTGCCAACCAAACCGATCCCTTGAACGGGCCAGGGAAACAGGGCCAGGGAAAGCACTGTGGGTACAGCTCTGCCCACGCCTGTGTGTTCTCAGACTACACAGATCCATCGGGAGCTTCATATTTAGAGCCTGTTTTCTACAAGGACGGAATCAGTGTCAAACACCGGGGCTTTGCTGAAGTTCTCCAGTAACCTGTAACTTCTAATGACTGCTGTACTTCAAGACAAACAAGCCGACCCTGAAATAGTTCCTTCTTGTACAGGGTGACTGAATTAGGAAAAGGGGCAGCAAAATTAGGCACATTATTCTGGGCCTGGATTTTGAAAATCAGGCTGTCTCAGTTTTCCTGCATTCACCTGCTGGTTTCTATCAGTAAAATACATCTAACAGCAGCTATATGGCTCCCGTGCAAAGATCCTGAAAGTAATATCCAGCTCCTGTTCCAATGAATTTTTAAAACCTGAAACATTTTACAAGCACTAAGTCATACTGTAATTAATACTCCACTAAGTGAAAGTAGGTATTTTTAATTAACACTGGATAGCCTGAAGACAAATGCTGGGCATTGCCAATAATACAGGCCTATCTATTTCACATACTGGCAAGCAGCATTAGTCAAAGGACTCACCAACCACACGTGCAGGAAACGTTTCCTGTTGGGTCTGCATTTGGAACAATCCATACCTATGGGCAGG
This sequence comes from Xenops minutus, assembly GCA_035221455.1. NCBI lineage: Eukaryota > Metazoa > Chordata > Aves > Passeriformes > Furnariidae > Xenops > Xenops minutus. The sequence continues at coordinate 762,161 of JAWWEE010000159.1, forward strand.
TTCCAACCCAAAGACAGGACTATGTCCCCACTGTTTCCAAAGGAGGTCATGAGTATCAGCAGGGCATCCTCCACAGGCACCACGGATCCTGCTGCACTGCAAGGTGTTCAGACACCAATACCTTTGCTACATCAGCTCCACAGCCTTGGAGAACTCAGCAGTGTGTCTCCAGGGAGGTCTTGGGTGGGTCCTGCCAGCAGGTAACAGTGCAAACTATCGGAGACTGCAGCCATGCTGCTACCTTCACACTTCGTGGAGGTGAAGAGAGAGCTTAAAGGAATGGAGGTACTCGGGGAAGGTGTTTAATTTCACTTGGTTACACTCCTGAAGTGATACAAATCTTTACCTGATAGTTGTATTGATCAGTAGATTATACAGATAATTTGGGCAGGACTACTAAAGTGATGATCTAATCTCTCCTAGCACTGAGACTAGTAGACATGAGCTAAATTTATAACCAATTCTATTAAAAAAGGATCTATAAAAGGATACAATCAGCCATAAGCATTAAACATTAGTATTCATTACATCAGTCAGTGAACACTCCCAGTTTAGCCATAATCCAGAATTCAGTTACAACACAGAAGCGAAGCACTCTCATTAGCAGGACTAAAATAAACAGGTGAAATGCAGCCAGTTATTTGGTGCTGAAGTATTCACAAGGATTTACTTCAACCTTGCACTGCGCTCCTTAAGGTCCCTTACAGTCAACAGAGAAACCACTTCTGTGTCACCTCCGAAGGTCCTGAGTCTCTACTCGATACAGAGAATAAGAGAGGAAAACTAATTTGATATGCTGAGGTTTGGTCTTGTAAATAGACCCTCAAAATACTTGTATTTAAAAAAAAAAAAAATACAAACTCACAAACTTTTAAAAGCAAATTATAACAGGCCTTCATGAAGCACCCTGGGTATTTTGAACATATCCACCGGAAGAAGGTATCGGGATTTCAGATATTAAATAATTAGTTTTCCAAACCAATAATTCATGTCCGAACCCACACCTGTAGTCTCTAGCCTTTGCACACTGTGGAGCAACAAGGAGCACTTCCACGATGAGAACAGACACCTTTCTGAATCCCGTATTTCAGAAGAACTGGAGTCTTAGCTGTAAACTTTAGAAGTACTTTATTTCCATGCTAAAGGATTCCTTCAAGTGTCTGTCTGGCCACAGCCCAGTGAGGAGAGTGGAAGTGGGATGCAGGCTGAGCCAGCCCAAACGGCCAGGGCCCATGTGGCCGCCTGCAGAGGAGCAGTGACACTGGAGCAGTGAGTGCTCAGCCTGCAGCTCGAGCCTCACTCGCGTTGTTAAGGACTGTCCCCTCACAAAGGTGTCTGCAAAGGAATAAATACATGCAGGTACCGGGCAGTGCAGGGTTATAAACAGCACACCAGTGTAAGGCAGCTACAGCAGACACATCTGTGTGTGCCTCTGACCACACAAACACACAACAGTGAGCAATTCAGCTAGACAGGTACCCTGACTTTCCTTTCCTTCAACACCACTATGAAGTGTTATTTGTAAACACACACAAGAGTGTGTTTCCTGATGACTGAGGATATTCAGGTGCAACTTCATCCTGCCTTGCTGGACTAATGCGTTAATCTAAAAAAAACATCAACTGGAACAAAGCAATGATGCTTCACTGGAATGTTTAAAATTACTTACATTTTAAAACCAAATACATAACCTGAACCCATATTGTACTCAAAGACTCTTCTGAAAATACATTTCTGTACTTAAAGACCTATTGCCAGAAGCCAAGCACATGTTTTGTTTCACGGGATGTGTCTGTTCCCAAACACTCATTGTACAATCTCGAGAGGAATGAATAGAGAAAAGGAATCCAAGCCACCAGCACAGTTTTCCTTGTTTATCAGAATGATAGAATGGTTTGGGTTGGAAGGGACTTAAAATACAATCTCATTCCCACTCTCTGCCAGGGGCAGGGACACCTTCCACCAGCCCAGGTTACTCCAAGCCCCGTCCAACCTGTCCTTGGACACTCCCAAGGATGGGACAGCCACAGCTTCTCTGGGCACCCTGTGCCAGGGCCTGCCAACCCTCCCAGGGAAGGATTCCTTCCTGATATCTAATCTAAACCTGCCCTCTGCCAATTGTCTCCAGCAGCTATGCCATGACTCTCTGATAAACATATTTTGATTTAGTTCCACGTATCCAATGGCAATTATATTTTAAGAAGACTAGCACACTTACTGAAATCAGTTCTCTATGGAAATACTTTTTTAAAAAGTCAAGCTAAAGGGTAAGCACCAATCGATAGTACAATAAGTTAATAAATGTCAGAGCTCTAATTAAAAGACTGATCATTTCAGGCTATGTGTTGGCTGACAATAATCCTGTACTCAGTAACTACAGGGTTCTGTACACTGCATCTTGATTAAAAACCCAAAACCTCAAGAAATTAAATCAACCATCATGCAACTTCAGACATTACAGCAAAGTCAGAGTCTCTACAGAGATATCAAGCATTTTATGCCTGTTGTTACAATTCAGCATTTACCATTTTTTGTATACGGGGCTTATAAAGGGCTTTTTTTTTAATTGTGTAATTGCAAATTCTGAACAAAACCGTAACATGAAAAGACATTGTATAAAAAACAGTTTCACAATTTACTTTGCATGTTCAACCAGTGTTGTCATTACTTGGGGAATTTCCGCACCTAAATTTGCTGTGCAAAGACAAAAATACATTGTTTTTCATACCCAGCTCATAGAAACCTGATCTTTCAAATCCAAGTCGACAAACTGAAGATACCTGCAAGCACCTGCATCAGAAAAAAACAAACCAAAAAGCCCATAAGCCTCTACAAGGGAAGATCCAGCTCCAACCTGTTGCAGTCTTCATTTATATTAAAACATATGATCCAAAAAAGAAGAGTCAAGAGGTTGGTCACCTGGATCTCAGTGGACAAGTTCGTTCGTACTGGATTTGAACACAAAAGGAAGCCAGCTGTTTACAGTTCTGGTTTTCAAGTATCTCCTGCTTTCAAACCAGCTGTTTTACAGCCCTCTTTATTGCCCATCCTGGACAGAGGGAGGAAAAGCTTTGTGAGTACAAATAACCTCACTGAAACACGGGACTATGGAGATGGTGAACAACTGCACACACAGGACTCACCGCAGTGTCACCCGACCACCTTCTGCCTGAGAAACCTCTTCAGTGAACATCCCGGGAGTTATTCGAGGGAGGAATGCTCTGATGAAGGCAGACCTTGACGTTTCTGACATTTTAAAGGACAAACATCCTTTTCAAAAGGCATTTGAAAGCCTATATTTTAATGTGTATCAAAAGCTTGCAATGAGAAATTAATTTACAAGTATGTTTATTATCTTTCTTTTTTAATACAGGAAACACAAAGAATAAATAACCCTCCAGCACTTTCAGGTGAAAATCACTATATTCACTAAGTGACAGAGACTCTCTATTCTAATACACCCAACTTTCTTAAAGACACCTGAGTCAAGAAAACATTTCTGTGATAAACACTGACGTGGATTTTAAAAAGTAAAAGCGGAAGGTGAGGAACCAAACCTGACGAGGGCACAGAAAACCAGATGCAAGCTGAGCACATAAAGATGCTTTCATGTGGAACTGTTTCTCATTATATATAGATTTTCTTTCCTCAACAGCTTCAATATGAGATTGTCATTTCTCTCCTCTTGAAGCCATCATGGAATACTCCCTGTGAATCTAATGCAGTGAGATGTGAAGTACCTCATAAGAAATTAATTACCTCAACCTCAATTGGTATCAACTGGAGTACTGAGGGCTCTCCTCACTGTCTGAATTACCCTTTCCCAATCAATATGCAGGAAAAGCCTTGAATCTAAAGCCTCCCACTATAACTCTCAGCATTCCGTTACCTATAGTTGTAATACCACAAAACAAATTTAATTCCAAATGAGCACGCATAAAACACCCTAAAAACCCCATAAACACATACTTAGAATGCATAATGCTTTAATTATTTTTAGAAACACTGAAATGTTCAGATCCTAATTAACCCAAAAATCTCAGAAATAATGATGCTGCTGGAATACACACAGTATTGCACATTTTAACCCACTCTCCAAAACACTGGTGTCAGTCAAGTGAAGTTGGGGAGGGTGGCCAGGCTGTCTCAAAGGCCAGAGCTGGATCCCTGGGGTATTAAATTCCCCTGAAAGGGGCTGTGATCCAGCCAGAGAAAGGAAGGAGGAACCTATACTGGTTTCAATTTTTAGTTTCTTTCTGATATATAAGACAAATATCTCCCTATATAATCTCTTCCCCTACTTTTTAACATTGGGGATATTAGAAAAATTCAGCATGATTTCAAGGTTTCCCTAAAAAACACCTGTATTTTTCTACTACTATTCTGGGGCAGTGTGTCCCAGGATGTGTTGCTGCCAGTCACAGATGATGCAGGAAGCCAAGGCAAACATAAGCAGAAACAGAGTAGTATCCACACTGTGGGACTGACAGCAAGAGAGGGTAATCTGCTTTTGACTAAGACACAATTTTCTAAGTTTCTAGTACAGAAGTTTTTAATTGAATATCCATCTACCTTTCACCAAAGCGTTCTGGCACTTTTACAGCAGTAAAATAGAAAATTGGTTGGAGGAAATCTCATGCTACAGCAGCAGCATGAGACTTTCCCATGATGAACTATCATATAAATTGCTTGGAGATTATGTGCTGCAGTGAGAGAGAGGGAGGGGATGGAGGCAGAAGAAAATTCAAAATAAAATATAGTGGAGTTGCCAAGACAGTCCTTCTCCTGGAGATTGTTTAAAAGTCTTAGCTGTACTCTAAATCAAAAAGCTATGGTCTTAACCAGCAGCCATAAATAGGGGAAATGTCCAGCAGTAAGCTGCTCGAGCTGTGCCACACCTGGGCACACACTGAGTTGCTACAGCTTCCAAAGTGCCATTTCTCCAGCACACAGAAGGCACATCCTGCGTTTTGCAAGAAAACCAAATCCATCTTGCTGTGGTTTTGTATGTGCTGTTTTAATGCACAACATACTACATAGACAGACTCCCACAGACTTAAGAGGAGCATAAAATTGAAATCAAACTGCATTAGAAATATCCATATAGATATTAAAATATATAAAGCTATTACAAATACATTTCTAAGAAGGGTATCTTTCCAGTCCTCACAGCCACTCCATACCATACAGTAACACCACACTTTCTCCTTATATTCCCACCACATCAAGGAGTACCATGAAGAGGTAAGGAGGGTAGAACAATAAAACTAAGAGGGTGATTTCTTCTTCATCTTTATCAAGTTTGCTGTGCTGACACACTTATTATTCTGATAAAATCTCAGTATTATTCACGATCTTTATAGACCAGGCATGCTAGCATACTTCTTTTAAGAGAAAACCAAGCATACCTCTGTACCACATTGGATGGGTAAGGAGACTGATTTCTCTGATTCCCCTGATCTGAGCTTTCAGCTATGCCTATACCAATAAAGGAATCTACACTTGCAATTGTTCTAAAAACAGGTTTGTTTTCACTCACACGTAACTTACACTGTAACATTTCTGTGGAGGGAGCTGAAGGAAGCTGTTGGACACAAAGCCATGACAGAACCCAGTCTACAGACAGAAACCTTAAGAGAATAGCTACTTGTCAGACTTCAGCTCTAAACCAGGCAAAGGCAGGTCATTTCAAATCATAGACAAGTTATGGGTTTGGCTCTGTTCAAAACCGGACTTTTATTGAAAAGTTAAATGCTGAAACCTCAAACAGACAAAACATGTAACTCCATTTAATTATGTATTAATTGTATTAGTTAATCCCTTTCTAATCCAGAGCAATTAATTTAATTTAGCACCACACTGTGATGTAATATGTGTATCTCGGAGCCTGGGAGTCACTTAAGCACATGCAGTGGATGAAATCCTGGCTTTGAGGGAGAGGAGTAGGGCAAATTCTCAAATTTATAAACACTTCAGCCAAACACTCACCAGCATCCTGTACGTGTGTATAATGAGCCCAGACAGTATGAGCTCCTGCCTTGCCCGTAAGAGGACTACAAGTACCTGAGAGCAACAGCAGATGTTTTGGGGCTCGGCACAGCAAATACTGGTGGATGCCATCACTACACCGGGTGAAGTCAGTGACTTCAGAATAAAACATACCACTGTTTGTGGCAACACAATGAGACGGCTCCAGCGTGTTTTTCCTAGAAGCTCATGACTAAACGTTTCAAATACCCAAATGTTTTTGAAAAAGAATAAAAATCAGTATTCTTGACTAGATAAGATCTATTGTCCTTCGGGTAGTTTCTCCTGTTAGCATTTATGGGAGGAAGGAACATGAAGGAGATTGATAAAAGAGCAGCTGACTGATGCTTTCACAGTGACAGCTGCCAGAAAAGAGGCCACTGCATAGCCATTTATTTAGCAGAGTGGTTTGGACAGTGAGCAATGGGGGCATTACCAGGGCTGCTGCATTACACTCTCAGCACAAGTGTGACCACACTGGCCTTCTGTGCTACCCCCGAGAAAAACCCCCATTTGTTGAAAGCAGCAGGTAACAGAGTGGAAGGAGGAGGCTGCCTGTGCTGGTGTGCAGGGAGGAGACCTGAAAGGCACAGCCTCCTAGGGCACAGGCTCTGCAGGATCCTGCCCCACACTGGGCACGGCTGCTGTTCAGGGCACATGCTCTGCAGCTTCCCCTCTTGTTTTCACACAGACACAGACCAGGGCACCTGGGGAAAAGTTCACACTCAATGCAACAGTTTGGACATTCTAACAAAGCAATCACACTTCATGTTGGAAGTCCCTTTGCTGTAAGACTTTTACCTTAAACACTGTAGAGGATTTTTGTTCACATTTCCCAGTTTCATGTTTTATTTCTGAATTACTTACATCTCTAATTAGTCAGGGAACTGTTGCATTATAAATTCACCTAAATTTGCCTGCAATTGTCATCAGTTCCATGGAAGAATACAGCAAAAAATAAAAGGAAATGTATCCAACTAGAACAGAATCAGCAGAAAATATCTAGGAATTATGTTGAGGAAAACAAATACATTATAGAACTCAAAGACCTTTTTCCTTTTTGATTTATACTGATTCCTTCACTTTCAATGAAATAAAAGAAATAATTGACTGAAATCTAATGAGCAACCTGATCTTTCTCTAAATGTGTGGTACTGAATTATATTTGACATTTAAAGAAGGTTAAAAATACAGAAACACAGAAGATTAAAATCAAAAGGCTAAGCAGGACCTTTGTAAGTATCTTTCACTAGTTGCAATGCACATGAAAATTAATCTGTAGTTCACATTTGACTATGAATGCATATAAGTTGCCTTTATATTGAAGAAATATTGAGCTTGTGTCATAACGACCTGTAAGTGGGGTCATCAAAAGATCTGCTGCTTGCATACCCTAGCAGTGGGCACGTTTTACACCCCCCAGTGTATGAGATGTGAAGTGTTTCCTTAGTACAAGTACAGAGTGTGTGCTCTTGGGTCTCCCCTCTCACTCTCAGGACAGCGTGTCTGGGTCACAGTAAGTGCCACTTGCTCCATGAACTCCCAGCCACAAGCTGGGTGCAGAAATAAGACCAAGAAAAGGCAAGCTGGACTCAAACATCCATGCACACTGCAAACTTCACACGACAGTTTTCTGCTAAAGAAGTCGTCTTGGTTCCTTGCAAGTGCTTGACTCGTTCCAGGGCTGAAGCCACTGCCATTTCCATTTATTAGCAGGCAGACAGTTTGGAAGCCTCTCACGCCCCTTCTGAGGGAAGAGCCAGGAAGCCAGAAGCCACAGCAGCTCCTGATGCTTCAAGCTGCTGCAGCATTTGCTGCCACTAACTATGTACCTATGCATTTCATGACACACAGATACACTATCCAAACACAGGGCAGCAATCACACATACACATGCAAATCTAAATACACACAAACAGGTCACACTGTGGCTAGTTGGCTTTATACACCCACTCTGGACTGAAAGCTGCCAGGACTGCAGGCTCTTCTGATGGAAGGCTGAAAACAGCAAGTGCACAAAGCTCTCCATTTACCACATTCGAGAGCCGTGTTTAAGCAGAGAGAGTCAAAGAAAAGCAAATTTTATGTTAACTTGGAAAATAAATATTCAGAGATACCTTGGAAAATACTGTTAATAAGGTCATGGAAAAAAGTTTAGCATATAGTAAAACTCAGATTCTGAGAAGGAAGATAATGTGATACTTATTAGAGATATTTATCTAACTCCAGACTTCCATGAATAAAATAGTGGCTATCACACTCTGAACAGTATGGCAGAATGTAATCTCTTGTGTCATCCCTCCCACCCTACTCCTCTTGCATCAAAAGATATCCTGACTGCCCTATTCTAAAATCACAAAGAAAATTGTGTATCTGCTTTTGGGGGTGTGTGTGGGGGGGGAGAATGTGGAATCAGTTGAAATATCAGCTGTTTACAGAAGTGTAAAACAAAAGGATCAGTGCTGAAAATATGGCCTCAATTCAGCATCATCTTTTGTATGTAAATAAAAATACTTCAAAGTGCATTTGTTATATCAAATGCACTTCAGGGTGCTACACTTCCAGACTGCCACAACAGGCACTGCCTAAAAAAAATGCTTCTGGATATCTCCTTTATTAAACCACTGAAACTTTCACTCTGACAGTTTACATTTGGAAGTCTTTTTTTCTTTTCAGGTACATTCAAGGGTGCCATATGTTCATTTTTGACTAGAGTATGTGTTCCCACGTAGAGAAAACACCTCTACAGTCCTCATGTAACAATATTATACATTAAAAGTAAAAATAATAATTGAACAAAACCACATTAATTGTACATGGCAAGGCTGTATGTCAGATAGTGCTGACAGCATAAAAGAAAATGGGTGCTACAGTAAACCATATTCTGTAAGGCACAGAGCTCATGGAACAGTGTGTCTGCAAGGAATGTTAATAAGAGAAAAATCAAAATCATGAAAACTAAAGAAAATAGGAAAACTAAGCAGAAAATGCTAAGGAAATATTCTAGGCAAGGTCTCCTCTGTAATTATTAAAAAAAAAAAAAAAGAAATTAAATGATAAATTATGGAACAGTTGTTTCCCACTCACAAGGCACGAGTGAGGAGGATATTTGGAACTGAAATGAGTTTGCAGAACCAGGGCTTAGCTTTGCTTGTTCAGGACTATCAACCTCAGGCTCATGGTTTTTTTAAGGTTACTGATACACTTCTGTGCTCATCCCCAACGCAGCAAATGAAATATAATGGACATTTCTGCTACTCTCAGGAAACCTCAGATAGGCACCAACACCTACGTGCCACTGCAGGCACACACTGACAGAACTGAAAACCCCACCAAACACTCAAGACACCAAAGGGGCAAAGCTGAAGGCTCCCCCACCTTGGTGCATCAACAGCCATGCTGAGCACAGGAACTTGGAGGAGAAGAGCCTAAGAGCTTCCAGATGAGCTTCCTGCTAAGGCAGGCTCAGAAAACCTGGATCCTCGGGCAGCATCCAGTGAGACTGGCAGTTAAAGACAGCCATGGAGAGCCGTGGCCATCAGAGGATGGCAGTCATGGATATGCCACGGTCCCTGCCCAGTCCTTCTGCTTGCCTGAAGGCATTCAGCCTGTGTTAGCAGAGCAGGTGCCAACTGAAAGATGCCCTGGCTTTGGGGGAATGCCATCACACCTCTCAGGACAACTGCCTGTCCCCATGGCGCGGGTCAAGGGAAAACAGCAGACAGAGCTACAGGGTACAGCAGCTCTGTCTCATTTAAAGTCCCCTGAGAACCCATTCTAAGGAAAAGGAAAAAGGACCTTTGTGTTGTAAATTACGGAGTCAAACAGGATCACTTCACACATTTCACACTGGCCAAGGCCAGGTCCAAAAGCTGAGAGATGTCCAACATAAGAGCGCTTTCATCAAATCATCACGATAATCCCATGGCATTTCCAAGCACAGGAAAAAAAATTAGAGTATTCTCTTTCTTCAATTAGTGAAATTTTAAGCAAGACTGGTAGAGGGAGGCTCTAGGGACTGGAACATAACAGCTTCTAAACCATGCCAGTTAAATCCACCATAAGCAGCACAACAGTGCTCTGAAAAGTCCCTAACAAAGTGTTTCTGGAGCCTCTGGGCATCCTTATCCATGTTTCAAGAAATTTCAAGAGGGAAGGAAGTTGTAGAGCCTGCAAAAACATTAAGTGCAGGTTTTGTTTAGAATACACAAGTACATACACACTGTGCAAAAGCTCAACAAGAGATGCTTATAGCTATGTCTGCGTTATTGCTGTTTTTGCAGCCAACAAGGGCAGAAACCACGTGCGTAGGGCAGATCAAGTAGGCTAAACAAAATAAATAGTAATATCCACTTGTTCCGCATGCAAAAAAGACATAAAGATCCCATGATATACAAAATAACTGCTTATCACAATATATATATATGTAAAGTACGGCATTGACCAAAACTGTTGCACTTTTAACTGAGCATTATGAAGAGTTCTAGCAGTAGCTTGTTAGCAATCACAAGGCTATGAGATGGGCAACACACAAGTTAAGTGCTATGCTTTTAACATTTCATCCACTAAAAAATGATCCTATCTAATGGCACCCAGTATCATTTTGAAAGATAAATACACTCAATTTCTTTTCGGTAACCTGGGCCTAAATAAAACCAAGGCAACGAAGCTGAAAGGTTCAATGCATTAGTTGAAGGAGCTGGTAAACATAAATACACTGTGGGCAACTTTGCTGATAAAGCTAAGAAAAGAAAACAAGAACAAGCCTCTAAGTAGCACAAACAACACTTTGCTTTCATTTTCATGTATAATTGAAATACCTAAGAGCAGTATGCTCAGGGGCTCTAAATGATATATGATGGAAATCAGTGAATAAACAAAACTCAGGCACCTCAATGCCAGCATCAATGACTATTCAGCATAGAGCAGAGAATGGCAGGAATTGCCAGGCCTTGCTAACTTTGAATTCTGGAGGTTATTCCATGCAACACTGCCATCCCTCAACTTATAAAGTCCTAATTGGACATCATCACTGACAAGCTGGTTCCTCAGCCATTTCCAGCCTCATAGGAAGAGCCACTGCCATACAATGAAGCCACTGCCCGATGCTGTGGCAGAAAACCAACAGCTTCCATGAAGGCACTGACTGACTCTGTGGCTGTGGCAGAAAACCAACAGCTTCCATGAAGGCACTGACTGACTCTGTGGCTGTGGCTGAAAACCAACAGCTTCCGACCTTGGGAATAAGTTTAGCAAAGGAAAACAGAGAGCTGAGCATGAATGAGCCAGATGACAGAATGGCATCTTGGAAAGGCTATCACAAGGAGCTCTGGAAACAACAGCTGTCGTTCTCAACACCCTTACCTGGTGACTTACTAGGCAGCAATTTGGAATTGCAAAGCAGGGCTTTATCAAGCAACTTTTCTCCAGGTTTTTGAGAGAGAAGCTAAAGTTCAAGAAACAAAATCTTTGTTACAAATGTGTTTCTACTATTAGACAAGCAGTTAGCATCCTCTCTAGTTAGCAGTAGTTAGTCCTCTCTAATTAACAATTAGTATCTCACTGACTACAACACACCTTTCACAAAACATGGGTCATGCCCCTTGCTGCATAATGATATACACTGTTAAAACTGGTAAAGCATTGTAAGAAAAGACTGATCCAACTTTTAATCCATGTTTAAATGAGACTAAATGCACTGATTAGTAAGTCAGAAAACACCATAAATAATATGTGTGCACAACGTGTATTTATTTACAGCACAAACAGCACTGGTATATTTAAATTAATAGGAAATGTTGCTAAGCTGAAAAGTGCTTCTAAATTAATTCCCCTCATTAGCACCTGTACTGCAAAGTCACCGAAGACTCAGACTGAAACTCTAAAAGCTGGTGGTTCCTACAAAGGATGCTACGTACCATCTGTGACCTCATGGAGTATTTAACCTCCACAGGGTTTTGGACCATTCGCCACATTTCTAACATAATCCAAAAATCTCTTCAGTTTTTGGACTTATGCCAGAACAAAATTAAAACCTTTTTTATTTTTGTTTTGCTAACTGCAGAGCCTCATTTATCTAAGGCTCACTGACAACAACTCGATTCAACAACAAATCAGGATCAGTGAGGCTGTAAAATACATTTCCTGCCTGCAGACTACAAAACACTATGCTAAAAAATATCTAAGTCCCACTTGCAGTTTGACAACATAAAAGCTATAATCGTTTTCAGGTTCTGCTACAATGCTATGTTTAGATTCTGTCCCTCTTATTCCTTAAACCATGAATAAAACCTGGGTAAGACAAAAGCTTTTGCAAACTACAGCTTGTCAGCACTCAGTCTCTCAGCAGTACGTATCTCACGTGGCACGGCCCTGCAAGTACAGTGATGCCTGTTCTCTCTGCCACGCTAGCTCAGAACTCCCTGCACATTCACACAGAGCTTTAGGTAACTCTCACTACCAGGAACGCCGAAGAACAGCTACCCCTAGTGATGACAGACACGGGAGATGGACTTCAAAGCCTGTCTTGGTTTACAGTGATTTCTCACTTTTCTCAGTGAGCTTGTAGCCAGACACAGAACAAACACTGAACAAAGACAACACCTCATCATGTACACACATATTTCAGTTGCAAATAATTTTACCAGAAAGAGCTTTGTGAATAGGTTTGTGCCACATAGTTACACCCAGGTCAGAACTTCAGGTTCAAACACCCATGTACCAACATCTAGAGAATTAAAGCCCAATTTCAATCTCTCTGGTCTGCCTCCTGCAGCACAGAAGAGCAAACAGATCCTTCTCTGGGTCTCCATGCAATCGTAGGAACACCCCAAGCCATACAGGACAAGGGAGGGGATACCAATTGCTCCTACTGAGGCTGGCAGTCCCAGTTCCAAAATCCAGATGCCAGCATAAGAGAAATACGGAATCACAGAATGCTTTAGGCTGGAAAATACCTTTAATATCATTGAGTCCAAATGTTAACCCCACACTGCCAAGCCCACCACTAAGCCATGTCCCTAAGTGCCACACTTTAGATACCTTCAGGGATGGTGACAGGCCAGGTGCCGCTGGTCTTTCCCACCTGGGCACACCATGCTCCTGTTCACCCACTGCTGAGCAGCACCTCCAGGCCCTTCCCACCAGCAGCTTCCCAGCCACTCTTGCCCCAGCCTGGAGCCCTGCAGGGAGCTGCTCTGCTCCAGCACTTGGCCTTGCTCAGTCCCATACAAGTGGCCTCGGCCCGTGGGTCCAGCCTGCCCCGACCCCCCTGCAGAGCCTCCCTGCCCTCCAGCAGCTCAACACTCGCACCACCCAGCTCGGTGTGGGCTGCACACTCACTGAGGGGCACCTCATCCCTCGGGCACACCATCAGGGCACACACTGAGCAGCACTGGCCCCAACCCTGAGCCCTGGGCAACTCCACCGTGCCCAGCTCCAGCTGCCACACGGATGCAGCTCCATCCCCACCACGCTCTGGCCTGGCCAGACGGGCACTTTTAGCCCAACAAAGAGAGCCCTGCCCAAGCCACGAGGGACTGGCAAACAGTGTCAAAGGCTTTCCTGAAATCCACGTGGGTAACATCCACAGCCTTCCCCCACCCACTCAGAGGGTCACCCTGTCTTAGAGGACACCAGGCTGTGCAAGCAGGACCTGCCTGTCATGACCCAGGCTGGGCCTGATCCCCTGGTTGTCCTCTCTTTATATAGATGGGAGAAATTACCATGAGCGTTCTTCGATGTTATTCAGCAGAAAATGAGGAAAATCTATAGCAAGCAGTGATCTTCCTGACTTGTGTTCCTGAGTGAATACGCAGCATGCAATCAATCCAGCTAAGCACTGTGCATGAGTGCATACTCCTGATGGATAATTTAATACGAGCAATACAGACCATTTGGAGATATTTTTACCCAGAGTTTTCTGAGCACTCTATTGGCTCTTTACTTGAGTTACACAATTGTGTTGTAGAAGAGGAAGGTTCTGTGTCCATAAGTATTACAGTTACTTCAAAATATGCATAATACATTCCGTATATAATATCCAAAACATGGATACAGAACTAGGAAAACAATTTTTTCAAGGAAGCAAAGAAAAAAGTTAGCATAAATGGCATTGAAGTGGCAGGAAATTTAAAGTACACAAGTTGCAACAGCAAGGAAAGATGAGTCAGAAAGAAATGGAAACTTTAGTGAAGAGAAACAAAACATGATTTAGAAACACCATTATTTGCCATAAAGCAGAAGTCAAAATCATTACAGTCCTTGCTTGAGACACTGCAACTTAGTACCTACTATTCACTCATCTTCTGTACACGTCAAACCCTTTTCTGAACTGTACTTGCTTCTGCACAGTCCTGCTCGAGCATCTCCCCTACAGCTTCTCTCTACACACCCGCTGACCTCAGTCCTCTTTTCCTCCTAACAACCACAGACATGATACCAGCTTTCTACATGGCCAGCTGTCCTCAGACCGACAGACTGTGCTTACTGCCACTTGTCTGCCTCTGCATCCATCCTTCACAGATTTACAGAGCTTTGCTAGACTCTGTACAGCATCTGGCAGAGATTATTTAAATCATGCCTTCTCCAGCACACAGCTTGTACCACTAGCTTTCTATGTGAAGAGAAAAGGCAAGTGCAAGGGGACAGAGAGATTATGCATGTGGGCAAACATTTTAGTATACAGGCCTCTCTCCTTTTTTTTTTTCCCTTCTATATGCTTTCTCTCTGCCCACAGTGAAAGAAGCCCAGATAAAGAAGGCAGGTTACACTGCAGATCCATGGTTTTCCACAGGTGCCCATTCCAGAATGCAAACAGTCCTTTGAAGTCTGCAGAAATTAGTAACACAGCACAATGGCTTTAAACTACACAGTCTGATCCAGGCTTAGCCACTTCTGTCATTCTCTCTTCTGTTCTATGACACCATCAGCTCTCAGTTCAGCTGAAGAAAAGGGAGAAGGATGTTTGAAAGCCCCAGGAGTGAGTGCCTTCCACTGACCCCAGTGTGTCACGCCCAAGTGACCACACCAAGTGCCCATGTGGATCTCCAGAGAGGAAAGCCAGAAGGAGGGTAACTGTCCCCAGAGTGCTGGAAGCAGCACGGAGCCGGCTCCAGAGGGGCTGGGGGACCACTGGCAGCCCAGGGAACCAGCCAGAGGCCTCCCCACCTGACACACCGTGAACCTGCAGCCCAGACAACCTTCCTGAGAGCGGCACAGTTATCTCGTGGTGTTAGGCATGGACTGTGACCCCGTGATTCTATGATTAAACTGAGGAATCATTAGGAAAACATTAGGAAATGGCTGTCCCTTTTCAAAAAGTATTTTTCCTAATTATTTTCTATTAGATTTTAACATTATTTCCATTCTGAAAGGGAAAAGAGAAAGTGCGCTCGCCTATTACAAAACAGGAAGGCATATTTTAATCTTTCTCCCTCAAAAGAAATTAAGAAATAAATTTAAAGCATGGATCCCCATTCATTTTTCACCAGCAAGTATTAACTGGGCATATCTTAACATGGAAAAGACAACATATGGATGGAGACAGACTCTTAGAAATTCACTCTGGGTGGCAAAGTTGAACTCGAGGAACATTACTTCTAGTGCCAGGGAAATGTGTGTGCCAGGCAATAACAGCAAGGGCAAGCCACAGATACAATCAGCAAAAAAACGCCATTCAGATGTAGCACTGGAGGTAATTTGGAAGCTGACACAGGTGAACACAGAACAGACAAGCAGAATTACCCTCATGTTTTGACCTGCAGGACCACAGTCCTTTCCACAGGGTTTGTGCCATTGTGGCAAGAAAACTTTGCTGCTGAGCATTATTAAGGCTGATGGACAAAACACAGTTGCAGCTTATCTGGATCCCAAACTGTATTATTTAAAGACAGGATCATATTAATCATGCTACCACATACTGTTCCTACCATTCATCTGTAGGTATGATAAACTCTGAAACCCCTTTTCATATGCTTAGACACAATCGAATACTACGAGGCCCCTGCTGGAAACAAGTAAGTGCAGTGAAAACAGTAATAACTGCAGTGATGGAGGACTGGTACAACACTGTTCTCATTGGCCTTTGTCCCACAGTAGCTAGTGTTGAGATTTCCATGAAATGTTCCTCTTCAGTCTATTGTAAAATATGAATTATAATACTGAGCTGGAAACAGTGAGGAATAGGCAAGAGAACATCTACAACTTGCAACATCCTCAAAAAGCAGTTCTTTACTGATACACCAAATATGTTGTTAGAGTAATATGAATAAGACTGTGCACTAAGTACTAGATTTACTTTGAAATATTTATGCTTCAACAGTGCAGTTAGGTACTTCTGCGTAACTGTACATTTAAATGGCTTTGCAGGCTACACTGCAAGTGTCTCTATGTTAACTGGTAGAAAACAACATTTATACAGTCAAGCTGTATTTAGCAAGCTCTTTTACGTACTTGAAAATCTGACTGGGTAATACTGCACTGAGCAGACAGACTGCCAAAACTCAGTGGGCTAGACTGTTGAACACAGGAAGAAAACAGACAATCATAAAAATAGCCTACTCAATAATAATAATAATGGTTTTCAGTGACAGCAGATGAGGTGATGGTACAACTGTAAATGCATTAGCAGATCTGGTCTCAACATTTTGATAATACAAGAGTCTCTGAGGGCAAAAGAGCAAATAGGATTTGAAAACATAACACATGAGAACAGTCCAACTGTCTAGTTATATCAAACACCCTGCAATAGATTGAGCCTACCTGCTTAGTGCCTTACATCACTGTTTAACAGGAGATAAGACTGCCTCTGACACTCTTTAGATCAGCCAGCACTTTGGCAATCACCTTTACTAGAAGGAAGAATACAGGGTTGCAAAGATTCCTTGCTACTTATTCTGTCACTTCTTCTGTGACTTCTTTACCTGTGCTCATGAGGATGATTTCTGATGTCCACTGGAAAGGTGGGAGTCAGAATCCTACCAACTACTTACCCAATGAAGACGGATGAATTTGCACTCCCTGAGCACTCAAAAAAGTATTTCAGTCATATCACAGACTTTTTTAAGACTTGCTGGACCTGACCTATTTGAAAAGGGGCTCTCTTCATTCTTGCAAGCCCTTCTGTATGATATTAGTTTAAAGTCACTGTGATTTATTACTTTGTATTGACATTCACATCCTAGTTCAGTCATTTTCGTGTTCTGAGGCCGTTTTAAAGTCTTCTCTGACCGGTACTGTTTATTTGCTCTGGGCCTCTACTATGGTATATTCAACCCTTCTCTGAGCAATTTTGAAACAGTCCACTTGTGACCGACTTTTTTAGTTCCCTTCTCTTGCTTACTGCAATCACTCTGCTCCAGATTAAGCACTAGCACTTCATATGTTTTTACTTTTGCTACTTCTGAAAAGCTGTTAAATCTTTATGCTACAAAGCAGCTCTTAAAAAGGTACATTTTGAACTAATTTCAGTGTGGCATTCCATGTCTTCCTATTTTACAGTTAAGTACCTGGGAGAAGGGCAGGCAACAGCCCAGCCTACAGTGAAGAGCCACAGACTGCAATTCTGGACATAGAGCAGGCAGTGTACAGTGTAGTCCCTAAAAGAGAAGGCGGTGCCAGGGAGGGAGCAATCAGTGATGGCTGCTCAGGTCTGAGTTGTGCTGCAGCCCCACGCCTCAGCCTGCTTTGCCCCATCAGACACGTGTAACTAGAGGTTCTCAGGGAAGCTGCACAGAGAGCTACCAGCCTGCCGTCTACAGAACGCAGAGACACTGCTCAGAGACACTGTGAGCTCAGCCACTAGGCCCCTGCTTTGCTGCTTTGTTTTCCTCTTCCTTCAAAAGCATCAGATCTACAGCCAAAAGGGCTTTTGGGGCATGGGGACACACACGGACTCAGCAGTATTTGTACCTCGAGCAGTTTAATGTACTGTATCATTCACAGTGCAGTAACAACCCTTGCAGAACACAATAGCCATAGTTAACTCTTCCACAAAGCTTTTCTCAAACTGTTGTTTGAGGAAAACAAGTCCTTCCCTTATTTTCCCATGGGAAAACAGAGGTACAAAATAGTGATGTTACATGGCCATTGCCACCTTCAGGCCAACAGCAAATAAACAGAAAACTAAAAAAAGCACTATAACTCAGAGGGTCGTGCCTGAAAATATGACTGATCACACAGATGGGGTAACCAACAGTGCAGACAATGGGATAATTCTTGCTTCCTGACACAGACTCCCAGTCAGGTCAGGATTTCACAATACAAACTCAGTAACCATTGACTCCAGTGGTTACTGTAACTTACTGCTGTGAAGGGAATGAAATACAGCATCATACAAAAATCTGCCAATATCCAGCTAACAATCTTACACTGACAAGGCAGACACGGGAAACAGGATAGACAGCCTCAATTTACCAGAAGCTGAATCATTTCACCTTTGAATCTCCCTGCCTTTGGGCTTACAAAGTCATGTCTTAATCTTCAAATCATTTTCCCCCTTTGTAACAGCACAAGAGCCCAACTTCTACTTTTGCCAGCCTGACTTGCTGAGTAATAGAAAAGCACCTTCCATCAGCTCAAGACAAGGCTGGCAAGAATGGAATCCCAACCTCCTTGGGTTTTTTAGCCAAAAATCCATCTAGGACAATAATCAGTACAAACCTATCCTATTTCCTGGTAGCAATAAAAAGTATCAAAGGAACAAAAAACAAACCAAAAAACCAAACCAACAAAACCCTCCCACACAAAAGAAAACCCAAACCACAGTTGTAGAGATCTGTTTTTACAGCTTACAGATATCAGGCAAATGGAAGGTAAGAGCAGGGTACCTGTGGAACAAACTTGCTACTGAAGAACAAAATAATTTGCAGGTCATGCAAATTAGAACAATTAGAATCCATTTATTCTGCTTAACCTGTATCTTACTCTGTGCAGCATTGGAAGAATGAAATAATTGTTTCATTACTCATGCTAAGAAGGACCCACAAATTAGATACACATTTCCTGAACTCATCCCTACAAATTCCAGAAATGCCTTCTGCAACCTTCTGCAACTGTTTTAGAGCTGGGGCTGTAGAAAGAACCTGAGCTGGCCAGAGTACTGCTGCACATTAAAAAGACACAAATTAAATATTATAGCAAAAGCTTAGATTTATCACTTCCAAGATGAATGAGTCTCTGCAAGTGGTTTCAGTGCACATCACATAACCTTATGGGCAGTGCCATCCCTGTCTGTCTTGGTCATCGTTAACAAGCAGTAGTGAAAACCATTTTCTTTTATTGTTTTGTTCCATGGATTTAGGGAAGGATAAATCTTATATAAGTTTTGTAAAGTGACAGTTCAGAGTGTTTTGGATGAACAGTTCTTTGTTTAGCTACGAAACTACAGTCAAAAGGCAGGTCAGAGTACAGCAAGCTATCCTTCATGATTTCTTCTTCTCTTAAATTAGGAAATAACTCTCAGAATGAAATCAATTCATTTTACTTGTCCACACAGTCCTTCCCTTTGGGGTTAAGATAACAGACAAGGATGCTAGTAAATAAAACTAAGTACTGCCCTTCTGACTGCACTTGAAAAACCCTTTTTTCAGCAGACCAAACACAACGGCATGTTTTGAAGCTTAAGTTTGCCTCCTAATTTCTAAGGACATAACACTTAACCCCAGAAGCTCTTTGCCTCACCCCTCACCTCCTCAGGTGCTGTCATCATTCCCGTGTGCCTACAGTGCACTGGTGAGTCTCCAGCCAGACACTGTGACTGTATTTCCCAAAGGGAAAGGATGCACGTGCTTCCTGGAGCACAGCAAAGGGAGAGCTGTCTGCTGTCCTTGCCAGCTCTCCCTACAGGGTGCAATGGCACAGGGGAGGCTTATCCGCCCCCAGGGGGTAACTCCCTACGGGCCTGTACCCAGAAGGCTGCCCCAGCACCAGCCTCCATCCCACAGGGCACTGCAGCACCGATGCCCACAGCGCTTGCAGACAACAACCATGTGGTTGGAGGGGAGTGTGCAGAGTGCCCCCTAACTCTGCTGGGGAAAAGAGAACAATGAAGCTCTAAAGCTCTTCAACTTTTAGAGGGTTTAGGAATCAATGGGACCCTTGAAATACACCATCACCACAAAAGCTGTCTGAAGACAGAAAGAGAACAGTGAAGTGCTTTGTGTCTAGAGTGACTGATAAGAAGTGTTCGCACAGGATGCATTAAGTATAAAATGGTATGAAGTCCAAAGAAGCCAGGATGGAAGAGAGAAGCATGCAGCCCAGGACGGAAGCAGCAGCCACCTGGGCACATCTATTAGCTACTGCCACAGCCAATCCACCCAGATTGTGACAGACTGTGGATCAATGTTTTGGAAAGTGCACACTGTGATCATTGCTGCGCAGACACCAATGCTGAGCCCTCACAATGACGGCGCTTTTTGGTCCCTAACACCTGAGGATTCAAGGTGCACATGCAAGAAACTGAGCAGTGACAAAGTCCTATGAACTGTATTGCCAAGTCAGTACCTTCGCTAACTGAAAACATCTCACCAGGTGGGACACCCAGTACGATGACACCTCCGCTCCTGCCACAGACCACCTGGCAGGAATAAAAGTGTCAATCCATCATGACAAGACCAAAATTGGGGTTTTCAGCTCCGGTGCCCTGTGGCCTACCGGACATCAGCCGTCACAGGGGGCCATGTGCATCCAGAAATGGAGCACGAGACTTCCATGTCTTCATTTTGCAGGGAAGGAGCTGAATCTCGAGGCTGTATGACCTGCTGTCACATCAAGACTAGAGAAGAAACAGGCACAGCTGCTTTGAGGCCTGACCACAGGGATGCATTCCTCCCTCCTGTGTGCCTCTGCTGTTCCACAGAGCAGCCTGGCCACACAGCAGTACAATCACAGAGATAATAAGGCAGCTTTTACTGCATTTAGCCATGATAAACACCCCGGACTAAAAGGCTGTTAGTATTAGCCAGTTTGCAAAGTGTACTTTGCAGTTGTGAAATGTTTATGACCATCTAAAGCCTTTGTTAATAACTCAGCAGGATAATCCTATAATGCAGCATCTCATATAATGGGAAAGGGATAGTCTCAAAGCTATTCGGACTTTGCTGCTGCATTCTTTTCATGAGACATGCCCATGAAATACTGTTTATCACCATTACAGCAACATAATTATTTGCTATGTACAGAGAAATATCTCTGCACAAGATTTTGACTGGCTTCAGCATGGAAAATAAAAAGATTCTCAGACACATAGAATAAATTACCTCAGAAGCAGTAGCTATGCAAATAAAATATAAAAACAAGCACTGTCAAACTGTTCAGATTGCCAGGAAATACAGGGCCTAACTCAGTACTGATATAAGCCTACAGGGAATTTATTGGTGTGTGTGTCAAGTAGATTTGCTCAAAGTAATTATTATGAATGAGAAATATTTGTATGGTTTACTTGCAATGTCACATGGGATAGGGCTTTTTAAAAAAATCCTTTTTAAGGTCTTTTTTATTGTTCCTACAAAATGGACTTAACATTACAATTGCATTACACTTCACTATGATACAGTACCTTTATTACAGCCAAATTCCCTTTAATTTTCTCAGCCTCTAGGCCACCAATCTTATAGCGCTGCATGATAGATATTTATTTCTTTTATTTGTTCTGTTTCTAACCTGATATTTATTTTCCTCCACAGTCATTTCAATTTGGATGATGGAAAAAAACTCAAGCTCTCCCAATTTTGCACTTGACCACCACAAAACTTAAATTTGTTTTCTATTTACTTTGAAATGATTTGTGTAGTGTTTGGGATTTACACCCAAAAGGGCCTAGCTGACTGATACAGACATAGATCTTGGAAATATCAATTCCCTTTGAATGGCGTAAACGGTGCAGAGAATGTAAAATAGAAATGGAATATAAGCTGGCTGGACAGCAAACACCACATGGAGAACTGCAAATTCACCTTTCTAAAACTGTCCTGTTCAGGACAGTCCCAACCCACTCACACCTACTCCCCAGCCAGTTGATGAGATCTCAGAATTCCCTGTTTGTGTTATGTCGACAACACAGTGTTTGGCAGCTGGTGGGATGGAGGGAGGAGGTGTATGTACAGGAATTCATGCTTCTGAGCTTCAAGGTTAGTTATTCTCTGAATTCTACTCCAACCTGTTATATTTTCATGAAGCTCATTGATCTTTAACGTTATAAATTAACAGATTTAAAGTACTGATCTATTTTCTAGTTATTGTCAGTTGATATTTGAAAAACCCTGGTGTATCAAATGTTGAGTACTTTAAATTTCAAGTCATCTGTTTCTAATGGGTCTATTGATTTGTCAATGCTTGGCAACACAACAATGAGAAATATCACATATTTTCACGTATGATTTTGCAATACAGCGAAATAATCCTCCTCATTCAGTTCAAATTATCTGACTGCTGGTATCTACAGTATTGGTATCTACACCTGAACGAGTTGCTTTCACCTCTGGCTGCACCAGAAGAGATAGAATGAAAGCAGACAGTGGAGTCCCTTGCAACTCGGGATTTCTACGGTTCCAAACTCAGCCTCAAGTGGGCATTTCTATGTGGTCAGAGTGCAGACTGCACTGACTGCCCCGACTCAGCACACCACTAGGGTGCTGTAGGTCACTACACTGCAGGCACTGAAATGTAAGCAGTCTCAGTCCCACTCTCAGTACCCCAAAAGCAAATTCATCTAAAAATAAAGGGGCCTGTGATGATGTCATTATAAAACTTCCTTTCACTGTGTAATTGTAAATTAAAGGCCTGAGTACTTTCTGTTGGTTGGTTTTCTGCAAGGAAACATGAAAGGCACATCACCTGAGTGACACAAAATCTCCCTTAGGCACTAAATGAAACACCTCAAATTTGCTATGAGGAAACCTGGATGAAAACTTACAGAATATAGCAACATTATTTCAAAGAATTGATAGAAAATAGTAGAAGACATGATGCTGCACCCACAGAAGGCAGCAGGAACAGCACCACCTGTTCGAATGGAAGCACAATGGAACCTGAACATTTCTTTCACAAGAAAGCTTTGAACTATTTTGAAACTAAAACATCTGGGTTTTTTTAAAAATGTGTATTTTGTGGAATTATACATTCAATTTCACTCCATTTTTCCCCTGGGCAGGCTGGTCCTGCCACACCATTCCCCTCAGCAGGCCCCTCACATGCTGGAATACACACTCCTCCTTTCCACAGCTCCAACCTTTCCATTCCAGGCACAAACACTGCAACACAACAGCCCCGTTTGCACTGCCTCAGTCAGCACTGCTGCACCTACCTGTGTGCCCTGTTCAGGGCGGGCATGCAGAGTGCAGCTGGAGGGCACAGCTCTGCAGTGTGCTGCAGGGCAGCCACGACACCGCTGGGCACGGCGCCTGGCACGGCTGGGGGGGCCGGGAGGAGCAGGCCCTGCAGAGGGCCAGCCTGGCCCCTGAGCCCCCTGGCACAGGCACTGCACCCAGGACAGCCGTGGGCACGGGGGTGCTGCTGCCGCAGGAACCACCACACAGCCTGGGCTCTACAGCACTGCTGCCCTATAAACCCCTCTCACATTTACAAACAGAACCGTCCCTTGCAGCTGTATGGTCACTGACAGATACAGCACGCTGTGAAACTTAGATAATCCAATGTAACTAAACTACAGGTACAGCCTGTAACAGCAGCCCAAACCAAAGAATATGCCAACAGAGGGAGGATGTTACCTAAGGGAAAGCAGCAAACACCGTTTACATGATAAAAAGCCAAAGATGAGTAAACAGGACAGAGGTTGATGCTTCATACAGTGCTTATATTCTGCTCACAAAGCTAATTCTAATTTTATTATCTATCAAATTCATTTGCTTTAAATCTCCATTACTGCCTGTCATTAGTTTAGAGACACAAGCATTTTTTTAGCCAATGCTATACACTGGACCCAATCTAAGATAGCAATTTTAGCAATATACAGATATCAATTAGATGTGTGTACTTTAAAGAACATTGTGCTGTTTTACTGCAAAAAACACAGGGAGGCTTGGTATAACCTAATTCAAGGACCTAATTTAATTCTCATTCTCCTTTTATTGTTGCAGCTAAATTCTCCACATTAGATCTTGCAGTATTTTTATAAACGTTAGCCTGATCAGTGTAGCTAAATCTAGAGCAGCTGGTCTACATGGTTAGAGCTACCTGATCCAATGGAAGAGAGAAACTCTGTCTCTGCGTCTGCAAATGCACTGATACTTTATTCTCCTTGGTTTTCACTGCTCCTTTTGTAATTATTTTTTTTCCCAGAAAAGTATGATAAAGTGCTTGGATTTTGACTACAATTAAAAACGTGGGATGAAAATATATGTTAAAATTATGTGAAATTATTTAACCTACTCCTCAGAATCAGCCTGATCCTATATTCCGATTTTGGAAGATTAAATTGCTGGTTTAAAATTTTTCTTTGCCTGCACTAAGTCTGGCTGTTTTGCTGTTTCAGATATGAAGTACAAGAGGGAGAGAAGGTCCTGAGTGTCCTAAGCCCTCCCCTGCATCCCCAGCAATAGCTGCGAGGATACAGGTGGGACAAAGGCATTCCCCAGGGCTGAGCTGAGGATGGCTGCAGACAGACAGCTCCGTGCTCAGGGAGGGGCACAAACTGCTCTGAATAATCACCACCACACACACGGCTCTTTGTATCCACCACATACAGCACTGCAATTCCCCCAAGGCCTCAGCGAGTTCATTCTAAACCACCACGAACAACATGTTTTTAGACACAATTAACTTAATTTTACTTATTATTCAGAACAAGAGCCTGGTGTTTGCCACAAGTCACTCATGTACAGCCCCTCAAGTGAACAATCTGAAGGAAGGGGTACATATTTATGCAAAGACTATAAAAATGGGGGAAGTGCAATATGATAGCACGTGCAGCCTTTGTTTGCAATACATTTTACATTGATGGATTTCAAATAAAGTAGCTATGACTTCCCCACTCCCAGGAATAGAAGGAAATGGCACATCACAGCGCAATGCTATCTCAGAACAACAGCTGTATGCGTTCCTTGGCGCTGAATGTAACTGGCACACAGTCCCAGCAGCACTGCCGATTGTGCCCTTCCCCAGAGGGAATCGGTGCCTCATTACATGTAGCACAGCCCCTCTTCTGCTACCTTCATCTGCTCTGAAATCACTATCCTGTTTGCATTTCTTCCCCAAGCTTTCTTTGTCCCTCAATTCCTGGCTACTAATCCCATGTGCACAGTTTTTGTGTATCCTTTAAGAGCCAGAGCCCACACTGGATGTCTTTTATATGGGGTTTCCCCCTCCAGATGCAAACCTGCATCCCTTTGTCTCCAGGACTGCAACAGATCTCAGAGCAATAGTTTAGGGTCGTTCCACTGCTTTAAGATCATCAGATGAAAAAGGACAATCCAAGTTTTGTGTCCTGCCTTCCTCCCTCGTTATGAGAAGGCATGCAATCACACGGCCCCTGCACATCCCCTGTGAAGAAGGTGAACGAGCCCTTCACATTTCGTGAGCCTGATCCAGTTGGATAACTTCAGGAAGAACCTGAAGTAGTAGTAATTTCCTGTCACCCAAAATGCTTCTTGAGGGCATCTGACAAACTCTGCCTGTTCAAAGTCATTCGAGATGCATCACTGTCATTTCTGTATGCTGTAAAGGGTCTCGGGTATCTCTATAGTGCCATCAGAGGGGAGAATTAGGTAGGATACCAGGTTTTAGAAGTCCTGTATCTATGAAAGCCACTAAAGGTAGGTATCACTGCAAAGAGTGAAAACACTCCCTCTCCTTTGCCCCGCTACCCCCTCCCTTTGAAGTAAGAAGTTGTTCTCTGCAGCAAAGAACTCACCCAAGGAACACGGCCAAGCCTCCCAACAGCACTTACAGGTTGCTGAGGTGGAGGCAGGGGTGTCTGCTGCTTACTCACATACTTTATTTAAAGGAATATGAAAATATCCTTATTATGTGAAAGAAAGAAAGCAAGTAGCACACCCCTCCAGGTGAAGTGTGCTCTCAAATCAATATTCTCACCTTTGAGATTATAACTCAGCTGACTGGTGTTCTGAGAACATAATGGCATTGCTACAGTTAATGTACAAGGATTTGTTGTTTACTGAAGGCAAACCAATTCATCATAACAATAGCAATGCTGAACTCTTCGAAGAATAGATGTATTTTGTGAAGTTTCTGGAATGTCCTCAAGCCTCATCTACTAATCCTCCATGAACACCCATCAGTATATTCATAATCACAAGAATGTTTCTCACATTATTGTCAGGTTTTTTCTTTCTTACAGTATATATTCAATACATTACAGAGGAAGATACGAATAAACCTGCAGGACACAACAAAACACAATGTGAAATTCAAAACCTATTGAGAGCAAAACCAACTCATATGTAGGACACGATTAATTGTTTTTTTAATCATTACCATAGTGACTTCAACACATAAGACAGATTTGGCTGGAATCAGCCAAAAGTTCAAAAGTTATCAAGGGGAGCCCACAGTCAGCAAAGTAATCACTTAAGCCTCATTTTCCCAGGAAACCAAACTAAATAGCAATTACTTTATAAAAGCCTCAAGGCAGGCAAACACATTAAACAGGTTTGCAATTTTAAATATGAAGAAGTCCAATCAAATAAGCAGTAGCAGAGCAGAGGGGTCTGAGTGCAGTAAAACTTTGCACACCAGCAATTAAGAGATTGCTCATTCCAGTCTCACCTTCTCCCACCAGCAAGTGAAACCAGCACCAGGAACCAATGGGACAGGCTTAACTTAGGTAGAATTAATGAGCTCATGTCACTCCCTGCTCTGATTATGTCCTTATCTCCTAGTCTTTAAAAGGTTGGCTTTGGTTTTGCATACAGATTCTTTATAACCAAAACAGCGTGCACGGTATTGCGGTAACATTCATTCTCATCTATATACACATAATTTTTACTTGAAGCTCAATCAGAATTTCAAGACGGGAAAAAACTGGTTTTGAGAGTTTTCTGGCTGATGAATAAACAATAAAATATGGCTTTACATTGCTCAATAAGAGTAGCTAGAGTCGTGTTAATGGTACTGCCTACAAGAGTACACTATAAAATGTAAACAGTGGCATATAAAAAATACCAATTACTTATAGTACATATGAATAGAGAAACAAATGTAATGTACCATTAAAATGGAATTGTATTTTTAGTGTATTTCACCCCCCTTTTCCTGCCAATTCTAAACAACAATAGAAAATCTAATGTAAGGCAGAGAAGTTTACCATTCCTGTAAAGGACACCCACTGCATTAATAATGTATTGCAGAAATAGACTGGCGTGAAGAAGCCCTTAAGAAAAGGGAGGAATGTTCTGAAAGAATAAACATGAAAGATTCAAACGAATAAATGTCAAATCTTTAGTACACTGCTGTTCCTAAGTTTCTTCTTCCTATTTAGCTACTCCAAACTATACTGAAAAACCATTAAAAAAATAAATAACGTTCCCATTATTCTGTGTTCCCCAAACTTCTGAGTCACTGAATTTCCACATCACTTTCTCTCTGTTACGGTACAGGTCCAACAAGAACCATTCACTTAGTTTACAAGGATAAAGTGGGCAAAAATTTGTCTTTGCCACAGTTCAGCAGAACTATCTAACACAAAGGCAACCCACAGAAAGGACCCATGGATGGTGTTTGTGCTCATGGGCAATGCTTTTTAGATGGTCCCCAAGAGATCAGTCCCAGCTTATTTAGTGCTATGTTAACCCAAGCACATCAGAAAACATCCATGCACAAATAAAAGTACAAGAACAGGTGTAAGTGACAAGGCCACAGGTCCTCACAGCTCTCTGACAGTGCCCAGTCAGGAAGGTTAGGGGAAGTATGAAGGACAGAAGAAATACAGACTGGTAATTTCCTAGTACAAATCCACGGTGCAGTGAACAACAGTGTGTCTTACTGTTACCTCCACGTAATTCATTACTCTTCAGTCACTGAGCCTAAAAGTAGAAACAATCCTCTGTGACCTAGGCGAGCAACTGCACACCATGAACAATAAATTGCAAGTAATTCAAGCAAACAGTTTAAGCCCAAGGGCTAACATTTGTTTGCAAACTATGCCAACATTTGTGAATAATATATAAGTGAAGAGGAATGTCTGCTCATGAACAATTCACCAACAAACGCTGCTTTAGCCAGACTGTAGGTGATAGAGTGTTTGGCCAACTCCCATGCTCTGAGAATTGCTAAGTGGTGTGCTCTCCTCCTCTTCACCCCCCCACACATCAGGGACAGTCACTCGCATCACTCTTCAGGTAATCCCCCCATCAGGGATCATGCCAAGGACTGAGGGATGAGCACTGCTAGGCTGCCTGAATTCTCTCTCACCATTCTGGCTCTTCTCCTTCCCCCAGCATGAGGCAAACAGCAATCACCCAGGAACAAAGCTCCACTGCTACTGTTTTTTATGTATTGTAGCTATTTCAAAGCTACTTCTCCTCTTTGCCTTCTCTTCAATTCAAGACCCTACAGAACATGAGGAGCAAAAAGACAAGACAATGGCATGCATGTCTCAGGGAATTTCTAGGCACATCTCAGTGTTACTAACTAAAAGAAAATCAGACTACTAGAAATCATCTGCTGAAAAACATGTTACCTACTGCTGACAATGGCATTCACTGTGTGCCAAACAGTGGAAGTGCCTTCTAAATATTTGTCTCAAAATCCATGTACATCTTGGTAATCCCCTTCAATTTCCAGCATTTTCAAAGCACATTTCAAAACAACTGGAGGGTTTTAACTAAGAATTCCTACAGAGTGGAAGTACAGCAGAATTCATCCTTAAAAGCAGTATTCCCCGCTGCACTGGAAATTTCAGGCTGCATCCAGACACCCATGTGAATCTCTAAGAAACCTCAATGCACAAAATTGGTTGCCATCTAGAAGATAGCACTCCATATTCTCTATACAATCAATCAATAGGGAGAGACAGCTAGTTCCCTAAGGGCAATTGAGAAAATGGTGTACCAAAGAAGAGCTGGCCAGAGGCAGCTAGCAGCCAGTAACACAGTGCATCCAATTCCTGTGCTCACTCCAGAGATCACACACCTGTCTCAGGACATCCCACAGCTCAGCCTGACACACCTTCAGCCCAGGCCTCGCTTCCACATCTCACTGCCAGACCACACTGCAGCTCAGGCAGGGCAGAGTTTGGCCCCACACTGGAGGAGGTGACAGAGGATAGAGGGTGCTACTGCCAGTCTTCAGGGGAAAACAGCTGGCCCCTGCTGGCAATGACAAGGTGAAGAGCCAAAAATTAAAATCCTTGAGGACTGGGAGCTGGGATGCCCCTTCCCAAGGGAGGGCATGGAGTCACACTGCTGCAGTCACTGCCCACAGGGCTGCACCCACCTCCCTCAGCACTGCCTACCCATGCCTTCCACACAGAGGGGAACTGTGGCCTTGGGAGATGGGATTCACAACGCATTTATCTACATCTCTCATCCAACTACAGGCCTTGGGCTGAGCAGGAGTCCCCCTCTCTGAAACACAAGGGCACAGCTGTTCCAAATGAGAGCTTTCAATTCCTTAAGCTTCCAGCCTCCCTGGAATACTGGTGCTCTGGGAGGGCCCAGCCGGGGTGGGGAGGGGAACAAATCTTGGCTTACTATCAGATTTTAGCACCGAATTTCTAAAAAACTAGTTTTTCCCTAGATCACCCAGACTGTATTTTTTTGTTTGTTTGTCTTTGAGATGGTCACAGGAGAAGCATGGACTCTGTCCCTGAGATACGTTCTCTGCAGTACTCACATCACTGCAGTGTTCATCAGAGATCTCAGTTCTGCTTTGCACCAACCATGAAGAACAACCCTCCTGCTTATTTCAATAATACTGACAGATTAGTTAGTTTTGATAGTCCCTGCTGAGTTCTGTTTTCTTCCCTGTTTGCAGAAGTCCAGAACAAAATCAAAGCATGTCCTCCTCTAGAAAGTCAAAATAATACTAGACTTAAAAACCTGCAAAATAAAAACTCCCTTTTGTTGGTTTTGTTTGTTTGTGGTGTCACAGACATTGTCAGATGATCAAAATACAAGGGGAGGAGGGATTAATTCAATGCTATTCAAGTTAACCAAATGAACTCCAGGATGATAACAAGCCTTAGCTAAAAGAGATTTGTCATCACCGTCCATAAATTGTGTTTCTAAATCACCTGCACTGCTTTGAAAATTTCCTATTGAAATATGGAAGATTCCTACAAAAGTCTCCCCTATTATGAAGGACTAAACAATAACCTAGCATACTAAAAGGTATGTTAAAATAAAATAGCCCATAGTAAATTAAGCCAGAGAAACAACATGCTTCCAACAGCTCTGCCAGTTACTGAAGAAATTATACACGTTTTCATTCTTCTGAGTCTTGTTTATCAAAATAAACTTATCCTCTTCATTTCACAGGTCATAACACGCACATGCCACTAGGAAAGTATTCCCTGGACATACCACTACCATTTTCAACCTTTGCCCCATGAATTCCTGTGACTGTCAGCAGACAGTACACGTTTCTAGACACCACATAAAGTACGCCTTAGTCCAATGACAAATAGACTCACACATCAGAATTCTTCACTGTTCTGCACAGCAATGAAGACAGAGCATACCAGGATTTTACCATCAGACCAACCATATTATTCCATGCATGCTGAAAACCTGTATCTTCCCTGGCCTTTCAAGTGCAAACACAGCGTGTGAAACACCCGTCTCCGAATGTGGTTTGTTTTTTTCACGAGTTAATAGCTCAGCAGCAAGGGAGGGGCACACCCTGCAGCCTTGCGCTGCAGAGAACAGCCGAGGAAGGACACACATCCTGCAGCCTGACGGGGCGCTGGGCAGTGAGCTCCAAGTGCCCACCTTTCCAAATGCCAAGCAAACACTGTCTCCAATAATACCATTTCCCCACTCTGCCTCCCAGATTCACTTCTCCTCCCTCAGAGCTGGGACCCCCGTGCCTTGTGCTTTCAGCCCGTGGTCCCCAGCCCGCGAAGGCCCAGGGCCAGGCACTGAACTCTCACTCCCAACACTCCTCTGCTTTTCAGGCAGCGCCACGTGCCTACTGGGCATCTAGAGACAGCAGCACTTCTGCTTTTATTGCCACCTCTCACAACAGCTACTGCCAGATCTGACTTCACCTGATACGGGGACATTTCTACAGGAGTAGTTTTAGTCACCACATGCATACAGAGTCCTACTTATGTCTGAATGGGGAAAAAACTGAAATCAAGTAAGCGCTACATATAATTATCTTTTAAAATCCAAAACCCTAAGCCTCCTTACAAAGAGCATGTTACGTTCTTACAGTCTATTTCTGAAGTTCAGCATCTCAGCTCAAATACTGGTAACATTCCTGCAATTTACATTTCAGTTTTGACTCTGGGATGACAATTCAGCAGAGTTGTAACATTGATACATTTATTTGCCCATCAAAGCCAATATTTTCATACTTTGCACAATGTAATTACGAGTTTATTTCTGTAAAATACACTTCAGTTACTAGAAATGTCTCATAAACCTTGGGGGTTTCCCCTATCATTAATATCCAGCCCCTGTGGTGAGAAACAGGCATTCAAAAAGAGAACTATGGCTACTTGAAAACAAAGTTTCCAGACTACAAACTCACAGAGCTGAATACACTTATAACAACCAAGGAAAGGGCTGAGGAATAGAAGTTTTAAATCTGGCATCCTAAACCTGATTAAACTCTTACAAGGTGCACAGGGCTGCAACAATTTCTACTACAAATTGATTTGGCCTTAAGTGGGGAATCAGCACTGGAGAGCTGCTGTGGGTTGGCCAGCTAAGGCTCACAATTAATGCCCTCTGGCCCCCAAGATTTCAGGAACACAGCTCACCACAGTGACACAGATTGCTCAGAGCATCTTAGCTTATAGGGAGAATACCAAGTTTCACTTCTCTGCACTTCAGTAGAAATCCTATGGGTTAGTTATTTAATCAATGATAATCTGACAAACCATCAAACCAAAATGCATTTCTACCAAAGCAGCAACCCCATAAATGACTGAATTATTTGCTTCCCTTTGCAGCGCACCCAAAGCCACCGGCACAGCCCCAGTGTACAGGGCAGTCTGCTCACTGCAAACCCCACAGCTCTGCCCACACTGCTATTCACCAGCTGCAGGAGGAGCTGGGATTTCAGGGCAGTGCAGGAAGCAGGAAGCTCAGCACACCTCCTTCCCCTAATCAGCTTTTTAAATACCCTAAACAGCCAGCATACCTCCAGGAACACAGTATTTATCCAGCCCCACAGGCACACTGTGGATTAAAAAATATGTGCTTCAACGATGTGCCAGAGGTGTTTGCAACCAGTTACACTCAGGTCAACCAACCTGAAACATTTTGCTATCACTGGTGGCATTTAAAGCTGTATTTTTATCAGCAGTAAGTTAATATGATTGATGTTCATATCATCTTCCTTGAAAGCTAAGTAAACCCCTCAGTACAGAGGCTTCTCTAAAGCACCCTCCCCTCAGCATTGAACTGTTTGTTTGGCTGTTAGTAACTGAGTCACAGGGAGGCAGATGAGGAATTTACCAAGAACAGCTATGAATATGGTTATCGTGTTCCTCATCTCTGACTTCTGGAATCTAAACAAAGCAATAAAAGCACTGCTTTCTGTTATTGTTATCAGCCTGCCATATTTTGCAATAATGTTTAGCTGCTTGCAATCTCAGGGGATGTGTGTATTCAAACATTATGTGTTCTAAAATTCAATGGAATTTAAAAGTGCTAATACAATGTATATAATAAATTTACACTGTTCTGTATCTGCATTAGTTTTTATTAATTCTGTGTTTATTAGGTGTTAGTTAAATCCAATTTGCCAACTGATTTTAAAGTAAATAGCTTTCTATAGTCCTGAGAAATGAATTGTCTTTTGCTGCAACAAAGTTATAACTCTGAAAAGAGAAGCAGTAATAACAACACTGCTAAATATTCAGTGAATCCAAAGAAATTCCTCAAAAACCTACCTTCACAGAACATGGACAATAGTTTGAGTCAAAGATGTAAATCCACCAAGATGGAGATACCAAGTACAGTTCGGTTTTCCTTGCTCTCTGTCTGTCTGATGTCTAACATGCTGTTCCTGAAGGCCCACCCTTCAGGTAAAGCTGGCAGATCACCCTCATTCATCAGTCTACAAAATGCTGTGCAAATGAAGCATTATGATTCCAACAGCACTGAATCTGCTGTATATGCTGTGTTTAGAAACAGTTCCAAATCATCAATGAAATAACAGCAGTAACTCCTCCAAACTTTCCAATGAAGTCAATATGGGTTAATGATACGGGTCAGTGTACACAAATCTGGTCTACGAGCAGCTCTGAGAAGTACTATCGTCCCTGTCACTCTTCCCGTGGTACCTTTGCCTCACTGAGATCATCAACTGCTAGCACTGGCATTAACCCTTTCTCTATACTGTCCACTGACTCTGCTCCAGCTAATAACTCCTACATTAAAGACCTAAGGAGAATTTGTGTTAGAATTCAAAATTCTGTTCCCAGGTGTTGAAGATTGGTAAAACTAGAACCATTTCATCTCTTAACAGTCCTCAGTCAGTGGTGCTAAATGCAGAGAGACAGCTACTCTTGCCTAAAGGAGTATTTCATTATCTATTTCATGATCCTGATCCACAATGTGCAGCCAAGCCTAATACTTAATACCTAGCTGAACAGAGCATTAAGCCAGAGATCCCAAGATCAAGCATTATACTTGACCTTTTGAATTTTGTTCCAATCAATACCTCAGAAATTGATTTTCTCTTATTCAGTATACCCAAATGGTTTCATTAAAATGAAAGATTACATGACCTCCCAACAGGGAAAGGCCATCAGAACCTGTTCTGTAGTCTGTGTTATATAAAAGTCCTAATCAGCAACCCAGTGAGTATCTGAGAACACCAACACATCCCCCTCAAGTATTACACAACATTCATACTAGCAGTGGTGCTCAGAAGAAATTATGAGCAGAATATCAATCTGTCCTGTTTTTAGACTTGGTTAAGTGTCTGGCAGCAGGACAAACAGCTGGACCTGGGTTGCAAGAAAGTGCAACTCAGCCATT
Organism: Xenops minutus; assembly: GCA_035221455.1. NCBI lineage: Eukaryota > Metazoa > Chordata > Aves > Passeriformes > Furnariidae > Xenops > Xenops minutus. Next base: position 796,324 of record JAWWEE010000159.1, read on the forward strand.
GCCAGTTCCTCATAGCAACTGTGTCAGAACATTTCTTGACTCAAATGCATTCAAGGACTCTGGGACACTAACAAGTCCCTCCCTATGAAGTGACAACATCCCCAACTGCACTTTTAACCCAGAACAAATGAGGGAACCACAGTGCTGTGACTCTGTCCCAAGCAGCTGGTAAATGCTTTACTCCTGAGGGGTGGTGAGGTCCAGGGGACAGACCTGCAGGTCCCTTTCCACCAGGCAGCTCTCCCAGCCACGTTCCCCCGCCTGTTGTGGTGCATGGGGTTGTTGTGACCCAAGGGCAGGACCTGGCACTAACACTTCTGTACTGCCTGGATCTCGGCACTGCTCTAATAAACAAAGAGCCCTGATACGAAAATATCAGAGACCCTGTGGGCATACATAAAATAAAACCAGAACTAGGGAGTGCCTTGAGCCATTAAGAAGTGTGCAAACAGTCTTCTGTTAGTGATGACAGTGAAAACAGGGACTCAGTTTAAGATGACCAGATGTATTTTCTGTGATCTGTCACTTGTCCCAAATCTATTTTTATTGTACAAACTCTTGCTGTCCTGTTCTACTACTCAAGAAATCTCCAAGCCAATTCAATACCACAACATTCTCCACAGCTCTCAACACCCCCTGTCTGGTGCCTATTCCAGAATTATTACAATTCTAATCCTTGCAAAAACTTTCCCCTCCTACCCCAAATGCCATCTTAAAGAGCTCCCTTCTAACCTTCTGCCCTAAACTTCTTCAGTTGCTCATTTACAAGAAATAGATTTTAATGAAAAGGCTGATTATGATTAAAGCAATCGTGACCCTTGTGCTAAAGAAATGGATCATATATTTACATTTCTGGTTTTACTCTCAGAGGTCCTGCTTTTGCTTGCTTCCAGAAATACCCTCTTAGATCCAGTAGTCTCCTTTCTCTTTGCTTCCTCCTACCCTTCTGCCTTCACAGTGTCTGGATTTATGTTCCTCTACCCTAATTCCCCCCTGACTGTAACACGGCATCCCATTAATGCTTTGCTCCCTCCTTCGATCCCTTTCAGGGCAGCAGCTGGAGGCCACTGGGAGCCTGTTCTTTACCTCCACTGAGAAAAACAGGGTTTGGAGGGTGGGGCTGCTTTGGGTGCAGGCTTGGGGAAGGAGGAGAATGAAACACAAACTTCGAAAAACTCGACCCAGAACAGTAAAAAAAACCAAACCAACCAAAAAAACCCACCCACAAACCAAACCAACCAACAAAAAACTTTGCAACATTTTTTACACTTGTATTTCTTTCCATAAAATTAATTGTAGAAAATCTGAGCTAGGGTTAGGCTAGTAAAATAAAAAAGAAAAGTGGACTTCATGAAGCAGCCTTCACAACACCAAGCACAGAAAAACAATAAACAGAAATTTAGGAAGTGCAGTTTAATAAATGCTTAATCTCAATGAATCATCAAGTAAAAGGAAGGCGAAAAAAACAACAAAAAAAATTTATTGCATGGCAACACTGAAGTGGTGGGAGTTTTATCTGGCAGAGAAGAAATAAGAGAAGGAATATTAACCACTCTGTGCCTTAAATCAAAGCTGTTTGGCTTTGGGCTTTTTAATTAATTCAAAATATGTTTGCCTGACTGTAAAGCTATATAATGTCCAAGATATAAAAACAGGCATATAATCATAGTTCTAGACTGGTTTCAGTTGGAAGAGACCTTAAGCCCATCCCATTCCAACACCCCTGCCGTGGGCAGGGACACCTCCCACTAGCCCAGGTTGCTCCAAGCCCTGCCTTGGACACTTCCCGGGCTGGGGCAGCCACAGCTTCTCTGGGCAGCCTGTGCCAGGGCCTGCCCCCCTGAGCACTGCTCTGTCACTAGTGTTTAGATCAACCCCAAAATGGAGAGCTCCCATCTTTCCCTAACCCCACCAACTCCATAAAATCAACTTCCAGCTTCAGCAAATCATGAAATATCCGTAAATGACAAAATGCCTCCTAGTAAGAGCAGTGATCCTGCTCACCCCAGCTCTGCTACAACTGCTTCTGAGCCCCTTTCTGAACAAAAAGTCTGTTCCTTTCCTCCTCAGCACAACCCTACATTTGGCACATCCTATCCAGGCCCAGGCAAGACAGCCTGACTAAATCCAAACCTCAATTATAACTCTAACAAATAGTTTCTTGAAAATAACTGTGAGGACTCCTTATGCTTCCACAGAATCAGTCCAACAACAGCCACAGAAGCCTTTATGTGGATAACAGACAAGCATATACCAGTGTCACACACAAAAAAAACCCAAGGCATGCAAAACTGGTCAGAAATTAGAGCATATTGTTGAAGTGGTGACAGTCATAACTTTGTGGAGAATTATGTATATACTGCAGGGAGAAAGAGCACAGGGGCTGAGCCACAAAATAAGTATCTGCTCTCACCAGCTCCTGGGACTGTTCCCAGCCTGAAGACAGTAACAGGAAGGTAGTCTGAAGTATTATAGTGACCATCTGGACAGAAATAAGCAAAGATACCATCTTATGGAAAGCAAGCTGAAACCAGGCCTTCACCTCACGAGATGGAAACCTGCATGGTCAACAGGGAGCTGGAAATGCAGGTGGTTTTGTTTGTTAATTTTTAATGGACAACATGAGCACATCTCCCCATCAGACTTGTGCTCCACACCCTTCCCCAGCTCTGTTCCCTTCTCTGCACACACTCCAGCCCCACAATGCCTCCTGCCATTGGCAGGAGGGGCAAAGAACTGAATATAGCACTCGAGGGGCCCAGTACAGGAACACAACCACTGCCCTGGTCCTGCTGGCCACACTCTTTCTGACCCAGGCCAGGTGCCATTGGCCTTCCTGGCCACCTGGGCTCCTGTTCACCCACTGCTGAGCAGCACCTCCAGGCCCTTCCCACCAGCAGCTTCCCAGCCACTCTTGCCCCAGCCTGGAGCCCTGCAGGGAGCTGCTCTGCTCCAGCACTTGGCCTTGCTCAGTCCCATACAAGTGGCCTCGGCCCGTGGGTCCAGCCTGCCCCGACCCCCCTGCAGAGCCTCCCTGCCCTCCAGCAGCTCAACACTCGCACCACCCAGCTCGGTGTGGGCTGCACACTCACTGAGGGGCACCTCATCCCTCGGGCACACCATCAGGGCACACACTGAGCAGCACTGGCCCCAACCCTGAGCCCTGGGCAACTCCACCGTGCCCAGCTCCAGCTGCCACACGGATGCAGCTCCATCCCCACCACGCTCTGGCCTGGCCAGACGGGCACTTTTAGCCCAACAAAGAGAGCCCTGCCCAAGCCACGAGGGACTGGCAAACAGTGTCAAAGGCTTTCCTGAAATCCACGTGGGTAACATCCACAGCCTTCCCCCACCCACTCAGAGGGTCACCCTGTCTTAGAGGACACCAGGCTGTGCAAGCAGGACCTGCCTGTCATGACCCAGGCTGGGCCTGATCCCCTGGCTGTGATGGACCCGAGGGTTGGTACCTTACAAACTGGTACCAGTGCACTGACACACATAGACTCAGAGAATCTGCTCACACTTGGGTGTCACATGGATGAATATGCATGACTTAAACTGACCTTTCATTGTGGATACAAGAACAGACTGAAGGATGCAACATGACATCCTATTTTCTCATACTGCTCAGCAGACATGAACCTTGCAAACAAGACTTTCCACCAGTACCTGTGGGACTTTGCACAAGGTGGTGATAATCTGATTATCTCAGCATCTTTCCCCATGGAATCCTGAGTAACTGAACACAACAGCACACCTTTAAAATGTCAGGTAAGTTATCTGCTTCAGTTCAAAGTTAACCAAGATGCAAATTGAAGACACCATGTTAGAGCATAGCTCCCTAACCCTACCTGAAGACATGCAACAGTATTAGGGACAGCTACTTGCAACAGAAGAACATTTTTCATACCAGAATATTTACACTAAATGGTTTATACCTTTCGTGGTACCAGAGTCACATGGTGTTTACATGGCTTCTGACTTCAGAAGGCAAACTCCATTTAACAGACAGATTCATAGTGCTTTTTCATTGCATTAAATAATTCCCTTTATCGGGGAAGGAAAGAGAACGAGAGGCCACTAGAGCTGCCTGATGAATGCCCAAACCTATTCCATTAAATAAAGGTAATGGCAAAACTCAGGAGAGGCAGCAGCGCTTTGGAGTGAGTTCCCATTTATTCTTTTTGTTCCAAAGCCAGTAACAACTCCTACCTCCCACAGCCAGAGTCCAAGAGAACAGAATATTTACATTTCAGGTTTTATCAATCTTCTAAAGACACTACCTACTGCACACATAAGCAGGTCTGACACATACCCTTGAGTTCTTTAAGAGTTATTATGCTCAAATTAAAAAGGTACACATGGCATCAGTATAAAATATGATAGATAAATCCCCCTGAAGTAAAACTACCCAAATAGTGACTCTATACAGGAGGTTTACCTCTGACCCGTTTTAATCACATAAAGTACAAATCAGAGACAAATGGAGTACCTAATTCCACATGCAGCAGAAATCAGTAAACTCGCCACGAAACTGATAATCAAGTTCCTTCTAATGACCTCTGACAGACACACCAAACAGGACACCTGCTCTGACATACACATTGGTATCCCACTCACTGCTGTGCCTAGGAGCTGGCACTCCTGGAAAGCGTTTAAATAGCGTATCACTCTGTACAATGAGGTGGAAAACTCTCCAGAATTTCAAAATCCCTTTTTGTTTGAGAACATGAGAAACTCTCTTTAGCGCTTTGTTTCCCATGTGGTTTCTGCCTTTCCTGCTCGGTCACAATGGCCAGAATGGGAAGTGAGAGCAAGCAGGCTCCGGTGCTGCTGCTGCCTGCCTTTGCTCCGCACCGTGGCAGGTAAAAGCAGGCAGTACGGACACACACAACGCTCCCAGCCAGCCTCTGACAAGGCAGCAGCACATGGTGCCAAGCAAATTGTGCAGAAAGCAAAAGGCAAACACTAGCAAAGGGTGGCAGAGGCTGTGAGTTTGTAAAGCACTAAAAGCATTTACTCTTTTTGGAATACATTCTAAGCACAGTGGGACATAAAGCATTTCATACATTTTTGCTGCAAGAGGCCTAAAGTAAAAAATACCAGGTAAGTGGCAACCTATACAAAGAATACAAATGTACTGGATAAACACTTGAAATACAGACATAAAATAGTCATCAAGCTTCCAGGAGCTGAGAAAAAAAGAACAGCAACAGAAGAAAGGGCACTGGCCTACCTATTAAATGATATGCTAAGCATTTAAGAGGCTACTTCTGCCAGACTTCAAAAGATCAGCAATGCCCCCACCTTTAATTTTTGGACACAACTTCTTGTGTTAGTTCATGCTATGATACAGGATTAAATATTCAAACAGAGAGAGAGAAATACAGCAGTGGAGAATGTTCTCCGATCGTGAGAGTCTGCAGGTGAACCACACTCATTATGTGATAACTAATGCTGTCATCAGTTAAGTCATTGGACTGAAAACCCCCTCTGCTACAAAGAGTAGGAATTCTCTCTTTCTCAGTGCCACAACGTAATTTCCAGCCATCTATTTTAAGAAGCAGATCCAAGCTGGAAGTTTATCCGTACTATGGCAATTCCCACCCTGCCAGTAATGGGCCATGACAGGAGGAGGCTGCTGCAGTTCTCATGAAAGGTACAACAATCATTACAGGCAGATTTGGACTTTGTGCAGACACAAATAACCCAACTAGCAACTGCCACTGGAAACCTTTTCTAAACCTGGCTTTGGGTAAAAACTTTACCAAAATCAAGGAGCTTTGCAGCAACAGCTCTGCAGTTCAGCTGTTACAGAGCTTGGCATATTCACTCACTGTTCCTCTCATATTTCTGAAAGGGTGGAATACAAAATCCTGGTCTTTATGTGAACATACGAATTACCAGCTTCTTTTAAAATGTTCATCTTTTGATCAGCAAGTATCTGATGCACAACTCCAGATACCACAGCATTTATGTAAGGAGCAAATATATTCAAGGACATTGAAAGTTTTCTCTTTGGAGATGCTCTCATGCAGTGGTGTTCTGATACAGCTCCAAGACTACTATCCCTTTACAGATATCTCTATTCTAACAGCGTATTTCTACTTGACTTTAAACTGCACAGAGAAGAACATTGAAATTGCTCTGTCAGATAAGAGCACTGGATCTCTTCCAGCTTTCTGTCTTGGAGTGGCAAGCACTGGGTATTTAAAAGGAAACTGCAAAGGTCTTCGTAAGACACAGCTCTTATAAGACTGGGCCATACAGCATCTTGTTTTTTACTTTTCCTAAAACCCATTAGTCACTCTGACCTTACACTGAAAGATGAGACTTTTATGTCTTTTAGCTTTTACTAACTACCCTATGTGAATTCTTTATGCACGTGAATGGCACCAGGAATCCCACAGAAACTGCACTGTTGGGTTCAATTGTCACAGTACAAACTCAACTATACAGCTGAAATGAGACATATTGACGATGTGAAAAAAAGGAAAAAAAAAACAACACCCCCCCCCCAAACACACCAACAACAAAGGTGTATTTGACTTTCCCTGAAAAGTCCTTCTTTGTTACTTTCCCTATGAATTTCAAATTAAATAACTCTTTGGCATCACTCTATTTCCAATTGTTCTAAGTATTAGATTTGTACATGGTTCTCTTAAGATTTGGGTTGATTTTAGTCTCACACTGATAGAACAAAGCATATTCCTTTCCAGGGAGCTTCCAGTCTTCCAAAGGAACCTGGGAAGCTGCTCACCCCACAGAAGCAGCAATCGTCACAGGAGTGTTTTTGTTAATTGTATTAGTACTTGTCTATTCATGCTCTGGATTTCAATCGATTCGATCTGTCCCAACGACACATAAATGATGGCACAAACGTGCTGGAAGATCAAACCAGCAAGGCGTGTGCCTTCCCTATGACACAGGCAGCAGCTTCCTCTGTCATACCAGGACAAAAGAGGTGCCTTGCAGGACCGAGTGGACAGAGATGCACCTGCAGGTGCTGTCTGTCCAGAGGCAACATGTTGGGTTTAGAAAGGGAGCTCATGTTGGTAAGCCTTACTGTTTTCTGCCAATTCCTGTTACCACTGAGGGACACAGGAATGAAGCTGTTGACTCACTCGGGCTTAGCCCTCCACTACATGGGCTGACCACAGTCTCTGCTTGGTTATTAGCTGCAGCATTTCTTGCTTTCCAACCATTTCTGTATGTAACTTAGCTGTCAGAGAAAAGGTGCTTGTAAGCCTCTTACCTGCTGGGGAGATACAGAATACTGGATAGCAAGATTTACAAAATACAAACATGCAACATGCCTACCCTACTAACAAGAAGGAGAAGAAAGGGAGAAAACTCCAACTCCTCTCTCCTCCTCCCTGTGCCTGCAGCAAGCACCCTTCAGCATTTTGGGCCATCAGAAATCAGCATTTTGCAGGATTTTGCAGAGATTTATTGGTTTACACTGTGACAAAGCAGGCAAACACCATGTAAAACATCTGGGTCCCTTTGAGCTGGTTTGTCGTTTGTTCACTGTACTATCCACTGGGTCAAAGACACTTAGTTTTAACAAACAGTACAGTACGATGTCACAGAAACCAAAACAAAGCTGCAGGAAGCAAGACTATATTTTTTTAATTAATTACATGGGAGTCTGTTGCACTTCTGTAAATCACTTAAAAATGCTGGGGTTTTATTGTATGTTCATTTTTTTATTTAATCACATTTAATTTAAGACAATTTTCTTGGGTAGACATGAAAAAACAAGCTAAGAGGTCCTTTAAATCACACGCGGTTTCTTCAAAGCTCTGTTTGTCAGACACCCCAGTGGGGAAAGACAAGAAGGATGGCAAATGCGGAATGGAATAGTCACAACATGCCTGCAACAATACACCTTCTGTATTTTATTTCCTTTTAAACTGCAAGGTTCATCCCATCATTACTGGGGTGCTCTCATGCAGTCGTGTTCTGATACAGCTCCAAGACCTCTGCCTAAGCAGAAGCAGATTACAGGCTGGGTAACTAACTAACACTGTCAGCATAATTAAGATTCTGAGCCTTCTCAGGAACACCAGCTACCAAAGCTGGAATATCTAAACACTGCTTCAGCCTGCTTAATTGAAAAAGACTTGATTGAATTATTAAAAGCTACCCAAATCTGAAACTTTTAATGAAAAAGAGAACAACCATTTTTTGCAGGAAAATGGCAGGAAACAGCATTAGGCTGAAGCCAGGGAAGGAAGTGACTAAGCATGTAACTGCAACCATTTGGAATAAATCATTGCTATGCCAGTCACGGTGTGAATGAGCACAATTATATGCTTCTGAACTTTGTTCATGTTTATCTCTTCCAGTTGCAAAATGTGCTCGACTGTCATGTCTTGTTTTCTCTTCAAACCGTTACTGATGCTGTATAATAACACACTGCTCTGCCTGTCTTTGGATTGGAAATCACAGCCTCAGAACAACACAGTGAAGCCCAGAGGTCAGCTGCAAGGCTTTTTTCCCTGGGGAGTTTTTCATACATGAGCAAGTGAAGGGAGAGGTTGGTCATTATTTTAGAATATTTCAACAGGTCAAATGAAATCAAGTTACTCTGCCCTCTTGCTCTCTGTATGCCTGTTTGTGCTGAAGAGCTGTAAGACCAGAAAGTACAAGAATAAACATCTCATCTACTGATACAGGTCTGATCTAAGAAATGCTATGTATACATACCTTTTGTTTCAGGGAGCCAGAAAATGTTAGTCACAATTTTTATATGGAAAATTAAAGGCAATATTCAGCAGATATTTAAATAGTTTTCAAAATGGTACACTTGCAACATCAAAAAGATCCTACAAGTGAACAGACGTTGGCAAACTTATTAACCAAAGACTTGAGGTAATTCTGCATTTTAAAAAGAAGTATCTGTTTCTACACTTGATGACTATGCTGTCCTACATGGAATTTTGCTATTAGATCATTCAAGTTAAAAAAAAAAAAAAAAAAAGCATCCAAATAAATGATACCCATAACAAGAAAGAAATATTAGAACAGAAAAGGAAGAATTTGTGTTGGAAGTCCAAAAAGGAAACGATAGCTTAACCGATGGAAAAGATGTTTGAAAAGAACTAGTGGCAGACAAAAAGTCAAGCAAGTCATCTATTATGCTGCTGACCCTCCAGGAAAATTAAGCGTCACTATCCCTCTCTCGTAAGCAGAGATACTGAGACCAAAGGGAATGAGGGCAAAGGCTCAAGTCTGGAAAGCAAGTCACAATGGGGTTTGACATGATGTGGACATCAGGGTTTCCTACCATAAACACTCCTGCGAGCTGCCATCCTCCAGCACTCAAGGAGCCACTGCAGCCAACGGGTATCCATCCCAGTGCTGACCTGACACAATAACCAGGAGGTACCAAGGATGCAGAACAGGGTGTATGTCTGACATTCCTAAGAACACATCTGAACATGCATTATATATGTATGCTCGATGCTGAGCAAGTGAAAAATACCCATTCCTCAGAGATGGAAACACAGGGTAGGAGTTTAAAAGGAGAAGCTCCAGGCAAAGGGGGCATGGGGAACAGCTGAGGAGGAAAGGTTGGCCCTGAGAGTTTTAACTACACAACAACATGTAACACTGCAAATGTCTAAAGTCTGTGGAAAATAAAACTGTCAGAACAGCCATACTGCTGTCACTACCACTGCCTCATCAATCTTCAGCCAAACCCTCCTATTCCTACCAATATGACAGGACATGTTCAGAGCTCCCTCCTTTCCCTCTGGCCAGAACTGGACACAATCGGGTTATTTCTTTTCCCCAGGCTGTGGAGTCCAGGATCTGGCTACAACTCTACTTGGATTCAGTTCTGCAATGCCTCTAGACTGACATCCCAGCCATTGTAGTGCTCTCCATGACCAAAACGTTTCCATGAGATGCCCATGTTAATCTGGCTCCCCGGAAATTAAGTTCTTTACCTCTGCCCTCTATTACAGTCTGCCACTGATGCACATGCAGAATTGTTGTAGCAAGGCAGACATCAGACACCACTAAGAGAACAAATCATTCTTCACAGACACACACACCTCATGGTGACACCTCAGGGTTTCTGAATATTCACGACTCCCTCCGTGCTGCCTGGACAATCAGACAACAGGCAGTCTTCCAGCAATGGCATCCTGGCCCATAAAAGACTGGGAAGCATTTGCAAAATAAATGAAATAAAGCTTAGATTTATTCTAACTTAAACTCCGGTATCTTCACGGAGACTGCAGACAGAATCACAAGCAGAGGTCACTAACAATGCCTTGCATTTCACACCTACACATCTCCAGGGCACTTATGGTAGCTATTGTTCATGCTCTGCAGGTTGAATGTAGCACTACACATTGTAGTATAAGATGTAATTCATTGCTTTTGCTTCAGTGATGATCACTTCTCTTCTGCTCATTCTCCTCATATTCACCTTTCAGCAAGATGCTGGAGGACAAGCCTGAATGGATCAACAGTAAATCCACTGAAACAGGAGAAGTAGCATCAATTTCAGAGAGTAAGTAAAATAATAGCTTTACATCTCCTGTCATGCCTCTGGAGGATGAGACTGAAGCACAGGCTGCTTGCCCTCCAACACCTTCAAAACCATAGGCCAGGAGGTCAGCTGGGGAGCAGCGGAGTGCCCAGTGCCTCATTATGGGTAGGGGGCTTAGGACAGGCTCCCGAAAGATCTCCTGGAGGCTGTCAGGAACAGAGGGGTGTGCAGTGTCACCTCCCCGGGACAGCGCAGAGGGCCCCGTGAGCCCCGCACGGTGCTCAGATCCAAACCAGCTGCCCAGCTGGGAGGGCTCTGTTTTCCAGCAGTGTGTAACTGTGTGAGGGAAGGACAGCCTGTGTGGCACAGTGACCATGGCACTGAGGAGACCCACCGGGTACACACCCAGACACACGTGCCCCTGGTGCCCTCTGCATGCGATCCAGCCTCACACAGGGCACTGCTTCCCAGAAAGGGGGCATGGCTCCTGTTCTGCTCCAGCCCAGCACAGCATGTGCAGCACAGCATCCTTTCACCCTCACAGGGCTGGGGAGGCCTTACAGAGGGGACATTGCCATTTATCCACCTCCCCTCCTACCTCTTACCGGCCGTGGTCCATGAGGACAGTACTGACCAGCTGCTGGCACTAAATCCTCTCCACTCTCAATGCTCTTCCACTGTCTCTTCAGAGCATTTTCTGTTGCCTCAATTTCCCTTGCCCACATGTTCCTTGAACCTGGCTTTCCCACACTTCCCTTTCCTTATGTCTGCCTTTGGCAAACCGTGCATCCTGAGTTTCTCTCAGTCTTCCCACGCTGTGATATTTACACTGCGAGTTCTACACCCCAACTCTAATCTGATCCTCATGGAACAGCAGGTTCATTTAATCACTGGCTCAAAAATTGCAAACACATTTATTAGACTTACCTCTCTTAACGACACAGTGGTAGCACACCACAGCACCATTTAGACCAATGGACCTCTGCTAACCCAGCTGATTCCTGGTTTCCTTATAGTGAAGTAAAGTCAAAGAAAAGACACACGGTGTCACTCCATAACGCCAAAAGGAAGACAGCGTGGCACTTGCTAAACACAGTTCCCCAAGGGATGTGCAATTCACACAAAGAGGTGCTCCCAGACCCCTCTGTCTGTGAGCAGAAAAATGCTGTGTTCTGTCCTGGTCTAAATTCTGAAGTTTGTGCTTTACCAACATAACGCACTGTGTTTAGAAAGGTTCATAGAGCTTTCCTGGATGAATTTCTTATGGGAGCAACAGAAATTCTTTAGGTTACTTTCTCACCCCACCCCTTTTTTTTGTTAACAACACCATTAAGTAAGAACTGGATTTTAATGAAAGATTTGCTGTTTCCCCTTTTCTCTGCAAAATGTTTCAATTCCTCGGTAGAGGAACAGGCTTTCATAGGCAATGTCACCTTTTGATTCACTGTTTACTATTCTGGCTTCAGTTCATGTTAAGCTTTCCACAGGGAAGTCATAGCTAGGTACAGAGAACTCAGCCAAAATGAATGGAAAAAGAAACTATGCTAGAATTTAACTAGATAAGGAAAACCAAAATCAAACATGAAACTAAACTGAAGCAAATTACTGCAAAATCAGATAGCAGGGAAATCCATCTAGAACAATTTCCACGCAGAAAACCTACTGAAAGTTTAGGACCAAGAGAAAAATCTGGACCATCACTACCTTGGGATAGTGCATCATTTCCAAACAACTTTGAATTTCTCCATCACGATGATGAAGAAAACTAAGTGTTCATCACAGGCTCTGCCCAACACATCTCTTTTCACGGGGATGAACCTTAAGGCACATCTGGCAGTATGTTGGCCAACGTATGTCACTTCCCCCTCAGAAGATCAACTTGGAGTGATCACAGAGTCACAAAACTCAAAGCTTACAAGCATTTCAGGTTCTGTGGTATCTCAATTTCTGTTTAAGGCTGAAATGCCAAAACACAGACTGCGTTCAAGAGTACAAAAATAAATGAAATCATTTTCTGAAGAGTTTTTGCTTTGCAGATTTGGCTGTTTCCATAGGCAGAAGAGGAGGGATAACACCATTTCTGAGCACTAATTTTCAATCAGCACCAAGTCACTGAGGCTTCTGTCACCTGCACCTTCTCCCTCCTGGCCCTGCTTGGGACGTGGTGTTGCAGGCCAGGAGCCAGGGCTGCCCACTGGCACCAGAGAGGTGAGCTTACACTGCCTGTGACCACACGAGTGTCCTGCACAACCAACACACGCACACACTACAAGTTAAACTGCCACCAAGGCACCAACACAGCCCTGAGTTTGAGCACTCAGAAGTAATGGTGTTAGTTCCAATGGGACACAGCTTATCCATAAGACAACCTAACCAGTTGGGATTCAAGTTCTTTTTTCCTGGTTACATGAGTTAAAAGGTAACACAACAGGGTTGTTTTGATACATAAAGTGTAGTTGATAAAAGCCAAGGTATCTTCTTATCTAAGAAGCAGCTTTAACTTAATTCTCTATTTTGCATTGTTTATAATATGGCCAGACTGGTCTGAAACTTTATATGACATGTTTCAGGCTGGGAGCAGCTCTATTTCCACAACTGCAAAAGAACCCATTCTGCTGTATGAAGATACAGAAATGCAATTTTAAGAAACTGTTTATCAGACACTGGCACTTTTCCTGCTTATGTAATTCAAACAGGATCTCAGTAAAGAAAATTGAATTTGGCAATCCATTAACATAGATTTGATGGTCTCTCTGTTCATCTCTTGATGTCTCACCCCTTTCAGAAAAATGAAAATAATTCTTGGTAAAAGAGTGGCTGTTCCCTCTTATTAGTACAATATATTGGCAATTATTAAAACTCTGGGAAAGCTGCGGAAGCTCTGCTGACTCATGGTGGCCAAGAAGTTACTTGTTACCCCCACAACCAATATGGAGGAGGGAGAGAAGTAAAAAAAAGGAATAGGCAAAGTTTGGGAAGAAGGCTGAGCGCAAGCTGGTATATTAAGTAGCACCGGATCTTCAGGAGAAAGGATCTGGGTGTCATCTGAAGCTTTACATGCTGTGTTTGAACCAGGTGACGATTCAGACCCAACTTCATGCCATGGAAGTTTATGAACCTAAGAGAGTCATTTCAATAAATGACTTCTCACAGGCATCTACTGTCAATGGAGGAAGAGCAGCAGTTCCAAGAGACAAACTGACTTACTGAAGGTCTGAAGTGTCTCCTTCCTGCTCCATCGGGTACAGAGACCCCAAGGCAGTGATGGAAAGCCTGCACCAGCACACCAGGACTGGCACGTGACACTGCTGCCAGCAGAGCAGCTCCCCAGACTATCACAGCTCCCAGGGCAGCCTTCAGTTTGTCCTGGCTCCTCCACCCCACCCATCACACTCAGGAGCCAGAAACAAGCTCTAGCAGAGAATGGGTGATGGTGACACTGACAGAGACCGATGGAGGAATTAACCCTTCCCCACTCCACAAATCTCACCCAAAGGGAAGAATTTTCACAGGATTTGTCTTGATGCAGGAATGTACTTCTGATGTGCAAGATGCTCACAGTTGTTAGCTAGGAGTGACTGCGCTCCTAATTTCGGCACTGTAGTTTGATGCCTTAATACTACTGGGATTACTGTAAACCTGAAGTCATTCACAGACTAAGTACTAGGCAAAGCTGGCATTTCAGTGCCTGGGAAATGGCAGGTTTCACCTCATTTTAAGTTATTCTAGGCCCACAGCAGTGAATAATAAGAGAAAAGTCAAAGCCCATTATTCCAAGGGGTAAGGATTCTGCCTCAGAAAGGCAAAGTGGTTCTCAGCACTGTCTGGGTGCATTGGAGGACTGCATTCTGTACTGCTTTCTTAAGGAGCAGCACACTTTTCTTCACACTCCAGCCCATTCTTGCATGACAAAGAGCCGTGCTTTTCCACTTCCCCACTATAATCTTTGATCACGTATTTCTTGGTGAAGGAAGACTGCCAGCATGGTACAGTTGCTGTAACATCATCTTACCTTTACTGTGCCCAGCTAAGAGGCTGTGTTCTTTCCCTACAGCACACAGGACAGAAGGGAAGGCTAAGGAAAGACAAGGAGGCTCTTTGGTGGATACATAAGGACTGTCCAGCATGACACATCTAAGAAAAACTCAGCACATTTTACCTCGACATAAAATCCTGTCCCTGTCCTAAACTACAATAAGAACAATTCACCTCATTAAGGTACTACACCAAGCTGCTCAGTTGTTACGTTGTAAGGCTCAGGGAAGCCTGTGGTTGAAGTGTTAGTGTTGTGGAACAAAGTGACAGCGAGTTGGGAAATAAATGAGCGCAGTACTCTCTCCTAACCTCCTGGCACTGTGCCTTTTAACAGAAAAGAAAAAGCAAAAAGGCAAGATGTCAGCTCCAGAACATTGTTCATGCTGTAAAATATAGTGTCCACACTGAAACACTTGATAAGAGACACAGTGAGGGGGCTGATACTTCACTGACAAACAGTGAGTGACTGCAAAAAGGTTATGTGAACACGTATCTAATGCAGCAAGAGCAAAAATCCTCGGGAGCCCAAAGTGCACGTCTGTGCTCGGCAGGCCAGGCAGCAGTGTCCGCAGGTGCCCGCAGCCAGGCTCCCGGCCAGCCGGGGAGGGGCAGCGCTGGGTGCCCCGACACCGGGGGCCGGCTGGCTCCCCGCGGCAGCCGCTCGGGGCAGAGCCTGCGCTGCCATTTGCGGGCGGGCAGGGTGTGCACAGGCCCGCGGTGCTGCTGCCGCCGCTGGGGGCAGCTTTACATAAGGCAGCGCCGCGCCAGCCCGGCGACAGAGGGTCGGCCGGAGCGGAGCGGAGCGGCGCGGCGCCGGCAGAGCCCGCCCGCAGCCCGAGCAGGGCGGCCGCGCTGCCCCCCGCCCGCCCGGCACGGACCTGCTGCGCCATGGGGCTGGGGCACACGCGGGGGAGCGCGCTCGGCTCCCCGCGCCCCGCAGGACGGATATAACATGCTTGCCTACAGAGCAGCGCCTTCACAGCCGGGCTGCTAACTAGGAACATGCAAAACCGTAGTATCCATGAAGAGCCCATCACCTAGGAAGACACTGACATTTTGCTGCGAATGCTGTGTTGGGATTGATTTATTCTTGGAGTGTTCAGCACGGCTGGCAAAGAATAATGTTCCAAAATCGGTCCATCTCCCAAGGGGTCCAATTTTTCTTCCTGGGTGTCAGCGAGCCCTGACTCACTCCAGTGCAGCTGACAGGGGCTGCCATGCTTGTGGCACACTAAGCAAAAAACAAAAGACCTAAGGACGACCTTTGAACAACACAAAGGATGGGTATGTTTTTCATGTTATCTTTTTTATTTATCGCTCGTAATTACTGCATAGCCTGTGCTTTAATTACTCCATAGACTTACCTTGATGTGATTTGTTATTATACTTAATTGGCTTAGGGAATACACCTTTTACCCAACTGTTTTCCAGTATTTATATCAAGGTATTCTTTAAGAAAAACGCTGAGTAGAAAAAAAAACGATGTGAAAATTAGTTGAGTCTGGCTAGGGATTTTTAAATGATTGTCAAAGTAAAAGACTGTAGCATGATTGAAAGAAATGACTGATGTGTGGGGGGATAACTTTTCTAAGTTGTTTTTATTTCCAGGTTTCAATGTAATTAGGCTACTGAGCGGATCAGCTGTAGCTCTGGTAATAGCCCCTACTGTATTACTGACAATGCTTTCTTCTGCTGAACGAGGATGCCCTAAGGGCTGTAGGTGTGAAGGCAAAATGGTTTATTGTGAATCTCAGAAATTGCAGGAGATTCCCTCAAGTATATCTGCTGGTTGTTTAGGTTTGTCCCTTCGATATAACAGCCTCCAAAAACTAAAATACAATCAATTTAAAGGTCTTAATCAACTCACCTGGCTCTATTTAGACCATAACCACATCAGCAATATTGACGAAAATGCTTTCAGTGGAATACGCAGACTAAAAGAGTTGATCTTGAGTTCCAACAGAATCTCCTATTTTCTTAATAATACCTTCAGACCTGTGACAAACCTCCGGAATTTGGATCTGTCATACAATCAGCTGCAGTCTCTGGGATCTGAACAGTTCAGGGGCTTAAGGAAGCTGCTGAGTTTACATTTGCGGTCCAATTCCCTAAGAACCATCCCTGTTCGAATATTTCAAGATTGTAGGAACCTTGAACTGTTGGACCTGGGTTATAATCGCATCCGAAGTTTAGCAAGGAATGTCTTTGCAGGTATGATCAGACTGAAAGAGCTTCATCTGGAGCACAATCAATTTTCTAAGCTCAACCTGGCACTTTTTCCGAGGCTAGTCAGCCTTCAGAACCTTTATTTACAGTGGAATAAAATCAGTGTGATAGGACAAACTATGTCCTGGACCTGGAGCTCACTACAAAGACTTGATTTATCTGGCAATGAAATAGAAGCTTTCAGTGGACCTAGTGTTTTCCAGTGCGTGCCCAATTTACAGCGCCTCAACCTGGACTCAAACAAGCTCACATTTATTGGTCAAGAAATTTTGGATTCTTGGATATCCCTCAATGACATCAGCCTTGCTGGGAATATATGGGAATGCAGTAGAAACATTTGCTCCCTGGTAAACTGGCTTAAAAGTTTCCGAGGGCTGAGGGAAAATACAATTATTTGTGCCAGCCCCAAAGAGCTGCAAGGGGTGAATGTTATCGATGCAGTGAAAAACTACAGCATCTGTGGCAAAAGTACCACAGAGAGGTTTGAACTAGCACGAGCTCTCCCAAAGCCAACATTTAAACCAAAACTCACCAGGCCTAAACACGACAGCAAGCCCCCTCTGCCCCCCACCATCGGAACCACTGACTCAAGCTCCGAGGCCGAGCCCGACACAGAGCACATCTCCTTCCACAAAATCATAGCAGGCAGCGTGGCTCTTTTCCTGTCTGTGCTCGTGATCCTGCTGGTGATCTATGTGTCCTGGAAGCGCTACCCTGCCAGTATGAAGCAGCTGCAGCAGCGCTCGCTCATGCGAAGGCACAGGAAAAAGAAAAGGCAGTCGCTGAAGCAAATGACTCCCAGCACCCAGGAATTCTATGTAGATTACAAACCCACCAACACTGAAACCACTGAGATGCTGCTGAACGGAACAGGACCCTGCACGTATAACAAATCAGGCTCCAGGGAATGCGAGGTATGAACCATTGTGATAAAAGAGCTTTTAAAAGCTGGGAAATAGTGGTGCTTTATTGAACCCTAGGGACTATAAAGGGAACGTTTTTCTCACTTTGCTGGCACAGCTCTTCTATGTCTCTTTTTTGTACATTCATAATACTGGTCATTTTACTCTCATACATAATCAACTCATTGAAATTTAAATACCACAATCAATGTGAAGCCTGAGCTCTGGTTTAATACAATACCTATTGTACAAACCCTCTATTGATTTCATTAAAGTCTCTCTTGTTTTTAAATAGAAAACTTCTTTCATAAGTAATCCACTGCAGAAACTGTGCCTCCGTTTAGGGAGAAAAATGACAACAATGGGGGGGGGAGGGAATCAAACTCAGTGTGTGTGTGCCCCTCTGCCTCCCCAACCACCCCCAAATCCCATTTCTTGCTCAAAGACGGACTTTTTGAACCCAGAACAAACTAAAGACCCAGGTACTGTAGCATGATATGAATTCTGAGGTGTCTGAGGAGACAGATGGTGCAGGAACAGCTCTGAAAGAATGTCTAACTGCTGCCCAACACAAGAGAGACTATTAAGCCACTGAGGAGTTAAAGCAGCCTTAGGACATGAGGTACCACTACAAAGCAAAGCAGGGGGAAACCAAGGCTTAATAAAAGTTTAAAAATAAAGAGGTACAATGGGATTTACTGTACTGCATTATAATACAGTGTTTCTATAGGGCTGGTAGCTAGTAATTGAAACCTATTTATGTGACTTCATACAAAAGGTGCCAGTGTTTATCCCTACATCCAGTTGCCTTTCAGAAAGTAGTCAAAAGGCATTCATTAGATGAGGAGCAGAAATTCCTTATTGATGCAATTAGAGGAACTCAAATGTGTGGCAGCAAAAGCAAGACCACTTCCTGCACACATTTGTTTCAGTGCTCATTAGAAATTCTCTTTTCAAGACCGTCAAAGGCATTAATGTAGCTGAGGAAACCATTAAAATCCATCATTTTCTTCTATTTCTGTTTATTTGCTGGGCTAGGCTTGTTAAGGCTGTGTGATGTGTTTTGCACACTGTCGCTCTAATAAGTAAATAAAGCTTCATTGCTTGAAAAGCCAAACACTGTACATTTTAGACATACTACAGCTGCAAAGGGCTTCCTGAGAAATTGGTTACCCACGCATCTGAGAAGAGTGCATACAGAACTCCTTACATAAATCAGTGACAAATTATTTTTCTCTCTTAGCAAAACCCTAATGTCATTACAAGAATTCACAGATACTGTTTTAATGTCTAGTCATTCATCACTAGTCCCGGGCAAAATACAGATTTGTAACCCAGCTACTCCCTGCCTTCCTTCTCCCAAAATCATGTATTCTGTTGGCTGCAGAAGAATATAAAATCCCCCATATTTGCAATAAATCCTACCTCCTATTTTGATTAGGAAGGGAAGCTATGAAATAATACAGCCGCACCTTTACAGCACCAAGTCAGTAATTTAAATATCTCGATTTTGTAATTTGATTTGGCTTAGTAAACTGCATGTCTTCAATGGGCGGGAATGTTCCTACAAAGCAGTTTCACTGCAGCAGATTAGAAAAAGCAAAACCTGTGCAGAATGTTCTCCTGAACTGCTACTGGAAAAGCCCAATCATAGCCAATCACCTTGAAACATGCCAGATACAATGCAAACAAAGCTCGAAAGCATCTCTTAAAAAGAGCTAATACACCTGAAGGGGGTTGGTTTGGGTTTTTTCCTGTAATGAAACCATTCTCATTCCCATGGATTGCAGTGAGGAAAGAGCCAAGGGTAGAAGCAGAGCCCAGTGAACCCTGCAACAGAGCGCCCGTTTTCCTGAGCACAAGAAGGATCCCACTCCATCAATAATGCAAGGGCTTCAGACACTTGAGCAGCACAGCAGACTTGTACCTGAGTTGTACCTTGAAAGTTGCTATTAAAAAGTCAATACACATTTAATTATCTCCACTATTATGGGATTCAGTTTTCTACCAGGAGGTCTTGGTTATCTCTGTACTGAAGGATTAGAGTTTGCTGTGAACTTCATGTTAAGAGCCATCCCTGTACTTCCTCTGCCTTTAACCTCTGCAGTGGTGACTAATATTAGGCACAGCCAAAGAAAGATAGATCTGGTACCAAACATACGTATGTTCATATATGCATGCACACATACACATGTCTACATGTATATATATAAAATAACATTTTGCTATTCAGTTTTAGGAATCCTAACTGCAATCAGAAAAATTCCTTTTGTTTCTTTAATGCCTTGTTCTAGCCAACAATACTCAGAAAGAACCAATCCATAACCTCCTTCAGAAAGCAATGCCTGTAAAATTATCACTAGCCCCTTTGAAAATTATTTAATTATTGTCATGAAAAAGGAAGTAAGGCCAGTATGCCATTAATCATGGATGGGTAACAAAAATAATAATTACAATCCAGCATGTCTATATTCCCGCAGAGACATGCCCAGATCAATATAATTCATATGCATTTCCAAACACCCTCCACATACACATGAACATGTAACTGCTGCTGTCATCGCTGCTGAGGAAACCACTGTTTGGTTACACAGAAGAGATGCCCAGTGTAACTCTCTGAACATTCTTGCACAGCCTGAGGCCTGTGGGCCAAGGTGTTAAACCCCCCTCTAGTGCCTATGGCTTAGAAAACATTTTCAACCCCCACGACAGCAACTTTAGAGCACATTCTGACCCCCACGCTACCGTATGGTGTGTGCAAAGGCTACATGAACTACGCTAAACTCAGCCTCCCCACTGCCAAATGACACACTCTACTCTACAAGTGACTCATTTTGAGTGGAAAGGCCACCAGGCACAAATTCAAATAACCTTGGAGGAATGACTTGGTCTCAGCTGAGCTACCTTTAGTCCCTGTGAAAGGCTGCCCCATCCTTAATACAAATCAAGTGTTGAAGCCTCAAAGGTTCCAGAGAAGAAATTTCTCCTTCCTTCTCTCCAGCATCTAAAATTCTGATCCCACTTTGTATTGGGTTTTGGAAATTTTGGTGCCAGCCTGACAAAACTCTTCATACCTTGCTGGGCTGATGCCAAGGAACGCTCAGAGGATGTGCAACAGCTGAGATGCCCCTCCAAACCTGTAAGCCTTCACACAAGCATTGTAGGCACTACACTGAGGAAGGAGATGTGACTGAGTACCTCTAATGACCTAGCTCTCCCTTAATGGAGCTGATGCTGCCTACACGTGGCAAGTTTAGGAGAGCAACAATGGGTTTTCAGAGTGTTTGGAGTTTGTGGTGTTGTTGGGTTTTAGGATTTTTAATCACCTACTATTCCTTTTCCTGAGTCACATGAGGTGTTCTGGGGCTACCACTGTAAGACCAGAGCTTTTACAAGGGCAGCACTCTTCCATGCCCATTGTCATTTTCACTGGTTTTGCAGTCTACGTTTATTTAAACAATGTCGAGACAAATGTTGGTGGAACCACCAAGACTGTTCTATTTCATTGCAGCACCCCAAAAATGTTAAGGCAAGTCAGGACTTTCCCAGTGAGACACTGTGGAAACACCTTCCAACAATCATTTAACAGTGAATTGCTTACAAGGGATGTTGAGAAGGCAATAGGTAACAGGGCAAACAGACATGACAGATTTGAGGGAATTTGCTCAATCACAGACCAGTTGGGTACTGGGAGCATAATCCAGTCTCCTCCCAGCAAGACATCCTCCTAGCCAGTGGACTGCTCAGCCTGCCAACCCCTCAGCTCTTGGAATACTCAAATGCTGTCTCAGGATAATAAACCCCAAGGAATGCACACCTCTGGAAAAAGGGAATAACTAATGTGCTAAGCAGATTCGAGGAGACTGGTCACGTTAATTCACTGCATTGAGATTACCTCCAGCGACTGCAGAGTAAGAGAATAACAATGAGAACAAGTGGCTTGGCTATAATGACTGGCTGCCTTTCATGACTCACTACCTGCACTTCTACAGCCATCTCAGCTCCATGTTTGGCAATTCCTCTTTTATTATTACAAAATGGTGAACCTTGCTATAAAATTCCATTGCCACAGGAACATGAATGTACAGTGTTCCTGCAAACACAACCAGAAATTTTCAGTTTGCTGCAAGCAAACGGTCTTTGCTGTCAGCCACTCCACGCTAGATAAATATTCTTGTGATGAATTTCTGTGGAACAATAGTGACATCCAGTGGGAGCAAGTTTAATCACAGCTATGTCCTGTATATATAAATTCACACATAGATGTGTTTTCCTTTTCACTTTGTATCTTTCTCTATCACATGGCAGAAGCATCAAACCCTTTCAGCATACTAAGTACTCCACTGCATCTGTGTGTAGGAGTCATAACCTGAATGTAGGAATATAGGGAGAAAATAAGAGTAGATGGATGCCACAAGAAGTGGCCTGTCCAGTGTGTAAGTCACTATTGCTAGTAAAAGGTGAAGAGGATATAAGTAAGCAAGGACAGGAGCTCGAGCAAGTTTGTGGCCACTGATTTAGAATTTACTACTTATAAAACATTGCTAAGTGGCATTAATAGACTATAAAATAAACTCAGACTACAAACAACTCATTCAACTTCCTAAAAGCAGAAGATAGAAAAAAAAAATTATTTTTTTTTTAGTTTATTTTTACAATAACAAGAGGAAGATATTATTAGACATCAAAAGGAAGGGCACTCACCACCTGGGAACAAATCAAAGTAACAGATTCCTCTCAAAACCACACAATGTACAAAGAGACAAGACGCAAATGATGAAAGATGAGATTCAAGGGCAACAATAACGCTGCACAGTGGGAAACAGAGATGACATGAACACGTAGCATATTTGCTACAGCAAAGGTTGCTCACAGCAGCCTCTGGTACGTTCTGCAGCAGCTACTTTAGGCCTCAGTAACGCTGGGCCAGTGTTCCTGGTGAGGTTTTAAAGCACAGCGATTGAGATAAGCCAATGGAGTCAGGATTACAGCTCTGTTGATAGCAATCAGATTTCATTTCCCTTGGGAAGATGCCACAAGAACCCATTTCTCCCCACACTGAATGAAGTACAGTCGTATTTGTAACTTTTGATGTTCTCAGGTGCACTGGGAGGTCACCTATCAGTCCATGAGCCGCTGCCCTATTTTTCTTTCCTAGCAAGGTTTTTGGGAATGGCTGTCCTGACAGTGGCACTGAACATGATTTTGATGTGATTCTCAGGGTTACAGTCAAACTATTTCCTGGCATTCCTGCCAATGGAACACAGTAGGGCACAAAAGAAGTAAAAAGTGACTGAGGTCAACAGCTACGATCAGATCACCAAGGAGGTCATAAAGTAATAAAAGGGAGTTTATCCAAGACCCTTTGAGGGGACTAGCTGGGAGCTGATGGCAACGTTTTCCCTACCAGAGAAATTCCAAATCTCATTTAGAATGAGCGAAAACACCATAAAAGCAAGAATGAAAAATGGCTTGCAATAGGCAGTATCTTTTTTATTCAGCCAATCCATCATAGCAATCACATCTCCCTACAATTCTTGGCTTGCTCACACTGTTCCACTATCATGCCCACAGCACTAGCATAATGTAAGAATAAGCACTGTTTACTGAGAAGGGACCAAGTGGCAGTTAATCCCTATTTATTACCTTCTTTATAAAGTGCTTAATGAAACCTACTGATGTTATTACAGGAAATACTACATACATGAAAAATCACAAGTTTAAGATTTTTCATCACTGTAATCAACCAAACCCTTTAACCAACCGAAGTTTCATTCTTTATTTCCAGTTTGTTACTATTTCCCACCAATTCTTTCACTTGCCAAGAAGCAACTGAACAGCTGGAGGTATAATGTTGCACAGGAGTTCTCCAGAATCACTCCTGTGTGGCACTTTGCCCACTAAACCCCTTCCCTTCCTGTGCTGCTGTGTGACTCATACACTGCCCATGCATCACCCCTCACACTCTTGCCTCAAGGTTGAATTGCTATTACTTCCCCACCAGCACCAGCACTGAGACCATGTACAACTTCATAATTACAGTTCAACCTTGCAAATTCTCCAAGTGTTTTATGACAGCCAGACTCTACCAATACATCACAAGGACATTTGAAAATAAAACATCTTAATTACTCATCTACTTACACTCCAAACAGGGGCACAAACATGTTACAAGGTTTATTGCTTCACTGCACCACTGAGGAAATCATCCGCTCAGCTGTGTGCCAATGCCTTTCTGCTTCAGACCAAGGAACGACCTAACTAGCTAGGTGTGTCTCTTAGGAGCCCAGCTGCTTACTGCCCAAAGCAGGCAAACCTCCCTGCAGTGACAGTGGCAGCAGCCTGCACAAGCTGACATCCACAGCTCAGCCCTCACTAGTGACCCTCAGCTGCAAAGCAGCAGGACCCCCTATGCTTGCCTGGATAGCCCAGAGTGACATGTACTGACTTTTAAGAAAACATGACATTTTCATGGGCCATAACCACACTGAGAGATAGAAACAAAAAAAAAAAAACTCAGGGGAAGGACTGCATGTGGCTTACAGTGAGAGCAAAAGTTAGGGAGGGTCACTCAGCTTTTCCAGAACAACTGGCTTCAAAAGATATAAAATCACATTCCAAAGGAAAAAAAATGAGATGCCAAATAAACATTTGTGCATTCCTTAGAAATACTTTAAACATCTATTTTTTAAAATATTACTGTTGTCATATTCTGGGCATCTTCAAACATCAAATAAAAAATATCACTTTTACTTGACACCTAGTAAATGAAAGGGAGAAAATATGTTCTTATTATGTAAGAATATAATGAAGCTGTGGGACTGAACCAGTATGGGAAAAATCAAACCACGTTTCACCTTACTGTTCTGTTGTTTTTTCTTGGAATGGTAAGGCACTGCCAACAGGTAACACATACTCTAGCTGAGCACACCCCCTGGCTTTTATTTGGAGCTTCATGGCAAACAATAGGTTGTGTTGTTGAGTCTCACATGTGCCCTTACTGAATGTTTGAATGCCAGCTCTTTCACCAGTGTCTATAACAATTAGCACTGTAGAACTCCTGGTTCTGACTTTTTAAATTGGGCCCTTAGATTTTCCAGTTCCCTAAAGGCTGCAAACTCACAAAGAGACTCCAAAATAATATAATGAGATTACCATCCCCTTTCTGGTTCATCTGTAACTCGGGGGAGGAAAAGTGCACAAAACAATCAAAGGTACAAAACAAGATCTCCACTGAAAGCTGGGCATCCTAATCACCTTGGTCATTCTTTCCTTCACTGCCTTCAAGATTAAAAAGCAGCTGTATATATGGAGGAAACACAAAGACCAAGCACATGTTTAGCTGAAGTGTAGATGATAGCAATAGTAATACATCAGTCATACAAAATGCTGACCCACTGAAAACACAACCATCATAAATGGATTCCTTGTCCCAAAAATACAGACTTTATCATGTACATTCTAGAATAAACACTGTTCCTTGTTTGCTTGTCTTTGCTAAAACACATTGTGCAGAAACATCTATTTGGCTTATGGTAAGCTCTGCAAAAGCTGCAGGTGACAAAAGCAGAAAAAAAGGAACACAGTTTACAAAATACAAACCGGAGTCAAACAGAAAAACACTTCAGACTTGACCTTAATTAATTTCCTGTAGCTAGTTTTTCAGTTCCCTGGAGAGTATCCTGTTTATTTTAAAACAAACAACGAGAAAGATTTCAAACCTGCAAATGGGGAACTTGAGCACCCAAATCCCATCTGCTGGTTGTACTGGTTGAGCCCTTAATCTTTGGGACAGAACATTATCTTCTCCCTTCTTCTCCCCAGAACTGGAAATTTGAACAGGACTCCAGGGTCCACAGAGTGCTTCATGGAGCTAGTTATCAAATGCCCTTCCTAGAGACTCTGCAAGTTCTCTTGCAAGGCAAAGGACACAGGTGTACCTCTGTGAGGTGCAGATGGGCAGACCTATCCTACTTCCTGGCACATGATTAAAATTAACTCACCTCAGAAAAAGAATTCAGTAACTATGGTTCAGTTGAAAACACAGGTACAGATTCTGAAGCCTGGGGGGGTTTTTAGCCAGAATAGCTTATTCCCCACATTCCTCATTAAAAACAATCACAGGAACTCTCATACAAAAATATTTAACCAAAGTATGAGAAATGGAGCATCTTTTTCTCTTCAAAAAAGAATCAAACCTCCAATAACTATTCCAGCACATCGGAGTTGTTAGCAGTGTAGTATTCCTTGCAATACAACCCCTTGGTATCACAGTATTAGCCTTCCAGTCATCTGTGATCTGAGTCACCTCCTCAGAGCAGTGCAGGCTGCAGTCTACCCTGCTTTGCAGCAGCCAGCTTCTCCTCAAACACACATGCACTGCACATCACAGCAAGTTCCCACCCAAGAATTCCCTGCATGTGTCATTACAGCTGTGCCTCAGGGTGTATGACACTGTCCCTGCACCCTCCACCAAAGCAGCACTACAGGCAGCCATGGAAACCTGCCTGTGGCAATTCTTCCTAAAGCTCCTTGTACCTATCACAAACAACCACTCTACTTCTGGGCCTAGATGTTTACTTTTCCCTACCTTATCTTTACCAACACTGCTGATACAAACTGGGCCTGCAGCATAACCCAGCAGTACTTCACACCGGTTTAGGAGCTCCAGTTACTAGCCAGAGCCTCGTCCTTCACTGAAGAATAAACTGACTTGAAGCACACATGATGCTGGACAGCATCATCCATCCATCCATCGCTACTGATGCTGGCAGCACAAACAAGTTCCTCATTTTTCTCAGCAAGCAAGTCATGCCCCCCCAGAGCACGAGGGGAAAGGTTCTAGAGGAGAATCCTGTATACTGAGAAAAGGGACTGTGAGAGGTGCACAGCTGCCCTTGTTTTGCAAGTACTGATGTCCAGCAGTATTCATGGAGGCCTCCTTTTACGACAGCTTAATAGAGCACAGGAGCTTCAACAATCATCCACAATTCCTTGCTATCCAAAGGATACCAGTTTCTCTGTAGCCATAGCATATACCATTAAGTTATGATGTGCAAGAGCTATTTTGTAACAGTATAAAATAATGTGAAACCATAACATAATAGATTGTGCTGTCAAATCTGAAAGCATTCTGGATTTGGATGGTATCAGTATCATACATCACTAATACTAATGACATGCACTTTTTCCAAAGCCACAGAACTACTGATACATATGCTTTGGCTTCATGTATAAACTGACATGGCAATTTCTAAATTTAACCAAGCCAATTTCTTTTAAAGCCTCATCACACTAATTACATCCATCAAGTGTGTAAAATACATTTTGTCAGCTAAGAACAGAGGACTTCAATTAAATGTCAATCCTTATTCAGCACTTTAAGCTGTTAATGGCGCAAACTCGTTAATGAAATGATGAAAAGAAAATGTTCCTACGTACAGATTCTGTAGTGAGAATTTATTACAAGTGCTCATTACTTCCAACTAGTTCATGTACTGAAAGTATCCCATATTTATGCCACCACCCCAGAATCAACAGAAAGGTATCAAAATAACCTTGTTTGTTCGTCAATGTGCTTGTAGGCACATTCAGGGCAGGACAGTCATTTCCCAGAGAGATGGATGACCCTCTTCCCTAACCCAGAGAGCTCCCAGAAGAGCTGCCTGGGCAGCCTTAAGAAGGGGATACGGTCACAATGGTATTTTAGCCTCACTTTCCAGCACTCTAATTTGTCAAATAATATGAACACTAATGGCTGACTGCACAGCATGCCTGGGCATATTATATATTTTTGTAATGATTTTGGATAGATCCTCTATTTGAATTAATTCAGAAGAGCAGTGGAAAGAGATTCACAGAACTAAGGATGAACTACCACAGCAGGATGGGGGAAGACCCGAGAGTTAGGGAAATACACTCTTGCTATCCAAAACCTGCAAACTGAATTTCAATTTAGCAACATCAGGATTTAATGAATTTTCATCCTTGTCATAGACTAAAGGATTTTCTGTCCTTGCCTATAACCATAAGGAGGGTTATTAAGGCACTTTTCCAATAGCAGGAAACCCCCACTCATAGAAACTCTCATAGAAAGGAAAAGTGTCATTACTTTGATTTCTTTTTCAGATTTCTCTCTCCCACTCCACTCCCTTTCTTCCCTCCAGTCTGAGCTCCTCTTTTCATTAGCTATTTCACAGAAATAAAGAGAGAATCCAAGGGCTACATGCAAGTACACCAGATGCCCTTGAATTTCCACCATGTCCCTGGTAAAGCCTTCTTTAGAACCTCAGCTCCAGCATAAGCTTCCACCAACAAAGAAGTGTTACAGACATTTTCCCCAGCTTTTAAATTACTGCCCCCAGAAGAGAAGACTCATTGAGCAAGTAACAAGTAAAATGAGATAACAGGAAGTGATTCACACTCAAATACTACAGAAAAAAAAGATAAAGCAGTTTGAGTTGTGCAGGAACCCCATCCTATCAATTTTAAGTGAAAATTAACATAACATTCAAAAATTGTTATTTGTGAGAGAACAAAAGCCATCTCAAATGACAGCCCTTGCTGGAACAGTAAGCTGATTAGCTACAAAGAATTGAATTCCTTGTATCAATGCTTTATTGGGGCACTACATGCATATGACAGACAGGCCATGTCCCTACACTGCAAAAAGGAAGCATATTTGCCTAAGGTTAATTCGACACAAGCTTAATTATTAATTATTCTCTCCCAGAAGGGTGTTTTTCAATGTTCTTAAAAGGCCTTTGCAAATAGAAGTGCTGTGTTTATCGATAGGACAGTTTTCCAGGCAGGCAGCTATGCTGCAGTATACAGGCAGCATTCCTGGAGCTGATGTGCTTCATTAAAATGCATGGTTAGAACAGGCTCTTAGAACTGCAGCTGAATAACCCACGAGCCCCTTTTCTTCAGTACCACAGAACACTCTGCGTCTATTTAATAGAGCTGGTGCACAATTTAATCAAAGATTTACAATCTATACCCTGCAACAAGGACTCTTCCTCTTTTTAAAAGGTTTCAAATAAAACATTCTTTTTTTTTTTTTAGAGATTCCTTCTGAAAATCTATAGCCTGTGCCCCCTACCTGCACCTTCAATCCATGTAATGCCTGTTCTGTACAATGGAATACTTCCTCTTCCACTGCCCGACACACAGTGACACAGTGACTATCGCATGTTCTTTCCAGCATAAATCTGTGAGGCCAGTTTTGTTGAATGAATTCACAGCTTGGAAGGGGGAGGGTAACTGATGAGCTGCAGAAGCCGATGGAAAACCTGTGTCAGGCAGTAGATGGAGCACGACTGAAGTTCTGTGGAAATCCACCTGCTATGTAGCATTTGCTAACACACTGCAGTGGTGCTGCATGCTAATGGCAGTAAGAGAAAGAAGGGGGTTAGGAAATCTGTGAAGATGCAGAGGCCTTAAACTGTTTGCAAAACAGCCTGGAATAAAGGAGTGCCTCAGAGCTAAACCCTCAAAATTGCTTGAAATCATGGCCCTTCCCTATATGTGACTACATTATAAAAACCACAGTGAGAATTACAAGGCTCATTTAGTCAATAATGGCAAAACATGTGGACACCTGAAAATTCATCTCCTGCAGCTCGATTTCAGTTCTGACTGTGTCTGACTCAGTTCCTCCACATGCCGGACAGTTGGTCATTCACTCAGATCACCTGTGACAGTACTCTAAAATAATCCTCTATTTCAAGGCCACGTTGGGTGGGGCAGTGAGCAACCCTTTCCAGTGAAAGGGGTCCCTGCCCATGGCAAGGGGTTAGAACTAAGTCATCTTTGATGTTCTTCCAACACAAACCATTCTATGACTCTCTCATTCAACCCCCCAACTCAAGATCTCTAATCAAATACCTTCACTAGGTTGGCCAAGCAGTACTGGAATTCTCCAGTAAGCTGATGAACTTCTGCATCCTTCAGAGAAAGATTATCTATTAGTTCTCATCTGCTTTACATTCAGCTGCCCATTGAGCCTCCCAAAATGCCTGAAAAGCAGCTTTCCTCTAAGCCGTACCTTCCTTTCTAACAAACAAATTCAAGCACAGTCCCATGGTGCAAAAGGATAGTGGCAAAACCCCACTGAAAGAGTGTTCAGGGCAGCCCAGCCACTTCAGCAAATACCTTTCCGTTCTTTCTATGCCTCTCAAGCAACACAGGTCAGCGAGGAATCACTGCACATCCCTTTTCTGCTGGTTTCCTCCAATTTAGGAGGTTGTTAATGGACAAAACAGTGCACTTGCCAGGGTGTCCAACAGCAGCGTGAGCTGTCTCAGGTTCACTGTCAGCTCAGGTGTGTTCTTTTTTCAGGAAGGGTTGTTTTGCTTGACAGTAGTAACACTGACGGTAAGAACAGGAGTACATATCTGCCTTGTGCTTTCCTACTCTGTTAGTATTCCAGAGAGCAGAGCTTGCACAGTGACCATTAACCTTCACTTCATTTTACGCTTTTATAATTTTCAGAGTTTAGTTTCAGACTCGCAGCCTTCAGAGCTGCAGACTTGAGACTGGAGTAAAATACAGCCAAAGCAGGAAATGCACAGCCCTTTTCCTGAGACCCCACATTATTTCCCAGCACTAATGCAAAATTTACTCCAAGGCATTTAACAAATTTTTCTCTAATTGGAGTAAATGTGATAGAGTTTTGATTTCAAACATGCAAGGGGAAGAAATTTTCAAATCTTCACTAAGAATCCTGTACTATTTCACTAACTTTGCACCACAGATGCTTTTTGCTTTTGTAACCAAGACTTACCTCCTGGTTTCATAGTGGCCAGCTCAGTAAGTTCCCAAGGAGCACACTGAGGAGGCAACACCTGATTGTCTTTCAAAGCCTGAATTTCTCGTCAGTGGACTCAATGAATCAAGGCTGGAGACAAGCCTAGGACAGCATAGTCATCTCTTTGTATTTTCCATCCATATGAACCCAGCAGAAAATTCTACTGCTGCTAAAAAGCAGGGAATTCCTCTTACAACCTCACGCCCTCCTTTTTTTCAACTCACATTGGTCCATTGAAACTCAAGGCAAGTTAGGACTTTTCCAAAGAAGTTATGCCTTTGCCAGCTAAGTGTCCCACGAAACTCAGAGACAGAGCTTCGTAAGAATGCACTACCCTGAGGACTTAGTGGGTATGATTACCATAAAATCACCAGGCTGTGTCAGAAAGCTTAACCTTCCCGACTATCCCGACTAATTCCTGCATCAAAGCATTCCAAAAGGTTAGCTGAATTTTATGGAAGGTTCTCATATGCTGCAGTTTGCAAATGAGTGGTATGAAAGTAGGACAGTGGCACCATGCTGACACGAGGCCTTAGCATTTAACAATTTCCTCACTAAATAAGCGTAACTTGTGATGACTGCCACAAATCCCTCATTCCCAGCTTTCCAGCACAGCCCTCCCTTGTCCCCAGGACAGCCAGCAGCTGAGTGTGCCCTCCCCACAGCATACACACACCTCAGTGCAGCAAGGGGACCAGGCTGCACGAGCTCAAACAC
This sequence comes from Xenops minutus, assembly GCA_035221455.1. Taxonomy (NCBI): domain Eukaryota; kingdom Metazoa; phylum Chordata; class Aves; order Passeriformes; family Furnariidae; genus Xenops; species Xenops minutus. The sequence goes on from JAWWEE010000159.1 coordinate 827,519, forward strand.
AGGGCTGCTCCCACTGAGGAACAGACCCAGAAATGCAGGCAGCCTGCACCTGACTTCTTCACAGACGTGTCTTACTCTACGGAGACCTGAAATGTTATTCCTGTGGAAACTGGTCCCTTATGAAACTTGCAGAATCATTTAGTTAAAGATTTATAAAATTTAAAGACTGTACAAGGTAAGCCAGCATCACAGTGAGGGATGATTTCATCATGAACAGACCTTTCTGCATTCTATTTTTCAAAAGCTTGACTAATTAATAGCTATTAGTTCCTCTGACACACACAAGCTGTGGGAGACAGCAAACAGGCCCCTCTGTTCAGTGGAAAAGAAGGTGGCACCACTGATTCCTTATGTTTCCTAGAAATCAGGGTCAGGGGGTGCAGGTAGTAACACACTTTATGTCTTGTCCCAGATTCCCCTCAGGGAGAAGAGTCTCGAGCCAACACACACCATAAAAAGGGTTGGGTTTTTCTGACTTTTACAGGCTGATGGCATTCAGTAATGGACTCTGTAAATCTTTTATAACACTGCCATCCCTGTGCTTAAATACTGCAGGTGGGAAGGCCTGGCAACAGGTGCAGGCAATGTGCTGACATGCTACACTGTGCTGCTGCTGCAGGGGAGGCAGGTTACTGCCCACCAGCACACAACTTCTCCCAAAACAAAGGGGAGCAAAAGCCATCTGATTATTTTTACTTTTCCAAGTCAAGTCAGTGCCCCAGTGCACCAAATATCTGTTGGGAACTTTGCTAACCTTCGTATTTGTTTAAGTTTTGGGAATTTGGTAGATAAGAACATACAGATTTCTTGTAAATTATATCCTCAACAAGAGGACTAGATTTCTTCTGTTTCATTTCTCTGCTTGGTGTATGCAGAAACCAAAGTCATGAATCTGGAAAGTATTTTCCTTACTTAGAGTTTTAGTATCATGTATTAAAAGAAACCATTTAATTTTTCAGGATTTCCAAACTGAAGGTAAACAGCTCATCAAGTCAGTTATCTATCACTTAATAAATTAAGCATTGTTACCTTCCTTCCCAATTGCTTCAATAATAGAATTCATTGTTTCTAACTGGAAATAAATACCACTCATTAAAGCAATCTTAGTGACAAAAAAACTGAAGCACCACCTTTCATTAGAGAGTCTTGAAAGCCTTCCCAAGACCTTGTGAATGCCATTTTCCAGAGCAGACACCCGCTCTGGCCTCCCCTCAGGCCATGGCAGCCCTGGGAACAGCGGCTCAGCCTCCCATGGCCACAGCACTCCGGCCAGGCCGTCCCCGTGGGGCTGCTGCTCCACACAATTAAGGGCAGCCCTGCTTCACCAAGCCACAGTGGCTTTCCACTTCTCTTTATACATTACAGCTGGCATTCACAAATGTGGCACAGCTCGGGAAGAGGCTGCTCCTCAGTGCCCTTCCAGAACCTGCTCCCACAGGGCGCCCCTGGTGAGCTCTGTGGAGGAACTCTCAGCACACACACTCACAGGTCCCTCCCAGCAGCCCCACGAGGGTTTCCCAAGGGCAGGTGTGCTGAACTCTTGGGGCTGGGTGACCCACGGTTTAAATGGTGCTCCCGAACACTGTCACTCGAAGCTGCAGCTCAGAGGAGTCCAACAGGAACTGCCTTTACCACAATGCACATGGGAAAAATGACATTTTTCATCTTAGCTGCTGCCTGGCCTCTACTTCAGCAGCAGTGGCGATCACATTTTGGCTTGTGCAATAAACACAATCTCATTTTATACAGTCAAAATTATCTAGTATTTTCTCTATATCCTTTTTCAATTTTTAAAAGTTTATTCATTAATCTTCCTTTATTGGTTGTTTTCTTGCTCATAAAGAAAGTTAAAGTTGGGTAGAGACATGAGTCAGGTGAAGTGAGAGCAAAGAATTATGCAGACATTACCACCTGAAATCAGAAATTCCCTAAATTAGGACATAACCCTAATCCCATAAAAGCACACATTCAGACACGTTGCTTGAAATCTATAGCCTGTCAACCCATAAAATAGAATTCCTCAGTGCTTATAATGATCACGTAGGCTTCTTGTGGCTTGGCAGCCTTTCCTCCTGGAGTGACAAACACAAACAGTTCATGGTGGCCCAGAGAACCTGAGGGAAACACAACACCTGACAGCAGAGCAACATTGCCTTGAAAAGTACTGTATATCCTCCAACAAACTAAACAAACCAGAGCTCTCACAATGTTCATACCAGCAATTATCACCACCACAATAAATGCGGGGTTTCATTGGGTTCGTCTTAAAGGACTTATTCCACTTGGGGAATGATGGTTATTTTTTCTAAAGTGGCTCATAATCTGACTGCTCATGGATTTAAGTACAGTCATACACAGTCATTGTAGACTTATTACTGGGAATGTCTATTCAGACAAAAACTTTCTGAAAATTGAGAAAGGAACTAAAATAAGATTTTGCACTTATTTAACAATCTAGAATTAATAAACTCTTTCATTTATGTCAGTGGAAATAATAACTTTGTATTTATAGTGCCAGACAAAATTCAGTTTCATTGCTAACCTCTATGTATTGATTTCTACTATTTGTCCTACCCAGTATGACTTAGCAAAAGCATGGTGATGCTGTGGCTGTCATTCCCTAAAAAGAAAATCTTAGAAACAACCCATTTTTATCCCAGTGTTTATACTAGTACCAATAAGCAGCACTGAAACACACCTGTCTGTGATAAACTGATGAAATTCAGCTTAAATAAAGACAAGCAGTGATCCAACCTGGCAATAACCCCCTGCCAGCAGTTCAGGTCACTGCTAATACCACAGACAGAAACAAACGATGTGTCCAAACACCAGAGACCTTGACAGAAATAGTCCTTTTTTCCTTTTCTTTAAGAAGTGTTTTCCCCAAGTGACCCTTGCTGAGCACAGAGCCAGGCCTGCCCGTGCAGACAGAACAGGAGTCACTGAGAAGGAGCTGCACTGTACCAAGGAAGGGGCTACCCCCCCAATCCCACATCCTCTACAACAGAAGCAGCTCAGGAGAGCTCTCTTACATCCCTAACTGCGGTCCAGACTGCCAAATCTAACCCTGCAAAACACGAGGGCAGGTGAGAAGGGGGTTTAAATTGCATTTTGCAGGCTGAAAATTCCAATCCAACTTCCAATGAGCACATGAGCATCACAAAGGAGCTGGAAGACTAATGAGGTGATGGCTCTGGAGAAACTCCAAATCGAACTGAAACAAATGCCAACAGGAAACCTGCTTTAACTCCATTGTGCCTCTGTTTAGGAAGCTCAGCTCATGATGAGATATGATACAATAATCTCCCTTAACTACAGTGACACATTGTAGAAGCACAGACATTTGCAACACCTCATAAACTGTGGAATTCATGTATGTGGAACTGCCTGAGCTAAGAATGTCACAGGTACGGCAGGAAATGTCATATCACACCTGCCTAGCAGGCTTTCTGACTGTGAGTAACCTGTGTGTAACAGGTAGAAACAAATATTTACAAAAAAGGAGACAAGTTACAAAGAGTTAGAAAATGCTGCTACAATCTTAGCCCTTAACATATCCCTGCAGGCATGTGGATCACGTATTACACCTTAAATAACATACTTGGAAGTGTTCTCATTATACACTTAGAAATGAAACCTTTTGATACAGAATTTTTACTGAAACCTTAACATCACCGAGTTCTGGCAGCAAGTTCCACTGATGAATTACGGGCTGTGGATAAAGAGATTTTAATAGGCCATTTTCAAATCAATTCTCTGTCCCTTGAATCAAACACTCCTAAACATTTTCCTCAGCAAACTCCAAACCAACTCTTTTTCAACTGATCTTCCTTGGTAATAAATAATAAGAATTGACGACAGAGTCAAGAAGAAAAGCACAATATTTACAGAGGGGCATTATTAATTTTCAATGTATTTTCTAGTCTATCACAAATGTGCCCATTTACATCATCACCTTATCCTGAACAAGCCTCTGAACAGTGTCCAGAAAGACACCACATACTCTCTTCTCACTCCTAACACTGTGCTTAAATACTGACAGCAGATGTTTGTAGTTCCAAGTATTGCTGCCAATAGGTATCACTTCCCATTTGTGAATGTACTTTGGTATGGTAGTGCTCCTCCATCCAGCTTCGCTGAGTTCTGGAAGGTCCTGATGGCACATCCTAGGTGTGAGTGACCCAAACAAATGCATATCATCTGCACATTTTGCCATTTCCCCTTTCCCAGAGACTTCAGATTGTAGCATCTGAATCTAACCTGAATCCCTGAGGGCTCCCTGATGTTAACCTTTTGCCATGTGGAAAACTGACACCTCCTTCGCCCTCTGGTTTTGTTTCCAGACAGTTCCTGGTCCAGAAGAGAAGTTCCCCTTTCAACTCAGGAATATTTAGCTTCCTAAAGAGCCCCTTATGATGAACCCTAGCAAAGGGTGTCTGAGAGCCCAATAAATTCTGCCAGTGGGATCTTTTTTACCCTGTCAGGTAGTGCTGAGCAGCTGTTGTGGTAGAGCTGCTCTAGAAGAAAAGTGTTTTCTGGGTTGGTGCTACTTTTAAGCACCTAAGAGAGCATTAATTACCACAGCCATTTACCACAGCCATTTACCACAGCTACTTGATAGGACATTCAGGAGACTGGTAAAGAAGCAGCTATGTGCACTATGTCAAATATCTACCATCCCATCTCCCAGGTAACACTTTCCTGCAGTGCTTCTGAATTTTTCTCTGCGGCAAGTTCAGGGAGTTCCCATGACATTATCCTTAATTCAGTTGTTGTCACATTTAGTTACACTTAGTGGCAGTTTACAGCAGGCTGTGCTTCTATTAGGGCAGACATAGTACAAAGCATGAAGGCTTTGTACGGTGTAAAGACAGGGCTGTTCTCCTCCGTCTGGATTAAATCTAGTGGAGTTTATTACAAAGCCATCATTCTGCAGGGAGAATTCAGCCCACAGTTCTTTCACTCTCCCTTTAGAAAGCAGTGAGATGAATATAAAAATCAAGACTTCTTATGATAAAAACTACCATTCGGTAATGGGGGTAGAATTAAATTTGATTAGAGTCTTATTGATGTACAATGCAAAAGCATGTAAATTGCAAAAATTAAAATCTATTTATTTACGGTTGGCAAAGAGAAGTGTATGTAATACTAGACACAAATAGCATGCAAGCCTAAAAGCATAGCAAATGTTCAGATAAAGGCATATTTACTTGAAGTCATTTCTGTTATTCTAACAATCCATGCATGACTGCCTCCACAATATAGTAAAAAAAAGATGAAAAATAACACTATATAAATTATTTGTTTATAAAACACTTACGAGCTCAGTTGTTTTTTATGTTTATCCTATTAAAGCACCATCTTGCAAAAACTAATACTATCTCATCTGAGCCACTTTTCATTAAAAAGACAATGGCCCTCTTTATCCTACAAATAAATACACCACAGATTAGCACATTCCAAGTAAACATATTCTTATACACATTAAATATATAACCCCAGGAGCCACTACACATTAACACCAATGGTTAAATACCATTAAATGATATCCCCAGATACTTTCCTGGCACTATAATCCCAACAGAATTCCTTTTGAATGCTACTCCCCATGAAAGGATCCAAGCCTTTGCACTCACAGCTGGGCTAGGCAATAATCCTGCCAGGAGCAGTACCTTCTGTTCCAGAGCTGCTGCACTGGCATGAGAGGTGGGGAGAGGGAGCAAAGGCCTGGCAACCACACTGACCTTGCCGGGAGCAAACTCCTGCCCCAAGCTGAGAAGGGTCTATGATCATCCACCCACCTAAATGGGACATGGTATCATCTCAGGGGTGTGAAAAGTCCTGCTTAATTCCATCATGCTGAACCTGCGGATGGATGGACTTTAAGTAATACCTGGATGGCCACTTCACTGGGGTTGGGTTTTTTAAGTTTTGGGTCTCCATCAGCAATTTCCCTTTAGGTTCCAGATTGCCTCTGGTTTGCACATTGCTCATCTGTATTTTCTCTCACAGTTCTGCCTAGTGTTCCTTCTTAATGCTCTTCAAAATATTTGCAGATATATATTCAGAAAAGGCAAAACTTTTCGAAATACGAAGCCATTATAACACACCTGTTGAGACAGAAGCTCTGATCTGTGCAAAAGCAGAAACAGCAATTTTCATAGTAATAAAATGCAGACCCGTATTTACATAAGGGAAAGAGCAATATCTATCTTGCAGGTTCTAACAGAGCAGGGTTTATTTTTACTCTCTGTAATAAACTTAAGCAAACAAAATTTAAATCAAAAAACATGTGCAACTAGGCTACAGAAATTTCAATGTAATATGGAATATTGTGAGTTCAGTGCCTGGTATTAGATCTGTATTAGATGCATTTGTACAAAAGTTGTCCTTACAACCCTGTAGAAGGCTACAAATTCTTCCGTTTCTGTAGTAAATCAGCTATTCTCTGCTTGCATGTAAAATGTCACGTACTTGTAAAAGAGCATTTGGTGGTGAGAGAAAGAAGGGGACTTGATCGACATAAGGGTCCAAAATTTGCTGTGGTTCAAAATCCTATTTCATTACACAGCTTTATGGATCTCACTGCAAAAATAAGGCTCAAGGTGTTCTCACATTATTGTCTCCATGCTACATTACTGGCAGTGATGGTTAAGATTACTTTAGGAAGTGATCTGGACAAGTTTCCAGAGCAGAGCAGTGTGGAAAAATGTTTAACCCTAATTGTTTGGGGCTTATTCTTCACGAGCCGGTATACATAATGACACAAACATTCTCTTTCCTCACTAAAAATACTGCAGATCCTGCTTGGCCTTGTGAAGTCAAACTGCAAGTACTGAAAAACGTATCAAATGCTGTCAGCAAAACAGCATTCCTCACAATGGCCATGGCCCTTTACAGATTTCAGGGCAAGTCTTCAGGCTCAGCATCTGCAGCTGGGCCCAAAACCCATCCCAAATCCCACTACCTAGGGCTGACTCAGGAATGGATTTAACCAGCCACCTGAAATCATTAATTTGATTCCCCCGCTCCCCGAACCATAAACCCACAAGTCTGCCTGCAAAATTCACTGAGTACTGACACTTGTAAAAGCAGCAGAGAGTCCCCAGAGAAAGAAACATACATGGTGAGACTTCTGTCTCCTTTCCTTCATCTGTCCACAGGCCCAGCAATAGAAAGTGCATCGGCCAAACACGAAAAAGCATTTCCCAAAAGAGGCAGAAGACAAAAAAACCTAACCAAAAATATTGATGAGTTTCTATACAAGTGTTGAGAAGGTGAAAAAAAGAGATGAGTGAATTAGAACACCTACTTGTACGTATTTGTTAAAGCGTGTCAGACACTTGGAGGAAATAGGTAATTATTGGTACATAAGTATCTGGACATAAAAGATAAAGAAAAGATGAGATAACTCATGTCAACAGAGGAATCGTGCTAAGAAATCACATTACAAGTAGCTTAGAATCCAATCAGAGCTTGGTCACATGTACCAATGAATAAAAGAGAATCTCTACAAAACTAAGTCCATGTCCAAATACAGGAAAAATATCTTAAGGACAATCTCCTCTCTCTCATTTGGCAACAGTGACCCAGTTATGCCCAGAGAAACTAGAATGATTGATTGCTAGCACAGGAAACCAGCAGTGAATGTAGGGTTCAGTTATTTCAGACACATTGTGGTGCCAAATCTAATCTGTAGAGGGTACTTCATGTAGTGACTAGACAAGGGACTCACTAAAGCACAGCCACTTTGTGACAGCCACAGCAATGCCCTCATGGAGAATGTTACTACCAAGAAGACAGCCTGTAAGATGGACCCAGATATAGGAAGATTCAACATCACTAACGTAGACAAAAGTACAGGAAAAAATCCACGTGATTTTAAAAAGGCAATCTAACTAAAAGTGAACACTTACTAAAATAAAACATGAAAAGTTCAATATTGCAAGTATGTGAAGGTTATGGAAGCACAGCATTACTGGAAGGTCAGAGCAAGCATAACCAATCACCTCAAAAACCTGCTGAAAGACTAACAGCAAAAAAGCTGCTGTGCTGCAATGGCAGGTTAAGAGAGGGGTACTAGAAACAAGAGCATCAAAAAAGATCATGGCACATGCATATCAGTGTAACAGAAAGGAACATACATCAGGACAGGCTACTTGCAAGAAACACAGTATGACAGGCCACAAAAGAGTTGAAGGAGCAAGTGTCAGCATTACAATGATCCTTAACACACCTTCCTGATCATTCCGTGAGGAGCCGACTAGCTGTCCAAGTCTGTGGGATCAAGCTGGACTACCCCCAGAAGACACAGTGGTTGTATGTTTTTTAAAAAATGAATCTTTTTGCCCATTTAGTACAGAAAATAGTTGGGAGGGTTCCATAACTGAAAAGAGTGATGCAGCTGAAAGCCTGACCAAAAATGAAATGATATTTTATTGCAGAATAAATCAGAAAAGTAAACCATAAGAAGTCACCAGGATCAGTCAGAATTCACCCACCAACTCAAATGAAATTCAAGGATAAAATCATTAATCACTATGCCATGCTATCTAATACTTGGAAGCCTTGTCAGCATCAAGAGAACAGAGGACAGCACAAACGAAGAAGCCTTGAACAAAGGACCAGTACAGATAACATCCCTCTAACATAGACTGGTAGGCAGGAGCAAGAATAAAGGACCAAAGTAACAAGCAAATTGACAATTACTGTGCCAATTACCCAGACAAAGGGTTAAGGAGACTTTTTTAAAGAACACTCATGCCTCACAAGGCTATTGAAACTTTATGTAGGACTCCAATAACATCTGGGAGACCTTTACGACTAGTTCTTAATTAAAAAATCTAGAAACCTATTAAAATTATATCCATGGAGAGACTGACTTGCAAAATGTAAAATCAAAACTGGCACACACAGAGAATAAAATCCAGCTTTCTAGACTCTCAATCCCCCCTCTCTCAGCTGGGATTTTCAAAGGTTAGCAGAACTGGGCACCAGCATGTAATTCTTTAAATACTGGAACGGAACGTTTTCCGATGACGTTCTGTGACAAAGTCAGCTGCAGCCATTCCACTAACAACTTCCTCCAAGCCACTCTGTGTTTCGAGGTAAAACTGACTCCTGGAGCAGTGTTATTTTCTGCTTGAACACTGTAATTATAGCAATCCCAAACTGCTACTCGAGTTTAAACTAGACACACTGTTTTCCTTTGGGCCCTGCTGTTGCCTTACCTTCCAAAGCCTTTGTGCCCTGATTGCTCACACTCCAATAGGTGTTTGCTAGCTGACAACATGACAGACACCTCACGCTGACACACTTCCCAAGGTGAGGAAGTGAAGGACAGTCTCCAGGCAGGGAAGGTCCAGAACTCCCCCTCTCCCCAGGCAAAGGCAAGACTGTCCGTCAGCCCCCGAGGAGCACTGCAGTAGGAGCGCCCCAAAGCAGGAAAGACACACGCAGGAGGACACGCTGGGAAAAAGCCCCTTGGAAGCTCTGCTTCTGTTTCTCACTGCCCTTCCCCTCCACAGCCAAGCTGCCTGTGCCCAGTTCAAAAGGGAGTTAATTTCTCATTAAAGCTTCCCCACCAACATATGCATGGGGCCCACGGTCCAGGATCTCAAAGCAAGCTTCCGGCTTAGTACAGCATGTCCCTGTCAGCTTCTAAAGTCAAAGTGAAGAAAGAATAAAGTCAGGAGTGTGTGAAGAGAGCAGGGAGTGAGTGGGAAAGTAGAACAGTGAGGGGAAATCAAGTCCTTCTGGAGACACAAAGGAATTAAATGAACCAGATGACTGCAGTGGTGCAGTTTGACACAACACTGCTCTGAAACACAGGTGTGGTGGCTCATTCCTGCTTCTGCCTCAGAGCAGCTTCTCCTTTGGAAGGGCATCGTGTTAATCAAACTCAGGCACAAACCCCTTAGAGACTCACTAAAGCACTGCAGTTTTATAAATCTAAACACAAGTGCACAGTGTGTCCTCCATACACTTCAAAGAAAAAAGGGATTACAAATGGGTCTTGAAATCTGTTCTAAAGACCAAGAGTGTAGAAAACAAGTGATATACTCACTCTTTCCAAAACCAACACTTCACAGCCACCACATCACTTCAATCACTGTTTCCTTAAACAGACCCTTAGGAGCGATGAAACAAACTGATTTAGGCTAGTTTGAAAGCTGCACCCTCAATACCTGAAAGTCATCCTGTGGGCTCAGATTTGGAGAAGGGCCTCCTGTCTGTGGGTATCAGCGACCCACAGCCCCTTTCTACAGAGTCTGCACGTCCTGCTGCCCAGTGTTTTGTGCAGACCCCTGTCCCTGGGCAGCTGGCTTGGCTGTGCTGCCCACGGCCTCAGGGCTAGGAGGAGGAGACCTGCAGCCCTCCTCCTAGGCACGCCTGCCCACCCCTCAGCCTCACAGACAGCTGGAGAGAAGGGATCTCCCCACCGTCACCAGGCTGTTCACTGAAGGCATGTCAGGCAGCTCATAATTAAACCTTCTGCTGCAAAGCTTTTAAATATTTTCCTATTAACTTCTGCAAGAGAGTTTTTGAGCAGCTCTACTTACATAGTACCATTGTGACTTCTGAAAAAAATATTAATTTAATTTGGTGTGCTATTACTTCTCTTACAACAGTGAGAGCAAAGGAAAAGCTTTATAATACAGAAGAGATCTGGATTTAGCAATTAAAGATTCATTTGTATTTTATTTAGCGAGATGAGAATTCTGCCAACATCTTCAAAACCCTTTTAACATATCTGCATTAATGCACAGCCCATAACCCACTACTGCTTTCATTTACTAAGCACTAACACAGCTGCAGCTGCCAGATCAGCTGGGGCATGGGGGAAACATTTCCTTGGTTTGACTGGATTCTCCAGTCAGCTCCGATGAAATAAAACAGAAGCAGCTCCAAATTTCAACTTCAAAAGAGCTCTAATACATTACACTTGATGCTAATGGGAAGCATATGGTCTCTCAAATAACAAACAGCCCTCAGTGACCCAACATTACTGTTCACAGAAGAAAGAGTAGGATGTTAAGCAATTCTTACGTGAAAACAAGTCTTTTAAAATACAGAGCTGACTCTACTTCATCTACTTTTCATGCTTTAAAAATCACCTGGGGTAAACCCACGGGGTTTATATTGCCTCATTACAGTAACAAATCTAAGAATGCATAATGTTTAGCTCCAAGTCTGTGTTCCCTGACAGCAGTGCAACAGGAACTCATTCTGCCTGCAGTGATGCAGGAACCAACCTGCTGCACAGGAGCTCTGCACACAGACACAAGCTGCATTTCAGTGTGACAACTAGGACTGCCCAAATCATGCAGGTTTTCTAGAACAGCCTCTTAAAATTGATCCTCATTATCAACTCTTCCTCTGTCACCTTCCCATACATTTATCAGCAATAATGCTTTCCTGGCCTGAGTCACAAAATTGTTCTTCCAAAACATCTGACATCTGTATGCAAGGCAAACTGACTACCTTCTTGAGCAGTCAGGAAACTTCAGCTCTCCCACAAGACTCACCCAGCTGGCACTAATAAAAACAACATGCCTTGGTTCTTGGGAGGCTTTTTATTCAGAATGAGACATCAAGACACATCAATTACATTACTGATCAACAATACTGAAAACAGTAATATAAATGAAAATTTTATTAATTTGGCATTAGGACCCACACTCCAAGATTGCAAGATCAGTAGTTAAAATCCAGAGCAAATTATTTGTTGTGAAGAATTTTCCTACATCTGTAATTCACCATCAGGGTTAAAATGTCTCCTTCAAACGTGTCGTAAGTTTTAAAGAAGAAACAAAAAAACTTACGGGCCAGACTGATGTCCTCACTTGTGCTGGCTAATGATAATTAGTGATGTTTCCTTGAATTGCTGTAAGTAATTTACCTCCACAGGAGCTATGGGCATCCCTGTCTAGGTCTGAAAACATAAAAAAACGGGAATATAATAGAAAAAAATAAGCCTTTAAGATCAGCCAAGTCCTTCAGATGGAAGTGTCTCCCTCCTGCCTGGAGAGCAAAGTTGAGGGAAGAAATGCAGCCAGCAGCAGCCGTGCTGGAGCAGCAGAGCCCCCCACGAGGCATGGAAAGCCTGGGCACATTCAGAGGGCTCTCTCAGGTAACACTGAGGTCTGTCGCTACCAGCGAGTGCTGCTAATGAGTCCCTTCTCCAGAGGGACTCTGCTTAGTCTGACAAAGCACCGCTGAGGCTCTGATGCCCTTTTTGTTCTAGGAAAGGATGAGGACAGACCATTTATGGGTTTCCCCTGTGCCTGCGACACTGTTCTAAAAACATTTTAGAAAATCAGCTCTTAAGCCCTGGGCTCTGCCTGACAGAGATAACTAGAGAGAGACATGCTGTTGGGTGACTCTGGCTAGGTTTTATTTGATTAAATCTGTTATTGTCAAAGTAGGTAGAGCTGTGATTTAAATTTTATCACCACCATCCCAAATCAGTGTCTGACAAACCCAGCTGTCCACTCTCTTTTTCAAATTATTTGTTTGATTTGTTTCATCCAGCTGATGAAACGTTTCAATTCCAGCATGACAGAAAGTAAATACATTTCTGTGATGCCAATTTGATTGTTTGTTCTTAACTCCCTCAGCTTCCAAAAGCAACTGCAGTGCAAAGCTGCTCTCCAAGGTACCCGAAGACAGCAGTACCTGCAGCTGCAAGCTGTAGTTACAGTGAGATGCAGGGATAAATCCTGAGGAGCAGCAGGGTAGCAGTCGAGAACTGAGGAGAAAGGTGGTAATGAGCAGTACCCAGGGGCTTGAGATGCCAGGGGAGGAGGACTGAGCCTTCAGCCAGAGCCTGCTGCTGACACAAGACAACCAAAAGTCCATGCACTGTCTGCAAGGCCTTCAGGAAAAGCAGCACAGTAGATAATGAGAGAGAAACCCTTATCAAGGAGCAGAATTTACTGATCTTTTCCACCCCAGGCTGCAGCTTCACAGTTACTTTAAATTGACCTAATTACAGACTGTTGAATAAGACAGTCCAGACTTTCTGTCCCTCCCTTGCACTGGTGCTAGACCTGGTGCTGAGCACACTGAGCAGGGTTTGGGGTTCCACACAGGACTGTGATTCAACTGAAAAGAAGTTTTTCTGCTGTTTTTAGATTCTTATAAAGTTACTTGTGGGCTGGCTCAGTTCCCTCCTTTGGCTCAGCCCAAGCCCCTCAAGGGAACATTGGATTAAATGAGGCATGAAACCCCATCTGGAGAGGAACTCAGCTCCACCTCCAGAGACAGAAGATACCCATGGTCCTGGGCAACTCTCCCACCCTTACAGCAACTCCCCTGTGGTTCTCAAGAAGTGCCATCCACCACTGCTTTACAAGCCTTTCCATCCTGCCCAGGTTTTCATTCAGAGCAGCAGGCTCCAGGACAGGAAGGCCCTGTGTGCCTACCAGACTGCAAACAAGCAGTTACAGCGTATGCAAGGGGTAGTGGTGACATATTTGAGACTTCCAGAAACATGACACAGCTTAGCGAGACAGCGGCAAAGAACATTTGGCTATCAGTGTTCCATAAACAGCCAATTTGCAAAAGAGCTCTTCAAGCTGTAGAAATCTGTCACTTGGCTATTTTCAGTCCTCTCTCTCATTAGTTTATATAAATGTTTGGAACAGACTTTCTACTTCTAAGATTTAAAATGGATGTCTCTGTGGTTTTTGGCCAGAAGACCACATGCTTCACAGACACAAATGGTCAGGAATTAATCTGTGTGATAAACGAAAAGATGGGGGGAAAGGCAGCAGTTCCAATTCTGCAAATGAATGAGCAATAATTCAAAAATTAAGGAACAATATCTTTATAAGCAGAACTGCCATTCATATTTGCCTGCAAATCAGTGATTTTTTTCAGAACCTGCTAAGAGACTAGTCAGCTTTGAAGCTCCTCTTTGATGTTTCCCAATGACACTAATGAGATGTAAGAACTCCCTTTGGCAGCTCTCTAGGCCCTCATCCTTGCTTAACTACTTAAAAGTCACTCCTTCTTCAGGAAGAAATTGTTCCCTGGAAGGGTGGGCAGGCCCTGGCACAGGTTGCCCATGGAAGCTGTGGCTGCCCCATCCCTGGAAGTGTCCAAGGCCAGGCTGGACGGGACTTGGGTTAGAGGAAGATGCCCCTGCCCATGGCAGGGGGTTTGGACAGAGATTGTCTTTAAGGTCCCTTCCAAACTATTCCAAACTGTGCTGTGATTTCCATGATTCTACAATTAACTCTGTGATAATTCTGGCTCACTTTGGTAGCTCTGCACCTACCAAAATTTTCCTCTAGGGCTTTTGGTTATGTTTTGCCCTCTTTCCTTTGGTCTCACTCATTCTAAACTGAAAATGCAAGACAATGAAAATCCAAGACAGTAATTTAGAGGTCCTGCTAAAACAACCTTGGGCTTCAGTGAAGATACAGGATCTTTTAAAAAGTGCATCATAGCTCATTTCATCTGGAAGTAGAGGAGGGTAGAACGAAAAGGAAGCAGAGAGATTATATCAAGGGCTCTTAGAACTGACACTGCAGAAGTAATTACTTGTCAAAGACAAATCTGGTAAAGTCACCACTGCCAAAAATTAGCCTGAAATGCTCTTTGTGCAAGTTACCATTTAGCAGATGGGCCTAACTCAGGTTTCCACTGCTGTGCTTCAGAAATATTAGTGAAATGTGAGAGGACTGGGACTACTGAAAGAGAGAAGCAAGGCCCATGTAGGTCAGAGCGAGCACTATAGCCATGGGCACATCATGTCTGTGATAGATGTGCCTTAAAACCCTGTTCCTGCCCTCACTCTCACATTAGTAGTTTTTAGAAAAGTTGAACTCAATAATGTGATTTAGCATGTTCACTGCCCATCCATCCATGGGCTAACAACGCTATGGATGTGCCACCCATCACTGAGAGCTAGTCCTTGCACTGAAAGGTTTAGGAACTTACTTTGGACTGATTTTGCCTATTCATTTCCTAAGCCATATGTTGGACAACTATTACTGTACTCGTACTTCCCAAGAATGCTGAAATAAGTGAAAATATTCCAGCATGTTCTTGGCTCATTGATGCCATGAATATGCCACACCATTCAGGTTCACTCAAACCTAGTTTGAGTTCCCCAGTGCTCTCACAGTGTACTGGATTGCAAGACAAAGTACTTTATCCTGTAGGCATAGAGCACTTCATAAACAAAGCCTGTATGAAAGATGATTTTTTACTTTCTGAATTCCAGTACAATTTGGTGTAGGATGTTGAATAATAGAAGTAATTATAGCAGGTCTTAATCTCATCTAACCCAGCTTCTTGGGCTTCACAGAGAACAAATGAAAAAGTTACAGAAGATCATTTAGTAAAATGGTTTCTGAGTGGATAACATGCAGTCCCTAACATAGCTGCTTTAGTGGAAAGTCGAATCAGATTACTCTGAAAGAATGGAAGAGAAAGTAGTATTTCCCCATGTTTCTTAACCCCCAGGAATTATTCTTCTCCTTTTCATTTCCTATTACAATAAAGGTCAAGTTAGTGACTCAAAGAAAACTAATGCTGTAAATATTGACCTCCATAGGTCTGAAATGACGGCTGGTACTACTGAATCCTTGAAACATGATTGGAAGAAGTAAGTGGAAAAGTTTTGTACACTACTGTAGAATTTTCTATTCCTGTGTACACCTTGACAAGTCTTATACATCTGCTAGGCAGTACAGACAGAATAATTTACAACAAACAAGGTCTGTTCACAAGTAGCTTGCACTGAGCTAACTGATCTTCCCTTAACATGATTACTTAGCCATGAATTAAAATAAGAACACTGCCTTTTCGACATGATACTCAATTTATCACAGCGTCTCTTTTACACTTGATGACAAATGACAAGATTGCTTCTTTCTGCTTTTTCTATGTAATGCAACCACACTTAAGAGATATTTACTGTAAGATTTCATGACCCAGGTTAACGTGCCACATGGAATACCCTAGCAGAGTGTTCATAGAAAACAGAACTACTTAAATGTCAATGGGCTGAGAAAGATAATTGGAATGAGTGAAAAAATTTATTTGTTCCTTCACTGTGAGGACAAAGCCATTGTTTTCTTCAATAGGAAATGAAGAGGAAAGTGGGTAAACAGTGTAGAGGCCGAATTTACAAAACTAAGGCAAAACAGTTAACTCCGTTAACCTCTGCCAAAAAGCAGCTTAGGTAGGATTCTTCCAAACGCTCAGCTTCAGAGAAAGGCAGAGGCTCTAGGAAGGCTGGATGAGCAATCCTACGCTGCCTGTAAACAGAGTGTTCCCCAGCAGAGCTCTGAGCAGTCGGAAGGCACCCCTGGGGATCTGTAATTGCTTTCACTGCTGCCGGGGCCGCACGAACAAACAGAGGAGCAGACAGGTCACCCCTTCAGTTATCATGCCTGGGAACACCTGGCTGCCACATCTGCCCAATTAGAAAGTAAAGCAGTCCACGGTGCAATCCTGCCCGTGCACACACGAACGCCAAGGAGCACTGTGTGCCTGTGCTGAAGGCAGGGACACACTCCCGCTGCTGCCCAAAGCACTCCTACAGCACCACCGGGGAAAGGCAAGCACAAGGGACCTCCAGAACACGTTTGGCAGCTGCTTCTGAGTTCTCATGCAAGCAAGGGTCTTTGCCTACAAAAAGAAGTATGACTTTTTCATTTTAAACTAGATTTAAACAATACAAACCAGCATAGCATTACGAGGTATTTACTGATAACACGCTGATCAACCAGAAAAAAATTCCCAAGCCTGTAATATGCTACTATAAATGCAATTGATTTCAGTGGGAATCTTGGTTAAAATCTAATACTGGATCCAGTTCAAGCTATAAGTCTGCAGAAATAGCCTTCCTGCTACTTACTTGAGAAAACTTGTCTCACTCTGAAATAAGTTTCATGAAAGTTAATTAAAGACTTCTTGGTGTTTTATCACAGGAACTGGATGGTGCCTGAGCTTTGTCTCGCTGTCACAGAGCATCACTCCTCTCTCTTTGCGATTGTTAATAAGGCAGGAAAGAGTGGTGGGGAAAAGAAGAGTAAATCTGATTAGCCAAAGAAAGTAACTACCCAAAACACTGATTTTCATAACAAATACCTTGGAAATTCTTTGATTCCTGCTAATAATTCACCCAGAATAAGTTTAAAACATCTGGAAACAGGTCAGAATAGGGATTAGTGATACCAAAACTACCTGCTCCATGGTGCAAGAGTACTATGGATATGGGCCACTAAAACTTTTATGTATAAGGCTGTAACATCTGTTCCTTAATTACATTTCAGTAGAATTGTGGTTAAATGGGAGCATCTTCTTTAACATTCTGCCCCACAGTTTTAATTAGCCTGGCGTACTTACATTTGGGAGAGAAAAACCCTCAAGAACACCTGAAAATAATGCTGATGGGAATGATTATATAAAAAAATGGAATTGGTGGAGGAAAGAACAGAGACCAGAGTCACCTTTGAATAGGATAAGCAATTAATATTGACTCCAGGGTATTTTATACAAAGTATAGGGACTCTGGCAGAATTATTTCACTCAACTGAGCTGATACAGTGCATTCAGTTGCAGATATACCATACCAAGGAAACTAGAGGAAAAGGTAAAATAATCCAGAGAAAAGAAAATTAGAACAAATACTTAAAAAATCACCTATGAAGTGCTGCATCAGTTGAATTTGGAAATGACTGAGGGAAACTACAGAACAACCCCCCCCCTTGATGAAAATTTGTGGCAAAAGGAATAATCATCAACATTATTAATAACAAATGAGGGGGGGAAAAAAAACAAGGAAAGAAATCCAGTAATTAGCAATCAAGATTTTAGGCCGGGCAGCAGAAAGCACTTCTTCAAAGTCCCTTTGCAGTTCTCCCTCCAGCCCTCCTCACAGCAACAGCATTTCCTGCCTCTCTCCTACGCAGGGAAGAAAGCCCGACCTGTAGAAAGCCCATTGTGTAAAAGCACACTGGTAGGCACTGAGCAAGCACAATCTGTAGCTAAGAGCAACTTCCATTCGGTTCCACCCCACCTTGCCAGTTGCCAGATGTTGGCAAAGAACACATAAGCTTCTTACAAGCCACAAATAAACCCCACAATTTATCTGAGGGTCTGTGCAACTTTAATACTTCCTATATTAGGCTATTGAAAATATGAAGTGGTCTTAGGCTACAGCAATGTAATGGATTACAAATTGGTCCATGTAAGTAGAAAATCAGGCTTAAAAAAAATAATCACAGATCTGCACATGACACAAACAGCTCTAAAAATGATACAGAGGGATTGCCAATAGAGAAGCAAAAGGAGTGAGTGATGAGGTTCCAGAACCAAATAATGACAAAATGTCCTAGAAGTATCCCTTCCCTGGATCAAACAGTGAAATCCGCATGAATTCCAGTAAAGAAAGATTCTAACCCACTAAATATAGAAACTACAAATCACACATTCAGCACAATGAGTAATACAGATGCCTCCGAAATACAGGAAAAGCAGAAGTAGCCAGATATGATGTCATCAAGCTAATTTAAAATCTACCTAAAGCTAATTACAAGAGGTCAAGCTCATCCACCTTTCAGGATAAATCAAGTATACATGCTCATACTGGGTAAAGAAACACAGTGAAGGGATATAACAGAAATTCTTCTAACTTGCATCTCCCTGAAGCCAGGTGTTAATTCAGTTTTTCAAGGCACACCCCTCTCTGTAAAACCAGCAGTGTTGAGGGGCATATTTCAAAGCAGCTAGCAAGGTATGGAATTTGGCAGCAATACTAGTGAACACGGGGTCAAATGTCCTGGGCACACAGAGTTGGTCAGAGATAACTATGTGCTTTTACTGTGTGCAAATACACATGGGTGGAAGGTACTTAGCTTCTGGAAGCTACAGAAGGATAAATTCAGGACAAGTGATGTGTATGGCACTTGGTTGTGGAGTCCAGTTTGATAGCCTGTATTTTAAAGGGGTCTCAGGAGAAAGCAAATTGGTTACCATATCAGGGAGTTCTGAGGCACAGAAACCCCTTTGCATGAAGGGACTAAGATTTACAGTAACCTTTCCTTTTGTGCATTTGCCTCACCCCAGCTTGCTAAAGCAAATGGAATCAGACTGGCTTCTCATGACCCCAATACACGGCACAGGCTCCAGCCAGAATGGGCAGATTCCAAACCCAATCCTTACAATGACAAATGGAGTCAAGGCTTGCTATTGAACCAAACCTTCCTGATGTTCTCACCTTCCTTTCACCTGCTGCCAGTCAGTGACATTAATTCAGCAAGCACACTGTGTAAAGGCAACAGATTACATGAGTTTAGTTTCCCTCCCTTTGGCCATACACTATTTCTGTTACCAGCTGGTTGGAAATGCCACCTTGGGGTCCTGGGGAAACCATACAATTTGCCAGCACTTTGTGACTCAAAAATTGCAGAACGTGAATGTAAAATGATTAGAAATACCAAAACTGGGAAAGAAAATATAGATGGATTCTCAAACCAAAGGATTTAAACAAGTATATGGGATTAAAAGAAACATGAACAGACAGAATTAAACACAGCTCCACAGCACACAGACTGACCAGCCCACCTCATACAGTTCTTAGGCTATTCCAGCAGCATTCCAGGTTGCTCCTCGAGAGCCCAGTGGTCTTAGAAATGCCCTGAGAAGAACAGTCTTTGTTGCAGTGTATGTATGGAGTTCTGCAATGCCTAATAGCTGGCTTTTGCCTGGACAACGAGGCAGACAGGACTAGTAATTTGGGGGTTTTCCTGCATCAATACAAAGCTCCAGTTCTCCATTCCTCATACAATGAGGTACTGCAGCTAAACCTGCTATAACTGTTATATTGACAACGTCTGAACAGTTCCATTTCTTGTTTCTTGCCTAAATTCTCACTTCACAAGCCAACAGACAGAGGTTTTGCTAGAAACAAATTGTTTTATGTAAGAGAGAAAATAAATTGCAGTAGAGAACTGGTTTGGTAAGTCCTATAGGTCTTTCTCCGGTACCTAAACCAGAAGAAAAGGGTAGGCTTGGCTAATCTCAGCTCAGCTGCTCCTGAGACTCTGCCAAATGCTCCAGGAGAAGCCATCAGTGGAAAGCACTGAGACCATATTAGGCAATTTGTGAGTAGACTTGACCTAAAGATAATGGCAGAGGTTCTAAAAGACGAAACGTAGCACTAATAAAACCAAGCTATGTCAGTCAGGTGTGTTCCATGTGCATGGAAGGTATGCAGGAACTACCCATGAGGCCAGAGGACATTAGAAGACACAATCTCGTGAGAACCTCTCCCCTGTGTCTGACATATCCTTATAACTTCAAGCACTGAAAGCCCAAAAGAAAGCTTCTCTAAAGCTCCCAAAGGTGGCCTTTTCTTTCTTAATGTAATTGAAGAGTATATCAAAACTTCCTCCTTCTTGTGAGAGGCATGTTTACCCCGAGACAGTAGAGGTAATCACTATCCCCTTGGTATTACTCATATGACTTGTTGCTTTTGACTGGAAAAATAAACACATGCACTAAGATTGATTTCTCTGTTAATTACGCAGTACCTTCATCAGGCACTGAACACCTTTTGAGCTGCAAGCTGAAAAGGCCTTGCTCTGCTGCCATTGTTACCCGCAGTTCACTCCAATGGACCAGCACAGTATGTTTAGTAAGATACGAGCCGACGTGAGAAGGAATGGGTGAACCCGGCTCCCATAAGGCTCCTGTCTCATTTCAGCTGCAATCATGCTTCTGCTAGCCACACACACTTTACATGGCAATTTTCTCCCAGCCTTCCCCCGTGCTAGCGTTCTGAGTGGTTCTTAATTAGCTCTGGTTTATTTATGAAAGCATATTTTGCTAGACTTTCCCCAAGAGCTTTAGTAAACAGCTATATTGAGCTTGTATTTACTTATCACATCTCCTGTAATACTTCCAAAAAGGAGGGGGGAAGGGGAGAATGTTTAGAGGGGCAGAGCTGGATTTGGGCTGTGAAGGCTTCTGCTACTTGTACTCCATCTCTTAAGCCTAATTTCTTCAGAAATCATGTTTTACCAGCCTTATATATGTGCAAGTGCCAGTTTGTCTCCTTTCTCATTAGTTTTCAGCCAATTAGCCCACTTCGGCCTAATCTAGAAGGGAAAACCCTTAAAAACATAAAATTCTTACAAATTCTGTGAACTGTGGAAGCAGAATATGAGAGAGCACCTGTATGAATATTGCCACCAGTACTGACCATCCACCAACACTGATGTTGTGTGTCCATCTGACCCCTTTCCTGCCAGTTTTTAACAAGCTGGCCCACTTTGACCTCTTATCTTTTTGAGACACAAGGGATTTTTATTTTGCCAAGGCGTAAGGCAGCATGACAATTTATGTCATTAGAAATGTCAGTTCCACAGGGCAGGCAAACTGCCATGAAAACTTCGAATTTCTACAATGCTTCCCATTAGAGCAATTAGAAATTAAATGAAACTAAACTGCTAAAACAACTGAGCTGTGCAAGGATTTTCACTGCATTTTAGATTCCTACAAATTTCAGAAACTGACTGTAAGTGGGCTAAAAGTGAAAAATTTTAAAATATGATTCAATGTTTTCTAATTTTAAAAAAGTTCTTATTAATTACCTTTTTGCATTGAACAATAGGAACTTCTAAAAGGTGTCCCAGAGCAGTTATGTGCTTGTTCTAACAGTCAGCACCCACCTGACACTGCACAGTATCCAATGCCAACAGGGTCCTTCACACACGGGAACAGTGGGATAAGCACAGAAGCCTTTGAGGAAAAAAGGGAGGCACAGCCTAGGCACAGGATTCAAACTGATTCCCATGACTCTTCCCAAAGTCTTAGGAAAGTTATCTAACTTCTTTCCTTCCATTTGCCCCGCTATAAAATGGGAATGTTAATATTTAACAACTTTGAAGGTTATGGTGAACAGTAAGGCATACCTGAAAACTGCTTTAAAGCTAAAAACACTATGGCTAAGTATGATCCCCATCATCAGAAATTCATGGTGTAGCCTTTCCTCCTCCATATATATGAAGGCAGGAAATTATCCTAGCAAGGAGATTGATGGCACCTGGAAATTGTAGGCAGCCACCCTCTAAATTACCGTGCATGAGTCACTGTAAAGTCTTACCCTTCTTGAGTCAGTGGGGCTGTACTGACTCAGGCATAAACTGTCAGCAGCTTATTCTGGAGATGCTGGGGGGAGAGGAATCATTCCTGAGGATGACCTGTAACCAGGACACAAAGCACCTGGGGCAAATTGTTGGCTGTATGTCAGCATCCCATCCCCAGGCATGTATTTCAGATCACTCCTGATGGAAACTGCTGATGTATTACACCTCCAGCACTGGCAAAGCTCAATCCAGCCCAAAATTCTGCCCTGTTCCATTATGCTGCCTGCAGATCTCCATCACTTTTTTGCCCACAGACATCATTATCAGTGCATGCCCTTGAGGGGGGGATGCAGCCAAGAAATGGAACTTGGGTTCAAGGTATCCCAGCACACCAGGAAAGGAACTGCTCAGACTTTTAATCAAAACCAACTCTAGAATAAGAACTATTTCTGACTCCTTCAAACAATTCACAGCCATATCCTCAGCAAGTTTAAATTAAGACAGCTCCCTTTACATTAGTGGAGCTGTGCTGCTAAACAGGGGATCAAGATTGGTTATTTCCTGGAGTGGAGTATAAATTAAGCAACACTTGATGCATTTGAAGATGAACTTCCACTGACATTTCATTCATAGCTTCATGAGATGGTGTGTATCTGTTAGTCTTTGCAGGAAGCAAAACTCTGACAGCCATGGAATAAGGCCATGAGCTCCTTGGGTTTGATCTTGTGTAAGTGAAACATTCTATGTGGCAGTGATAGCAAATGCACTGAAGATCAGAAGACTAAATCACAGGATTCAGCCTATCTTGACATCCATCCTGTCTGCCCAAACTCTCAGTCATTATTTTGGAATCCAGCATGAGACAATGAAGGGTTTGCCCAAAGGCTAAGGACTTCTAGTTAAAAATATTATCATTAACAACCTCAAAATGTGGTCTTGTGCATCTCAAAAACAGAATACTAAAATGAAAACAACCAAAGCTGTAATTCTTTTTCCTACCTCACCTGCATAAGACTGCAAAGTGTCTCATATCTTAGTTTTAGGCTTGAGGTCTGGCACTTTGGCTTCAAGGGTTAAACTTAAGCTGCTAGAACACATCTTCTTCTGAAGGCGCTGAGCAAGTTCAACAGCATTTTATGGACGGAAAAACTGTTCCATCACTTTTCATCTCAGTTTCAGACTTGCCAAGTCCAACTCTTTCAATCCTACCTCACAGGTCTGATTTTCTAGGCCTTGTATTTCTCCAGCGTTATTGACATCCTAGGAGTGAGGCCCAACCCCAACACAAT
This sequence comes from Xenops minutus, assembly GCA_035221455.1. Classification (NCBI taxonomy): domain Eukaryota; kingdom Metazoa; phylum Chordata; class Aves; order Passeriformes; family Furnariidae; genus Xenops; species Xenops minutus. The sequence goes on from JAWWEE010000159.1 coordinate 850,920, forward strand.
ATAGTTCCTTTTCCATAACTAAAATGCCCTTATCCTAAGCATGAGTACTGTAAAGGTTTCAGCAATATCTGTTTTCTTTGCAAAAACAGAACCAAGCCTCCCACCTCTTGAGATTTTGCTCTGTGTTTATTTTCCCAGCATGGAATGGTAAGAAAAGTGAATATGTTACTAAAAAAAAAAAAAAAAGCAAACTTTAATCCAGATCTTGCTCTCTTGGCTGTGAGGAAAAGACTGAAAATCCGAAATGTGCTAACAGTAAAGATTCCAAAACTGAGGTGAAAAAGTAAATTCTTAATGCATTCATTCCTCATCTCCTTTTCCCAAATATTATACTGTGATTTTGCACAGTGTCCAGTTCACGAGTTCCAAACATTTCTGAAAAACTGTCAGGGTTTCATACAAGAAACAAAGCTAAAGACATCCCTGAAAGTTCTTTTCTCTGCTGCATTTACGATAACAAGACATCTACTGAACTGGTGTTCTCTCAGCACTAGAATAATGGAAATCATAATCATAAGTAACTCAAGTCCCTACTATGAATTTTATAATTTGATTCTTAGTATCACCTGGCATTTCCTGTTTCCAAAGAAAAATGAATACTATCATCCATATCCATTAAAAAGGGTACTAGAGCAGTATTTTCCACCCTACAAATCATGACCGATGTTGGGAAGAATACTCTGGAAAACTGAAGCTGAAATCTCATTTGGATTAAGTTCTTTCACATGATCTCTAAAAATGAAAAACAGCTTAAGGTCAGAGAAAGCGATTTCTGCATGTATTTTCATTGTGCACAAAAGACACAGGAAGTTCTGCCTTCAGCAGATACCATTGCTCAATTTAGCGTTGATTTTGACTTGATAATTTTAGGAGTGACGTAAGTAATGTAAGAAAGTACAGACACATGCAATCGTGCCAGTAGAAGTTAAAGGCTCAAAGCACTTCTGAAGAGCATGAGGTTAAGAAAACTTTCTATTCATCTTATTTAACACTGCATAAAAAGAGATGCCAACTTATTCCTAGCAGGCCTTTTTTCTTCAGTTATGCTCATTTCCAAGGGTGATAAAAATCAAATATATTTCAAGCCAACAGACCACTCAGCATTAAAAGACTGCAAAAATGGCAAGGAACCACTTAATGTTCAACCTATCAGAGAGAAGCATAAATTTAACTTTTACCAGGAAAAACCCCAAAACACTGCTGAAGGAATGCTGCTGTTTCCAGCTTCTGGGTCTCAGTGCATGACAATCTATCAGCCCAGCATGGTCAGTTACTACTGGCCTCCAAAGCAGTCTGGTAAAGCTGTGGATAGTCCTGAGCAATCACAACACCCAGCTCACCAGAGGGTCAAAGAGCACTGCCAAAGGGCAGCACTGAACTGTGTAAGGGAGAGAGGAGGGCCCCGAGTTTCAGAAAGGGCAGTTGTACAGGTGAGCAGGCCACTGGCAGGAGCAGGTGACAGAAGCCAGGCTCCCTGCATCTCATACCCTCTGCACTGGGCTGGCGATGACCCACCAGCTCACTGAGCTTTGTACACCCAGGCAGTGGTGCCAAAAAGGAAACATATCACCCGAACAAATGGTTACCCTGTTCAGGAAGTGTAACTAAGTATCAAGAGTCATCTGAACTAGTTGAGACTTTATAGCTAAAGTTTCAGGATAAGGTATAGGATTGTATGCCGCATCAACCATTAAACACACCCCCAGCTCATTTGCAGGAATTCCAGCTTTCAAAAGTGAGTTTGAAAGACTCAGTACTGGGAGCACATCTCGAGTACAAGAACAGCTTTGGTGTACAGCAAATGTGGATATAAAACACAGTCCTTGGGTAGCTGAAGCACTGGCACTAATGAACAAGGCCAGGCAGGTCTCATTCATACATTCCCATAAAGCTCCTGGAATACTCAGGAGTCCTGACCCCTGAGGTTGTGGCATGTGTTTTCCAAGAATGCCTCTCCAGTGGATTCTAAATGTTTCACCATTCATGAATAAATTATTACTATTCATGATGTTTCTTAAGAGTGCTGTTGACCTAGAAAAGTTAAAGTGGGAGAAAAATTACAGGGAACAATCTCATAAGCAGCAGTGCTGCCAGACCTGTGTTAGCTCCGTTCATGGGCAGTGAGCAGTAGGGCTTGCAGGAGGATGGGCAAGTCCCCTGCACAGGAACATTAACCCTGATTAAATGTCTCTGTCCCTTTAGTTCAGAAAGCACAACCTGGCGATATTGCTGTTTCTGCCTCTCAAACAGCTCCTGAACACAAGGAGGTTTCAACAGCTGGACCTTCCTTTATAGTAGGAGACTCACTAAAGGGAACAAATTGCTGATATAAGTCTCATTCTGTGCCTGTTGGCAGCACAAGCAATCCCTGCCTTGCTGAGTAGCACAGGTTTGAAAGGTGTTAGATTTGTGAATACAGCAAGACAAATAAAAAGGTGGTGTTGTCTGTATCTGCCAAATAACTGCAACCTGGCTCTGCAGTCAACAACCTGTGACTAGGGCCAAGCAATCCATGGCAGCAAACTCTAAAATTAAGGGACAATAAAACAAAATACAGCTTCTCTGCCTTCAGCTTCTTCAAAACCAGTTCTTCACATTTAGCATTATTCTTTCCTTGGCCACTGCAAAGCAAGCAACATGTAACCCCACCAAATTCAATGCAAGTAAGTCAAGACTAACCAAGGCAACAGAGCAGCAAATGGGAGGCAGAAATGCCTAAAAAGGCCAAAAGTCTTGGCTGCCTAAAGAAAATACCAGGTAAAACACTTCCTATGCTGTAAGCAGAATTAGCAGCATTTTCAGAGTAATCCCTTTCATCCATCGTGCCATAGTTTTGAGCACTGTTCTATTTCAGCTCTTTAGGAAGCTGTCTCACTTAGGGCAGTAGTCCATTAGGACTTTACGGTCTTTCTTCGTTACGGTCTGATAACAAGAAAGACACTGAAAGCCTTGGTAAGCACCTATTTCAGATTACTGGCTGGACTTTACCAGTCACCTCTCTATCTTCTCACCCAATACTTCTCTCATAGTAACAATCACTAATTTCCAGTGATTTGAAAATAAGTCTGAGATTGAAGAGGTATCTAACAGTATTTTCTTATTATAAAATGCTGTCTTTCAGTGTCTTAAGTCTCCCAAATAAATTACAGTGCCAATACAAGAAATTAAACCCTAAGGGACTCACCAATAAGAGGCCAAATCTTTGGATGCTGTAAATGTCATCAGTGCAGTTTTTACACTGGCAGAAAATTTGGCCCTACAGATTTAATAATGCATCAGTAGACACATGTCAGCATTTTTGTGGAGGCACAAATTGGAATTCACCAGGTTTCTGCCTAATGAAAGCAGCTGACAGCCAAGAAACTCATTGTATTTGAAAATGAACTTTAATAATCCCCTTTATGCATTCTTAGTGTGTTTCCTTCTCCTCAAGGTGTTGGAAGGCATGCCTTCCATAGGAGACACAGAAACCAGGAGAACAAAGGAATGGCTAAGCCAGCCAGGATGTATTTAGGACATGACAATGTGTTAAAATCTAGTCTTATGTCACATTTCTCTCTAATGTTATATAGTTAAGTATTTTTATACAGGAAGGATAAGTTTAATATGTCAAAATGCTATACAGCTTGTCCGTGTTCCCACTAAAGTCCACTTACAGTGAACTTCTAAGAGGATAAATTACAGTATTTGTAATTTTCTTCTGGATTCTTATTATTCTATTCCCATCTAAAGTGCATTGTCTCTAATGAATGTAATCAGATTTACTGCTTCTTCCCCTCATTTTTGTAATGAATGTTATAAAATAAGCTCAGACTTTCAATACGGAAATGTCTTACCAACTGTGTAAGAAATAGGAGGAGCAGAAGCAGAAGGTACAGCCCATGCCCACTTGGTGTGATCTGAGGCAATGAGCTGCCAGACTGAGACAGCTTCAGGAATAAAAAGTGGCATCATTCCTTGATGTGATGTTAATAGGTAAAAATCCCAGTGACTTGATGTTTAGACCATTACATCAGATTTATCATGAAGATGGGGCAGGCAAGGGAGGATCATTTAGATACATCATTATCTTTAGACACATGTAAATGCTCATCTAGACCAAAGCCCAGTTAAGGGTGCTGATTCCTTGTAAAATTAACATCTGAGTTCTGGTTTGTAATACCAACTTCTGAAATAAACGGGTAAAGCCACAAAACAGCATGCTAACTCCACACCTCTCAAATAAACCCAGCCTCCTACAAGCTACACACACACAACTACATACACACGGGCCCAGGGGTGCCCACTGAAGGCACTTCCCAAGAGTGAGGCACACTGCCTGAAGGCTTCCAGCTGGAAGGGTATTTTTAGGTGCTTTTTACAACTCTCTGCAAGCAAGAGTAGCTCTTCAAGCTGCAAAGCAGCTCTGGGAGCCCCTGCTGGCTGTGACATTTGCTGGGGCTGGGGAAACCTTTTGAACTAATGCAGGCACGCTGCATTTGGGCTGGGAAAAGAAAGGAATCAAGGAAATAATGATGAGAAAAAACATTTTGAAAGCAGGTGCCTGAGACCAATTGCACAGACATGGACACTGACAAATAAGAACCCACCTATGGGATTTCAGAGAGGTTCTTACACATTGAAATTTTCCAAGCTTTCTAAGATTCAGTTTCGTAATTCAAATGGCCTTCTGCCAGCTTTCTTCTCTCGGATTATCCCAGCATTTACCTTTGTCAGGATGCCTGTACACATATTGAACTGTGACTATGATCTTGTGCTTCCCTCAGTTGAACTACAATGCAACTACTTCTAATTACTTAAATACTCACAGTATAAAAGAGGCATTTTCACACTGAATGTAGTTATAGCACTTAGACCTGCTTTAACTACACCACAAAGACAAGAGAACTAAGTCATTAGGTATGAATTTGGTGCATTTTCCAAGAAAAGAAGCAGTTCTGATTCCTGTGCTGTGCCATTCCAGGACAATTAGTTCATTTTCAGTATGATTTCCTACCGGAGTTATGAGTTAAAGGTGAAGGATCAGAACGTTGTCAGCCACTCTAGGGATGCAACGCTGGCTCCTGAACCAAAGCAAACATAAAGCAATCTGGTGTGAGAAGTACATTCCCTGTGTGCCAGCCCATTCCCTTTTCCAGGGGCTGTGTTACTCCCCCTGCCCCAAACACGTAACATGCATCTCTCCCTCCTGAAATGCTGCCTGAGGCAACCACACTGACCATGTTACCAGCTCGCTCTCTGACCACACTGCTGCCTCGGCATGTCCCAGAATTATCACCCTATCTTCTGATCCTCATACTTTTACTCATCAATTCTACATTTCAGCTCTGAAGCTTCTTCCCCTCAAAGATATACCATTCTAACTTTGATAAAACAAGCAACTTCAAAAACTACTCGTTTGGATGAAGAGATGGCAATTAGGAACAAGAATTCTGTAGTACGTAAGGAGCTAGTTAAAAGAGAAGCAAAAATTCAGTGTTTGAAGAGAAAGTAAAGGCCTAGTGAGAGATTATAAATTACTTCTCTTGGTATTTTCATTAATGACCTTAACAAAAAAAGTAAAATTATACCAGTGAAATTTGATGATACACAGATTTATGCAGTATCATCAACAGAGGGGGACTGACATATTACACTGAAAGAGGGAGGTGTCAGAGAAGACTGCAATATAAGGAAAACTATTAAATTTGATGGGAAATAATACAGTCATGCACTTAGAGACATTTTTTTTCTGTAAACAATGGGCTTACTCACTGGCAATAACAGCAGGAGAGAAATATAAAAGTATTCGTCAATTCCAACGTTAATATGAAGGAGTAACACAATATGGCTTGGAAAAAGGTGAATCTGATTCTAAACATATGAACTGAGCTGTTTACACAGAGTAGAGAGAGGTGTTAACATTATGATAAAAGGCACAAGTAATTTCCCTTGGATAATACATCAGCCTATTCAGCTATATTTGAGAAAGAGATTCAAGGTGAATCTCTGATGGAGAGAAGAACCTTTATGACAACCAATAGGATGGATAAAAGGAAAAGAACAGCTTGGATTTTAAGCATAAAAAAATTAAGGACAAAGGAGAAAATGAGGTATAGCTCAGTAAATAAACCCCCAAGAAAGAGAAGGTTAATTTAAACTGAAAGGCAGCAAAATGTGTTTATATTGACTGTAAAACGTTGTAATCAAAAACTAAAGAATTTCTAACTGCAGGAAGATGAGTTCCTACAACAAAATTAGTAAGAGAAGAGGAAAGGGAAGAAATGTGGGTTTCAACAATGAGCTAAAGCGGGTGGGAAGGAGCCTCCAGATTTATGCTGTGCTTACCCCAAAGCTTGTCTGCTGTGGCTCTGTATCAACACAGCCCTGACGGGGTTGAACAGAGGCCCGGGCTTCATGCTAACAATAGACTGTCCTCTGTTAGCAACTTCCACACCTTTGAGCACACAGGGAATAAAGGGTGGTCAGAGAACATCTCAGAAATACCCAAGCCACTCCAGCACACTGTATTCTGAAGTAACCCTGAAAAATTGTCAGTGTAGGGTTGGTAGAAGTAGCTCTAGAGCTCTTTGTATGGGAATCAAAAGCTGGATTCAGCAAAGTGACATTGCACATGTCTTCATCCTTAGGTAAAGTAATTTTTATCCCAGGCTGTGTTTGAGAAGATCTTGCAACTGGATTAACCACACAGGATTTTAGGCTGACCTACTTCTCCAGGTTTGCTTAATTAACTTCATATTCATACAAAACAGCATCTCTGGTTACATGTTCTGAACGATGGAAACCTCAAAGCTCTGACAGATGCTGTGCCAAATTTCCCTTTGATACGTACAAGAAATGCTTACTGAGCTATTTTTAAGGCAGCTCTCCTAAGATTTCAGAAGCCAAGTTCTTTGGCCATCACAAGATTTAATCAAAAAAATACCAAGAGGTCGAAATACAGACCTTTTGCTTGTCCCCAGCAGGTCCTCTTCTAACATAAAAGCAACATTACTACTGCAAGAAGCAGAGCTAAGGAGAGAGCCCAGCAAACCTGTTGCAGCCCTGCAGTGAGACACTGCCTTTGGCACACGTTTGTTCTGCATTCCCTTTTGGACACAGAATGCTTAAGGTCACCGTCATGCCTTCTATAGTGAATCCTTGATAATGAGAGAAGAGTCAGAGGAGATTTTTATGGCACTACTTCTTTCATTTACCAAACTCCTTAAAGGAGAGATGTGCTTTCTTTACTGTGCTGCTAAAGAAGATATGCTAGCATAAAATTTGGGTTTATTCTCAGGGATTTTAGGAGACGAGTGACAAGTCTTTGTCATTAAGTATTCCTGAGGCAAGGTGGGAGCCAAATATCCCACTCTGTAATGCTTTAACACTTCCCCAGAGAGCTTTAGGATCATACAGAAACCCGAAAGCAGGGGAACTGATGACTTTCCTGAGTTCACTGACTTTTAAACTCTTCTTTGCAGAAGGTGATGTAGCTTTCAGACAGCTCACAGTGAATACCTCAGGAACTCCAGGTACTCCCATTTGAAAAAAACAATGGCAATCCAGAAGCCAAAGGAATCGTGAAGCGTATTCAATACCAGCACTACAGGCATTCTGCATTACTTGTGGTCCCCACCACCTCCCATCAGTGCTGACCCTACACCCACTGAGAGGCTGCCATCCCTCTGTCCATTTAACTCTGACTGTGCACTATTGGACCGGTTGAGAAAAAACAATTTCAGTACCTCTGACAAAACCCACTGTTTAAGTACTTGGGAATTCCCACCTTATCCATCTGAACACAGTCATCTCCCAGTGCATTCAGGCAGGCACTTGGGGAGCTTATCCCATTTTGGCTGGCATGGCATAGGGGTCCCAAGGCAAAGTGCACTTCCTTTGCATCAAGCCCAATCAGAGGATGCACCCCAGGAGTGTTTCAGCTGCTTGGCAGCACTCCCTCCGCAAGATCGGACAAGGTCTGAAAGAAAATACACACAGAACACACTCCTCATCCTCCTCACACCTGCATGCATGGCACTGATTAGTTAATGCAGGTGTAGCCAGTGCTCTCTCTAGAAGCTCCTCCAACAAAAGCAATACTGCCCTGAAACTTTGCCCATCAGCTCTGACAGTTTTCAGAACTGTAGAGGCTGAGTGAAGTCAATAATTAGCTATATCTCTTCTTGCCTAATGAAAGATAAAAGGAACAGTAATTTAATCTGTACCGTACTGCAAGCTTCTGTGAAGCAGAGGAGACCCTAGCACAAGATTAAAGAGGCGAAAGAAAGAAAGAAAGAAAGAGGACATTTTCTCCCAAAGGCACCATCCTCATGCAGAGCCACTGTCCCCATGACGCAAGTACAAAAGCTTCCAAACTACACTCAGCACACCCAGGCATCTTATAAAAGCAGCACGCCTCTCTTCAATTTTTCACCTGTTCCACAACAGGTGCTATGACTGAAAGGTACAAGAGGCTACAAAATCAGGCCACATCACTACTTCCAGTAAAATTTCACATTTGAATCAATTACATTAAACGATTTGAGTCCTAACATCAGCAAAGGTACACAATTAACACCTCTTTACAACTTCAAATTTTTCACTTGGCACATTAAGGAATGCTTTGTTTTTCATGTCACATCAATTTCTGACTTGTTTATAATAAAAATCCCTACTAGTATTTCAGAATGGAATTATTCTACTGCAAAACATTGTCTCTGCAGCAAAAGAAAACTTTTCCTATGTCCTTGACAAAAATGACTCTACAACACTTCTTGTGACTGGAAGCCACTGATGGGTGTGTAGCAGAAGGCAATGAAAACCCAGGGGGAGAGCTGTGCTATGGCCCAAGGGTGGCCCTGCCAGTCTGAGCAGGGGACTTCAGAGCACTCACTGCCCATCAGAGTCTTTGGGGATGGCACCATGATGGCAACACCACACTGCAGTTCTAGTGAAGTCATGATACTCTGAAAATTTAATTTGATTGCTTGGCATCTCAATAAATTCCTCACACAGGACCAGCTGGAAACTAATCAAGCATTGACTCAGCAGCACTTAGTCACCAGTGCCAGAAAAGGATAAATAGCGACTCCCAAAGGAGATGAGGTGTGAGCAGGGAAAGGCAACAAGCCAATTACTTTGTAAGTAGCTGCTGTGAGAGACCTCCCTGACAAACAACTTCTGCGTCCACCATCATCACAAAGAGGCACAAAAATACCTTTACTTTGTTGACATTCAAATTCTCAGGCCATGTGCAGATCCCAAGCAGTGTTTCTAAAAAGTTACAATACAAAAAAAGGCTCACAGAACTCTGAGACATAACATATTATGATCTGGATGCAAATTTTGCAACTCAAGTCTCTTTCTACTAATATTAAATAAATCTTCAAACTTCCTGAAAGCATGATTTCCAAGTACCCATCTGATGGGGGGGAAGTAAGGAAGAAAGATGAAAAAAAAGAAAGAGAAGGTAACTCAATCAGGTAGCAACCATATTTACCTTCTACAATGATATTAACTAATAAAAGGCCTTTCTAGTCAGGATTTACCCTGTTCTTACCTACACAATGCACAAGTCCTGTTCTTCAACCTTTCTGGTGATAGCAATATAAAGTAAAATGTTATACAGTTGTGAAATTAAGAAAAACATCACCAAATGTTCTGTAAGCACCAAACAGGATTCTACACACACAGAAAATGGGCAGGGGACACATTTCCTGATCTCTGCTGAGGCTATTCCAGAAGATCCTACAGCAGGGGTGAACACCCTTCTGCTTTTCACCTTTTGCAGGATGCTGTGTCCTTGTTTGGGATTAACTGCCAACAGTAACAGACTAGATAAACAGGATTTTGGTGTGATGCATTATCCAGGAACGTGTGATAATTCACACTGCTGGAGCCTTTCAAACTCACTTTCTCCTCAAAAGACATGGCACTATTTCCCTCCTAAAAGCTTGCTTGGTAATTACTTGAAACTTCTATTTTTCCAGACTTTGTTATTGCTTTACTGCCTTCTTTAGAACAGAGGAATTCAAAATCCTTAATGCTCTGTGCTTACATGTGAACTCAGACCATGTACTTACAGCAGCGACCGTACAGCTCTTGTTTTATAAAACACGTGTGACAAAAACAATGGCTTTACTAAAGGCTAGGAAAGCAAACATGTTCAGGCACAGAAGTGCTCCTGGAACGGTAAGGACTGCTCTCACCACCCAAGGGACAGTACACTCAGGAAATACATAGGCTGGCCCAGTCACTCCTGTGTTCACATGTGCCCTGCTCCCACAACCTCTTCAGATGGACTGATCAGACCTCACCTCCCAATTTACTGAATAGCTGCTGCACTCGATGGCACATGCAATGCAAAAGTGATGCTAAAGACGAACCTCTACAACAAAAGCAAATATTTTCTACAGCATGTTTAAGCTAATGACCTGGAAAAGCCCCACTCTCCTCCCTCCTGTAAACCTTCCTTTTAACACTGCAGCAAAGTCAAATAAAATTGTACAAATACCATGCAGAAGGTAAACTTATGGAGATGCCTATGACTTTCAAATTACATTTGTGGCTCTAGCTTTGACCAACTCTTATCCTTTCCCCCCACCTGTTTTACAGTCCTTTCAATCCTTCCTCAGTACCTGAAAAAATGTGGGGTTTTGAACACATACTGCACATTCTCCAAGTAATACACATTAAACAACTGAGAAAAACGTGGCACTATTTAGAAAAAAACACAAACTTTTTTGTTATGCCTAAATGATATTTCAGAATATGGAAAGTATTAAAAAAAAGACAATGATAAATCCCTTAACTCAAGGCTACTCTTATTAGGTTAGTTTTTCTCTGAAAAAAATGCAGTCTTAATGAAAACTGTCACTGCAAAATGGAACGCAATCACTAGATAAACACTGAATTACAAACTCCACCCACACATGAATGGGTGCATAAGGTTTCACAATATTTTAAGAGCATTATTTCTCCACCAGGATTATGAAGGAGAAGAGATGACAGGTTCTTCCTTCCCAACAGTTTATTCACCATAAAGGTAACAACAATTGCCTAAAACTACCTGACAAACAAAATTCAAATCTACCATTTTGGTTTTGGCCAAAACACTAAAAAGACAATGTGGCCTCTCCATGATACTAACATAACTCAAACCTTTTTGCCCTTATGTAGAGGTTTTTAACTTTTCCCATAGCTAGCTAGAATGGTTGAGGAAAGGTTCTCGTGAGAATTCAGAAAAAAAAATGGACTGACAGGGAGCAAATTTTCTGTAATACATCTGGAACTTTTTGATGCATCATACAGGTTTTCTATTTAACAACAATGAGAAACTGTTCTCCTACAAGAGGCCAAACATGTCACGACCCACACTGCTTAAGTATCAGCAGCCTTGATGTTGATTTTCCTACCACCTGTGCTTACTGCCTTGCAAAATTCCATTGCAAATTCTCTTCTCGTTTACTCTTGACATAATGACCAGCTTAATTTTTCTGTGGGCTTCAGACTGAATAAAAGAGCAAATATCAACTATTCAAAATTGCAAATTTACCTTTTTTAGTAAATGCATAAGACTTCAATCTTCCTATCCTGAAGGATAAGGTTTATCCTATTTCTTTTCGTTCAAATACGAAATACCTGCTTATGAAGTTACTGGTGTGACTTGTACTCACATGGAATTTACTGTTTTGCTGTGACTCCACCATAAACACAGCCATGCATGACACTAAATGCAGTTTATGAAATAAGAATGTCACTTGTTTAATTTGTTTCAAGTAATTCATCCCCAGTGCATTTAACAGCATAATTAACACTAGTGCTGTTCTCTACTGCATTGTGTCAAGAAGTGCTGCACTTAAGCCTGTGCCAAGGTCACCTTCCCCCATAACTCTTGTAATCCCAAATCACCACACAATAAAAAACCTACTGTCAGTGACTGAACAGATTGGTACTATTTTCAACAGCCTAATAGAATTAAAGAGCTGTGCCACCTCGAACAGAGGCCAGATTTTAAGCTACCAGGCACGTAGGAATATTAGACATGCACTTAAAATGAGCCACAACGCTTCTGACATGTCATAAAAAAATCAGGTTCCCTCAGAGGCTCTTCAAGGCCTTTAGAACTGCACAAAACCTTGCTGGGAAAGAGAAGAAATTGCTCATTGTACTAAAACTACCTCACCTAAATGTATTTTCTTTGGCCTATTTTAAATACTGTCAAAGGGTATTTCCAAGGCACTGCAGTGCTCTGAACACCATCAGAGCAGAAAGTAAAGCTGGATATGTATAAAACAGGGCAGGTTCTAACACTGCAATTAGCTTCACACTGGTAGATTAGCAGGCCTGCAGAGACCTCTCTCAGTCAATTAAGCTCCAAAATGACTGTGTGTCTAGCAGATCAAAATTCATTAAATAGGACATTTTATAATTTCCCTGTTTGTATTTCTAGTATATACGGCATATGTGCAAGTACATACATGGAAAACATTTGTACTTATTTCCCCTAAATTGGCTTTTATTAGCTTTCAAAAGACTGTGAAATTATCAGAGTCATAGAACAGTATTTGCTACGTGAAAGGTCACAGTCCCACAGATTCTGCCTGTCCTCATCAATCTTCATCCAACCCTGTTCCATCCTGGGACCTAAACTGCACTTTCAAGCCTTGGTTCCTTAAATTAAGGCTTCCAGAAACTAGAGACGCTAGGAGTGGTCCCCGGGCATTTGTCTCTACCCCGATTTTTCAGTCTAGCCAACTAAAAGGCCTCTACTGCTGCCAGTTGTAATGTGCTCCTCCCGAAGAACCTCCAGCCTGTGTATTCTTGCACAGCCACACAGATGTCAGCCCACGATCGGCCTCTACTGCTCCTGCCCCCTTCCCCCTGCAGAATCCTGTAGCAGGAGCTTCCAGAGGTGCTGCAGCTAACAGCCCTCCCTCCCACAGCAACAAAACAGGAAAGCACAACATGAAGTCAGGAGACTGTTCCACATCACCCACTTTACCATGTCCTTCCCCCAATTTGTCACAAAGGTAAACACAAGCTATTAAGCGCTATTTCTCCTGGTGTAGCATTTCTGTAGCTTACACTGCAGCAGAGCAGCCCCCATGAAGTGGTAACTTGAGTAGATCACAAAGAACAATCTTTTCATTGCGCATGTTCCTTTTTTTTTTCACTGTACCATCAGTATAGAAAAGCTGGAAGAGGAATCCTTTGATCCAGAAGGATAATACTTTAGAGGAGGCCACAGGATATTTCCCTAAATTCCATCACTGGGCAAGAAAGATTGACTTAATCAATCTGGATTTCTGGAACTACTCCATTTCTGCTTTTCTTTTGATCAAGCTATATGTGTTAAGATGCAATAACTCTAGGCAGGCCAAATTTATGCACCAGCTTCTTTGAACTTCAAACAAGCTTGCTGGACCCTTCAAATTCAATTTTATCTGCAACTCAATTACGGAGAAGTTGTTCTCTCTCCCCTCTCCCCAAGAAAGTTTATTTCCACTGCATCATCTCGTAATTTCATATAGCCCCCTGTGGAATCCTATTTCCCTTGTCAAATATTATCAGCTTCCCTAGAAAAGTTACAGACTGGAATTAGCAAATTCATTCACACAGCTTTTCACAGTCTTTGCCCCAGTGAAGATGATTTTAATATTTAAAATAATTCCCTTCTTGGCATATATGAAAAACTGGAAATGTACCTCCGAAGTTTTGTGCTACAATCAGTTTAGTTCTCTGTGAGATTCCTGCAGAAAAATCAACTGCTTTAGAAATAAAATGGCTGTTATAACTTAAGTGGACAGCTAATCATGGAAGGATTTTGCAAGAGAAATCCAGAGTGCCCTCATTTAGCTCTGTCCAGGAGCAGCTGTGGTACCTGCCCTGAATCCCGGAGCATGGCACGGGAAAGAAAAGCAGAGCCAGCTCTGGATACTGTACAACTTGAGCACAGTGGGAAACTGCTCTTCCAATTTCATATAATGTCAAGCAAAATACTTACTGAGTTGTCTTTTGACACACACATGTAGTTAATATAAACCCCAGGGCTTTTCTACTGTAGGCCAAGATGGTAAAAAATCTCCTTTTACTGCAGCAGACCGCTCAGTTGTCAAGTCCTCTCATGCACCCTCAGCCTCAGAACACAATCAACTTTTCCTCATCACTGGCATATCTAAAAGGTGTCCCTGTGACAGGGTACCCTCATCTTCCTTGCACAAACTGCTCCAACCTGCTACTGTTAGTTTAGAACAAGTGAAGCAGTTGCTGCTTGTCCTACCCAACTCAGCCCAGGAGAGCAAGCCCCTTCCCAACAAGGCAGCTTTTGAGCCCCCCATGTGGTCTCCCCCCGCCCCGGATTGCCACCAGATGACTGTCACTTCAGGTATTAATGGTGCTGATACAGAAACAGAGATGGCAATGTCCTACATCTTTGTGCTCAGAGGGGCAGCTCAAGGTAAGGGTGCTGCACACAGGCTCTGCCTCCACACTGCTCCTCTCTCACTCCACACTGTGCCACTGAGTCACACCGATGAGGCCAAAACTGGCAAGCTGCTTTGCTTCATTATCTAAGTAACAAAACACCAATGAATCTTTTCCAATACAACTTCAGTGTCTTTGCAGTAACTTGGCTCTCTAAAAGCCTGGGCAAAACTATTACAGAAAAACGAAGATAAATCTTGAGGCCAATTAACAGCTGCTGCACTTCAAGCTGAATTTTCACGATTGTATGGACATGAGCTCCCAGGAGAAAGTATATGGAATAGACAACAATTACAGACCTCCCCACTGCTTTATATGCCATTACAGATACCCCCCCAGCAACTGAATCATTTTCTTTACAAATAGATCTGTGAGAACATTTTAATCCTTTCTGAATTTGTCCTTAAGCAAGTAGCCTGTGCCAACTCTACACTGCTTTGACACTCATTTTGCCACAGCACTGCAGCATACTGAGCTCACTGCCATGTGCAGTATGAAAACAGAGCCTGGCCAAGAACACATTGCCAGAGTTAAGATTTCTGAAAGATGGACTAGCCAAGAGATGCCAAACTTCCAAGGAAAAGCTCAGTGGCCTAGAAGATATACATTTAATTTTGCAAATTACCCAAGAGTTATTTTGATAATTGTGGTGAATTTATTAAACAGCAATGAAATAAATCAACATATTAACCTCCTTATTTCCTTTTACATCTGCTGTGCTATTAGCACAGACCCAGTCAAGTCAGTCCTGACGTATGATGCTTTAGCAGGGAAAGTAATTAAATCCTTTATCCCACTCTCCCAGAAATACAGTGTGATACACCATTCCAGAGTGGCTTGATGAGGAGAAAAACATTCCATCTAGCCCAAGGCTTTTGTAATTCAAACATGAAAGCCCCTGTGCTGTCCATCCCACAGGGCTGTCTCTTCCGATTACTGCTATCACTTTCATCCTCCTTCTCCAGGATAGGGGAAGACATAAACTCTATTATAACTTCTCTGGAGAACAGACAGAAACGGCAGACATCTATTTTGAGCAAAATACTGCCTCATCCCAACCAGTTCAAGATAAAACAGAAATAACCTCTTCTACTGGGAGTGCCTCTCTGAAGAGGAAATATTCTCCCATGCCTCCAATGAGCCACTAGCAACTAACAAAAATATTCCTCAGACCTCGGGGCCACACACAGGAGTGCTGAGATAAGAAGCAAATGCAGAATTTACAACGTTTGAAACTTGCTGTAGGTACTACTCTCCAGTGACTCAGCCTGTGAGGACATTTCTGGGCTCCCCAGGGTTTCCTTGTGCCGGAGCTGTCCCATGTGCTGTAAGCTACCTGCTTACCACAGAGGATGCACTCCTCAGTTCTCAGGTGCCTGTTCTCCCTTAAGTTCCCTTAGGGTGCCATTCTCGTTTCACAGATTCACTCCAGGAGGAACATCACAGGCGTGATCAACACACACACACACCGCCCCCCACACAGACTTTGCCAAGAGTCCTGAACACAGGGTTTCTCAGTCAGTCACTAGAGATTGTAGGGAGCACAGTAGCATGTCCAGAACAGCACAATCATTCCTTTCCTTGGTCCCCATTTGTTGAGGACAGTTGCTTAAGCTTTCCTGATTCGGATTACTCCTTAATCAGATGACTTGTTGGCTCTATTTCTCTAACTAACAAGGACTATCCTCACTCAAAAGTGTACTTCTTTGTTCTGCACCTTCTCACTCTGGAAACAATCAACAACTTTTACTTATGTAGAAACTTTCCAAGACTAAAAAGTGATTCGTCTGCTTTTTTTGTGTGTGTGGGGAGGGCAGGCATGGAATGCCAATCAATGTCAACCTCTAAGAACAAAAAGCCTTCTAGATAGAAGCTTACTGTGAAAATGTTTACACCAGACCACCCTCTGAAAAAACAATATAGGAAATATTTTTGTTCAGATTGAAAGCACCTTTGAAAGCTTGTATTTCAGAATGGGTCTGAAAGGACTTCAGAAGATCATCTTTTCTACTACTTGCCCCAGCAGGAATGGCCACGATGCATCCTTGACAGAAGTCTTTCTAATCCACTTCTGACCAGCTTCCTGTGAAGTACACTTCACTGTTTCTGCTGGCAGCCTGTTTTAGTACTTCATTATCCTCAACATGAGACATTTAATCCAATTTAATCCTGTTTAAGACCTACTTCTTCTTTTACCCACCACTATGGAGATGGGGATGGAGAACAGATCATCCCTTCTTTCCAGCAGCGTTTTGTACATCTGAAGGGCTTTATCACTTGTTACTTCATCTTCTCTTAACTAAAGACTCTGAATCATTCTCTTAAGTCATCATCTCTAGATTTTGATTTCTCCCAATGCTGTCCTTCAGGCAGCCTCTGATTTTTTTACCTTTCTTTAACCAAACAGCTCAATACTGGACACTATTCCTCTCCAGTGTCAGAGTAAAACAGTTATGAGCCCTGCCTTGGCACCAAACTCCCCCCCATGCCTTGCCTTTTTTGTGGCAGCAGGGTGATGCCAACTCACACACCCTGTGCCACACACATTCTTTGCTGCTCAACTGCCACCTGCCCGTTTGTTTCTCTCCCCATGGGGGCACACCTGAGGGCAGAACCAGGCACCCCATCTTTTCAAACCACCTCTCTCCCATTTCCCAGGCTCAATTCTAGTTCTGTCCTACAAAATACCCATGGTGTCCTCCTGCAGTTTGAATACTCGGCTCCACTGAGATGATGCCTTACAGCCACCATGTCTAGGAGGAGCTTCTGCAGGGCTTTATTTGCTGTTACTCCAACCTGAGAGTGGAACCATGCAGTTCCTTTGTTAGAAAGCTTCTCCTGTGCCTTTACCCTCACTTGAGCACATAAGGACTAACTTCACCTTCCAGTCCACATTCCCTACCACACCCTTTTTCACTTCCAGGTCTTTCCTATAGCATCATAGTCAAATTAACATACACAAACATGTCTATGTACAGTATCCATTTTATCACTGTCTTTTTCAATTTAAATCTATGCAACATGCAAGTAACTAGAAAGACAGGGAATGCTACAAATATATCAAACCCCTGCCTTCTAAACACACAACTAAACATGTATCATGCACCAAATACAAATCCAGATTTCTGCTATGGTGTTTGCAGTTTGCATGGTTCCCAGGCAGGAAGCTGTGATGATGACACTACGTACCATAAGTGCCACAGGCAGCCTGAAACACATGGGATATTCTGGTGTTACAGCACATGCCCTAAGCTAAAAAGAACAGCTCTGCTGTTCATGAGTGCAGCTCAGGAGCACACAGAGACCTCATAGGAAATATTCATGCAGACAGCTTTGAAATCACCTCTCTCCAATTTTAATATAGTTAAATTTGAGAACATGCAGAAATCAAATAGAAAAGAAAAGCCACTGTGATTATAATGAAAGCCAATTTACTTACCATGCATTTGTCTAGAGCTACTGTGAAAATTGTTTTAACCAGTTGTAGCTGTGGGCTGAGACTGAAATATGCTCCTTCTAAAGCTTATCAGAAGAAATAGGCATTAATGGAACACTTGATGTTAAAAGTAAATAAGAAAATTGGAAATTAAAGTTCCCAAAGCAACTAGAACTCTGTCCTACTGAATGTGCGTATTGAAGTGAAAAATTAAAATACACATACACACAAATGGAGAGAATTAAAGAGCTGCCATGAAACAGCATAACAGCACAGTACTTCACGGACAGGACTCATGAGATTTCTGTTTCACTTCCTGCCTGAAAACACAGCACACCCCAAGAGAAGCGAGAGATGGATCCAGGAACACACACACAAAAATAAAGTCTAAGGACCTTTCAGCTGGACAGGTTTGAAATGGCCATTCCTCCTATACTGCTGAAATGCAGCATGGCTGTACACAGAGAAAAAGTGCTTCAAACTGGACCAGTTCTGATACTAATTCATGTCCCATTCACCTGAAAGTGCTGATCTCCATTCCAAGTGACACCAATTCTGACAGAAGCAGATGTTCTTTGTAAGACTTGTACAGGCTTAACAAAGATCATCACAACCACTTAAACACTTCAAAGCAAAGCTATTGCACACCCCAAGCTACAGTGTCACTCACCATACTCATTTTGAGAAGGTGGAACTTATGAATAGTAGCCAAATGCAAGTGTGGACACATGGGAGGTTAGAAATAACAGCCAGCTTACAACCTGACTACAGCTTTTCAACATTCCCTTGCAATAACCAGCCAGCCAGTGTCATGGATAAAACTGAGATTCCCTACGTGATACCCACTACCATGTGTTAAGCCCTGATGTCACAAGTACCTGGGAGTTCTCCAAAAGGGCACCAAATAATACACCTTTCCAACACTGAAATCTTGATTTGATAAATCCTCCCACCCTGATTTATAATAAACTGGTGATTTCAACCTGTATGTAACAACAGGCCAAACTATGATACAAAGCCTGGAATTGTGGGATTATTCAAGGACTAGTCATAGTTTTGTCAATGAGAGAGAACATGTTTGTCAGTGTCTCACTGTTAATTCAGGAGTCAGTTGAAAATATTATTTGATCACAGTATCTGTGCTGCTTTAAAGGCCAGTGACAGATCAGATACAATACTGAGATGAGACATCTACCTTCAATTCTTATTTATTTGAACAGAGACGTATACCACTAGATCACATGTAAGTAGATACCACAAAAATGGGAAATATCCATTAAATTGATAAGGCACTAACAATTAACAGGGAAAAATAGTATTTTACAGTGACAAGTTTAAAGTTCCCCATCCTGTAATTCAAGCAAGGTAATTTCACAATAAGCACCCAGTAGCATTAGGAATAAATATCTATACAGTTCTCTTACTGCTTAAACAAAACTAGTCTGAACACCGTTGTCAATCCAGAGTCCACTTGGGTAGACTAAAAACAACATAAGCAACTGTTTAGACTGCAGCCAAAAAAACCCAAAAAAGTGTAGTAGGAGAAGTTTTATGCTAAAATCTGCTTGCAAAATGACTTTTACTTGGAAAAAAAAAAAAGCAGCAAATTAAATGGAATTTCTGTTATTTCAGTCCATGTTTATCTGTCAATAAAGTGCCAGTTTCTCAGTTGAGACTACAAAGGCTGAACTACACTGGAGACCCCAATTCCCCCTTTTATGGCAATCAACATGACATTTGCTCTGAACAAAGAGGTTTGGGATCACTTTTCACACATCTGTTAAAAAAACCTCTTTGCATACACCCTTAATCAGTACATGAGAGCTTTGCCCAGAAAATCAGAGAGATAATATTGAATAATGTGAATGTATCAGACTTCTTTTATATTTGTCACATCTACATGAATGGTATGAGTAGCACTGCATCTTTTCTAAGTAGGTCACCATAAAGACTTGTAGCTGTATTACATTTGTCAAATCTGAAAACTAGGATTGCAGATGGGAACGATCTCACTTTGCCAGTTGTGCATCTTGCCACCAACTATCTACCTACAGCAAGTACTTGTACAAATAAAAAGGAGCCAAACCTACAGATTTCAACAGAGGATGCAGACTAATTGATTCACAGAGCCTGCAATGCTCTGCAGTCATGATGTCTACACGGTTAACTATCACGCCATTAGACAGTGTTCTCACATGGATAATGGAGCACTCTGCCCTGCTTCAGAGATTTGTTTGACTGCAAAATAATCCTATCATCCAGGAAGTCAGTAACGGCTTCAATGTTGAAAACTCCCAAGAGTTAGCCACTGGATTGGGGGGGGGTGACAATTCCTTGCCAAGAGTCAGTAACCTAGAGGTTTGGAACATGTTCTGAATTACTGAGCAGAAAAAATGGACCTTATCTGCATACTTGCCCTCCTGCCCATGCAGATAAATACGGCAGCCCCTGAGTAAGAATAAGGAGGGCCAGTTCTTGAGGAGTCAGGACAAGAGGTAGGGCACAGAACACCAAGAGCCTCTTGTCTTTCTGCCCCAGTGTCAGTGGCTGTTCACTTGCTGCTTCAGTAACACACCATCCAAGCATTCCTTCATGCCCTGGCTTTGAAGTCCCTGAGTGTCAGCATTCTGCAAAGTAAAGGTGGGACTACATGGGGTTTCTCCCCCTAAACCAAGAAGAGAGTGCTATCATCAAAAGAAATGTAGAGAAAAAAAGAAATATTTTCTCCTGAAACATAGAAAGCAAGTCCCATCTAGTCTTACTGCACCTGAATACCAAAATACACACTAGAAAAGGGTGGGTGATTCAGATGAAACAGAGTTAACACTGGCAACATTCTTTATTTTACTGTGGCATATTCTGTCCAAAACGGTGGTGCAATGCTGAGCAAGGGAAAAAGGTGACTGGCAGGAGCAGTATGAGTCTTTTAATTAAAAGAAGCTACTTCCTGGCTGGGGCTTTATGTTAAACAATTTGCTGTTTAAGCAACCACCTGTTCCATCAATTTAGAGTTGGCCCTGACTGATCAAAAAAAAATTTAGAGAGGAAGCTGAGAAGTATTAGTAATTCTCCAACAGTGGAAAAAACAGCACAAAATTCAAAATTACATGCAGTTCTACCCATCAAAGCAGAAGATTTCACAAAATGTAGTAAAATCCATGTTTGCTGCACAGATTTTGAATGTTGCACAGCCATTCAGTGGAGATCTGAGGAGTGAGGTGCTGTGTCTCACACATAAGCAAAGGGAACACCCTGACAGGCAGAGCTTCATTGCAAGGAGCACTGAGTTACCTCAGGTAAAGGAGGAACAGAACCACAAAAGCAGCTATCTGAACAGCTACCAGCATATTGCACAGAACTCAACAGGGAGAGTGAAAAGGACCCCGACCAAGGGGAACTAAACGAGAGACACAGCAATAAATTACAGGATATTAACAAAGACACACAGTTGATGGCAAAGATTCCCATAACTGAAACATACCATTAGGGATCCCAAGTACTACTGCTCTTACTGCACTGGTTTTTTCCAATCAGACAGCTAGACAAGCTTAGCTTTTTAAAAGCACCTTCTTGTAACACATGCATATGCTGCTTTTCAGTGGAGATCCTGTCCCAGCAATATCACCATGTTCCCATCTTTTGGCTAAGCTGCAGTTTGCTTACTTTCTTTGATTTATCCCAGCAAGCTAAGCATTTCCTTGCCCTAGCCATGAGCTCTCTGTGCAGCTCCCACAGGCTTTACTGCTGGGCTGTCAGCTCAGTGTGACACAGAACCTGGGGGCAGCTGAGCAGGAGCAGTGCAGGAGGCACAGGAAATGCAGCACAAGTAACAAGCTGGTTCCTCAGGTGCAGCAAAAATGCTACAGTCTGGGTGCTATGTGCTTGCTGCAGGGAAGCCAAGAGCTGACACAAGGCAGCAGCACACATACTCAAACATCTCCAGGGTGCAAAGGAACAGAAGGGACAGGCAGATTAAGGACTGGCTACAAATGTCTTCAGGATTTTCTTTTTGATTGTTTGTTATTTGTGTCTTCTCATCTTCTTTTAGTAAAGCAACACGTGTGAAAGCACCACCTACTAACTGAATAAATACAGAACAAAAAGAACCTCAGAAAGTGAAAATCCCATTAGGCTGTAGGCATTGCTCTTATAGAATAAAAAATAATTTGTTAATGGATAACAAATGAACATATCAACAATCCAATGCAAATCATCAGCCTGAGCAATGCAATAACTTCTCTGAATGGCAAGCAACAACTTTACTCATATTTGCTTCCTAAAGCAAAATAAAAAGACAATGTGTGTTATTTACTCAAAGCCCATAACTGCTTTTCAGATAATGAATTCATAAGAGTGTTTTGAAAGCTCCCCTGCAATTTTTTACCTTTACTCCATAAATTGAATGATGGTATGCACTGAAAAAGCTGCCTGTCTAGGATACTGACTGGTTTATCTTACAGATACCAGCCGAGTTTAAAATTAATTCCTTCTCCTTTCCTTGCTGCACTCTTCTCTAGTTGCCACTTTATCTCTGGAGTAGGCTACAACCAAATTTTTTCATCCCTTTTCTCAGTAGCATCAAGACAACTCTGAATCCAGTGTTCTTCACTATTTTATAGAGATGATAACCATAAGTTATTATCTCTATATAAGCCAACTCTAAGCTCTCGCTGTTCCAAGATTTAAAAGGCAATGCACATAAATCTGCACTGCAGGACACAGAGCAATGGAGGAAGTCCATCCAGCCCTGCCTGGGCTTGCTTCCAGACAGGCAAGGGGCTGGCAGTGCCAGGCAGGCACACAGACCTCCCGTGGCAGCAGCTCTGGCCCACAGCGCGGTGCAGCAACTCCCCAGAGAGCACTGCCATTGCACTGCAGGCCAAGACATTCACCTCCTTCCAGAGAGGACCTTTGCTCAGTGTGCTCAGGTATCTGAAAGTCCAACCCAAGCACTTCCCTGGACTGCCAAGGACATCATCTTCCGACATGACCTGCCTTTGACACCTTAGGGAACGGTGCAAACCTTGCTGAAGAAAATGCAAGCTACGAGCTTAACTGGCACAACTACAAAGGCTTACTTTGTGCTGACAGTGAAGCAAGAGCCTTTTCTGGGGCAATCACTGCAGAATAAATCAATCGACACACCAATTCACTTTAAAGTAACTTCCTTCTCAAGACAGCCTTCACTAACTACAGAAATCCATACAAGTGAAATTAGTGCATTTGGCTTCAACAATCAATAATTTGGCTGTACCTTTCATGACAACTCAAATAATTCTTTTATCACCCTTCTCTTCCAGGAGAATGCCAAACAAAGTTTCCCCCAAGTCCTCAAACAGTCCTAGGAAAAAGTAATCTTTTCTGGGCAGCACTTCAGCTTCCCCAGACCCATTTCCTATCCATGCCAGATGCAGAGTGCAGATACAGTCCAAAACTGTGGCTCTGTGCAAGGCAAATCCCAAGGAAGGACCAGCCTGTGTGACCAGGATACAAAGGCCCTGTGGAGGCAAAGTCTTCTAATAACTCCTAGATGACCAATGCCAGCTGCCTGAGTCAGCCACAGACCCAGGGCATAATGGGATCAAATCCCTCAGAAGCTTCCCGATTATGTGTCTATAAAACAAAATAGGATTTCTAAAATGCGTTCCTAATGTTCATGAGGTTGGAGAATTATTTTCCATACAACTGTAAAATCCATTACTAGAAAACACATGTGATCCCTTTCCAGTTAAATTCACTTGCCTCAAGGTACAAGTCTTTCTTTCATAAGGAATTTTCCAACATAGATTTGAGAGACTGGCAGATTTCTGTCCTAGCCACCTGCATCTTTGGGTAGCTCAGCTGAATAGCTCTCTGTTCATCTATTTTTAATGTGCAAAGCACATTACCAAAAAGGAACAAAATCATAAATAGCAAACTATTCTTTAAAAAGGCAGAAAGCATCTCTGTCACATTAAGTTATATAAAGTATTTCCCTCTTATTCAAAAAAAATCAGCCTAAAGAAATTCTGCCAAAATAACTAAAAATTTGCTTTGTAAATTGGGTGTTACCTGTGGCATCTCATTGTGAAATTTGGTTAGATTTCCAGCCCATGTGGTGTGCATATTAAAGCATGCAAACCAGATTTTGAAAAAGCTGTACTAGAAATTATGTTTTAGCCATTCTCACACAAATTCTTCTGAAAGTTCTACACGAAAGTTTAGAAGCAAATGGATTTAGAGGGAGTTGTGTAAGAGGTAAAGTTAGCTAAGACAATTGTCTGTGGGACCACACAGTGGTCTCTCCAAAGAAATGCTGTGAGCACATGGAACCAATGCTGGAAGCAAACCTCTGCCTTCCACTCCTGCGGTGCTCAGCACCACCTAGTCCAGCTCCCAGATCCCAACAGTGCTTGGCACAGCTGATCGACTCCCTGGTGGCCAAATTAGGTATCAGCCCACCAGTAATACTGGACTGCTGCACTCCAGCCTGCATGACTTCCAAAATCCAACCTGTAGACAGTACTTTGAACATGCACATTGCACAGGGAATGGTCTAAATGCATGCCAGCACCCTCTGAATGGAGAGCAGTTTTTCAGAAATGATCTTGTATTGCCCAGGACTGTACAACCACAAGAACACTCACTCCACGGTGAGTCACCAAATGGAGGGAAATCCTGCTCTTCCTTCCCTAAACCAAAGTCAAGGCAAATAAGCTGTGACTGTTCTTTTGCCAGCAATCCTATGTAGAGAGCAGCACTGCAAAGGACACAAACTAACTGACCTTTTGTTCTCTCTGGCTGGCAAATAGTAAACCAGGAATTTCTGACTGCATATAGCCACACTACTCACAACAACTTTTGCTTTGAAACTCCTAGCACTACAGAGGTGGCATCAGAGCACTTCGTATGACACAAGTCAAAGTCTGCACCTATTTCTTAATTGCTGCATATTGAGAGAATCCAGAAATGCCTAAGGAAATTTAAAGGGAAAAAAAAGACATCCTCGTGCATGACACACACCAGACACTGGTTTGCTCAAGCAGTCAGAGGACACAGAACAACTGACATAGCCATTACCTTCATTCTTTTGTGACAACTTAGTTAAGCCATTTAATTAGTAAGAGCCACTAAGTATTGCACTGGTACTATTAGTAGCTCCAGCTGTTGTTGCTAGATTGCCTGTTGTGTCTGTGCCTGATGTCTCAGGTGAGATATGACTGCACTCTGTGAACACCATCATGCTCATGGCATGGTCCCGCCTCAGCAAAGGAATCGATCCTTGGAATTATTCTCAACATAGTCACAATTGGACAAAAGTGCATAGATGGACTTTTTCAACAAAAAAAATCTAACTGATGAAATTTTTTTAAAAAAGGGGGAAAAAAGGAAAAGTATATACACAATTACTAAAACTTCTGGAACATTTGGATGAGATAAAAATGCTCCCACTGTGATTGTAAGACACCACTGCCACTTTAAGACTCTAATCAACATTTCTAATATCAATTGTGATAATCTGTATTGTCAAAAGTTTAATTATTAATGCAGCGTCTCTAATTCAAAATTAATATAGTGCTGTCAAAAGCCCTCCACTGTTTTTCCATTCTAATTCCGCATGTGCCCAAATCCTGTGAGCTGTGTGACTTCCCAGCTCAGGGCAGTTGTGCTGTACCCTCCGCAGCAGCCTAGAGCGGTGCACGGAGAGCGGGCAGGCCTCGGAGTGTACATCTGTCACCGCTCTGCAAAGCGGCACTGTTCTGTTATCTTTACCATTCACACCCTCCTTAGCACCAACAGGGCACACACCAACTCACCCTTCTGGAATAGAGGGCGATGGCCTTTGCTGGCAGCACACAGCTCCCCCTCCGGCCCTGCTGTGGCTGCCCCCCGCAGGCAGCACACCCGAGGCGGGCCCACAGCCCAAACTGCCCCACACACAGCCGGGCCTCGCTTTGGAGCCCCCAGAGCTGCCCTCTCCTGCACAGCTCTGCCTCACCTGTCTGACCAGCAAGGACAGCACAACAGAAACACACCCTCTCTCGGAAAGTCTGGAGAGGCTTCCACAGAGAACTGCATCAATCCCGTGCACTGATTACACTTCCTGCACGCTTTCAGTTGTTTCGGAAGGATTTGGGCTCCAGTGCTTTTGTTCAACCCAGACCTGTTAGAAGCACTGGAGTGCTGCTCATGACCCACTTGCTGAGCTCCTGCTAAACACGTGCGGGGGTTTCATGCTGCTCAGAATCTCAGCTTGCCTGTTCTGAAGAGAACCATCCTCTGCCTACCCACAAGGCCTAAACCACTACAACCTGCTGCTTTTTTCACACAGCTAGATGACCCCATTTTGGCCTAAAGAAGACATGCCAACCAAAACATGCAGCAAGGGCCCATTGATGGCTCTGTCCACAGTTAATATAACAAAGTAAATATTTGCATAACCAGGTATAGCAAAGTAACTAATTAGCACAGCATTTCAGTGGAAAAACGATACACTGGCTATCAACAAACTGTCACTTTAAACTTGGAATGTTTGGCCTGGATTTTAAAGGAGTTCATATTAAATTGGTCAAATAATGCTTTCCTGCCCTGAAAAATTTGTAGTGCTACACTGAAGAATTATATAGTTATAGAGAGTTCAATATACAAACATTCGGCCCGAGTGCACTGCAAATATCACAGCAGCAGCACACCTGATGTGGATGCTATAAACATTTTAACAAATGCAAGTATTAATATGTCTTAGCAATAGAAATAATCTAGTATACACTGCCTGGGAATGTAACAGAGGTTTTTCCTCTCTAGACTTACACAGTGATAAAATACAATATGAAGGCGACACAGAGAGGGAAAGAAGTTCAAAGAAGAAAACTATTTCATTAGCACAAATACTAAATACATGTATGGGATGCACTGGTAAGGGAAAAGAAATGCTCTATCACTACTTCTGTCACATCAGAAAAGAAGAATTTTGTATTTGTCAGGCAAACACAGTAAAGAGGCTTTACTGAGGGACAATATATCCCATACTCCCCATCTATGACATATATAAACTATATTAAGCTCTGCTCTTGCTTTTCAAACTGCATCTGGCATTAGCCTTCTGCTATAATGTAGTTCAATTTTTAACAAACATCTTTAATTTACTTAAATGACTACACAGTTTATTCACTAATGTTAATAGGAAATACTTCACTCAGAACAGTTTTACAAAATGATACTCCTCTGCAGAAATAACACACTGAACAGTGCGTGGCAAAGTCCAAGAACTGAGGCTGTTAAAGCAGTATTTTATTTGAACATTAAATATAAATTTCACATTTTTTTTTATTTTAAAAATAATCATGGCTGCTGATTTTATAAGTTTCCAGTTAGAAATTTGATGGTTGGTTTTAATTTTGCTGTGTTTTGAGTTTTCTCCCCTGGTATCCATTAGGAAGTCTCTTCCCTCTGGGTGAACATACCAATCCTCGTACCACTAACAAAAACACGGGACTGGATCCCAGGAGAGCCCCTGCCAAAACTGCACTAGCATTTTGGCCTCATTCAGGAGGTTTTTTAAGATACATGAAAATGCTCTTGTTCCAACAATTAGAAAGTATCAATATGCTAGCTATTCAAATAAAGCGCAATGGTAGCTATATGAAAAATTGGTATTTTGCCTATTTTAGTTATTCTCTGAGTAGATATATTATGATCCAGCCCTCTTTGAACAACACAGATCCATCTCACAAAACAAAGGAGGGATGGAAAATAAACCCCCTGGAATTCTATGCAGCATGTACTAAGTTTGCAATGAGAACAGCTGCAAAACAGTGCAAAACAAGACTTCAAATATAAAGCACTTCCTACAATAAACAAAGCATTTAAATTTCAGCTACTGCTTGAATCCCAAGGGAATCTGTCTGTGCCTTTCAACTAATTTAAGGATCTACACACAAAGAATTTGCACACATACTTGGGTTTGAATCAGGTACTTCAAGGGACTTTGAGACCATAAAATTCAGCAAATGGATTAAAGTAGTCTCAGTATAGGCTTTCCATCTCTGACAGGTATGTCTGCATTAGTCATTGGAGTAATATTACTGATATCACAAGCTGATGCAGGCTGTGAATGGTGCATTTTTAAATTTTATTAATGTGTTTGAGAACACTGTGCACAGAAGGACATCAGTCCATGGGAACAGGCTGTTTGAAATGCAAAAAGAGGAATTTATATTGCAACATGTTTGAGAATGAAATAAAACCCACACACAATATTCTCATTCTTTGTAAGTAGTTTGCAATACCCAAGGAGACAGTTCCATGATATGCCTTTTAAATGATCCACACGTGCCATACACACTGAGGTGTGATCTGGCCAACCTGAGGTGCTGCTCAGCAGGGCCTCATAGAATCCTTGCTCTCAGACATAGTGCAAGCTCTTTTCCATTCAGAGATACAAATCTTGCGGCCCTGCCTTGTGCTATGCCATACAAGCCCAGTTTATACCAGCACAACGTGGATGTCTCACCAGCTCATTCCAGCAGGCTTGTCCCAGCTGCACGAACACATGGCAGGACCAGCCTCTGCCCACTGAAAGCCTCCACCTCAGCCCATGCAGCAGCAGAACTTGAGACACCAAGGGCTGACAGATAAAGGTCAAAATTCCAAACTGCACAGGGTGGTTTCACTGCCTGTCTCAACACCACCAGGCTAGCCTGAATCCTCTCCCAGAGTCAAGAAAGCATATTTTGGGATACAGCACTTAAGGGAAGAGGGCATTAGGGCATCTCACTGAAAATGAAAAGTAGCCAAAAAGATACAGTAAAATACAAAGAAAAGCAAAGGTGAATGCAATAATAGACTAACAGCAGCCACCAACACTGAAACTGGAAGATGAAGAGATTACACAAATGATTAATGTGGTTAAAAATAGTAAGGATGCCTCCTCTTAAAAACAGAGAGAAAACAATAAAACCAAGACATAAAAAAGGTTAACATTTGGAAGATAACAGAGAAAGAGAGGGCAAAGTGGAAAAAGGAAGGCATTTATATCTTCAGATTATCAAGTTCCCTGACATTTTTTAACTTCCCTATTACTGGGGTTTTAAGGACTTCAGCTTTCACTAAATCTAGAACCTAGCTTTCATAGTCAGATAAAAAACCTATACAATATTCCCCAACTTCTCACACACCAAAAACTAAAGAACAAGCTAAAGATTCTAACAACAAAAATACCCTTCTTAAGGCAGACTCATGATCTGTGGAAGCTGACCGCCTCTGCTACTTCAGAGTAGGTAATACTTCAATTTCTGGTTTATTCAGTGTTGTTTCTTTTGCTGCTGTTATGTTTTCTGTAAACAAGCCTGGAGAAAAGTAGTGAGACTGCCCATTACAGTACTTAGGGGATGTTAAAATTGCTAGTTACATTAAAATAATTAGAGAAGGATAAAGAAAGTAAGATCATATTAATCACACCCTACAGAAGCCTATCCAACGTATGAGAATCTAAGGAACACAGTCCACAAAAAAACCCTAATTACAGCCCAATGACAGCCCAGAAAGTTCAACTATCAACCAAAACAAGAACACTTCATGAAAATCAGTAAAACCAACTGCAGTCTGTGTTGAAACTGATTACCTATTGCATGCCACCTGCCTTCAGTGCTTTTAATCTCATTACCAAGAACACCACTGATTACCACTGCCTATACTCTCAAAGAGCTCTCCAAAACAAGAACTCTGCCCTTCAGTTTCTGCAGGAAAAGCTGTATGACCAGGCCCTTGGCTATCTGACTTAATAAGGCACTCTAATATTTAACTCAGTGTGGCTTGGGACAAGCTTTTCTAAACTTAACTCCGATCTGTTGCTGCTCCTGCTCCGTGACAAAACAAGGTTTGGTTGAAGGGAGACAGAGCTCCCCTGCACGTAAGACAAATGGTAATACAACTCTAACTGCTCTCACTGGTCTCATTCCTTCAGCTCCATTCCTCCTTCACACCCCCCAGTCAAGTCTTGTTTCTTTCCTAGCACTCTAAGCCTTGCAGAGGAAAAGGGAGGGAAGTGCACTGACTTTTTTGAGGCTTACAGGTGTACATGTGCAATATACAGCCATTACCTACATATGCATGTCTTACAAACATTCTCTGGCACAGCTCTAGGAATACATGATTCACTTTTCAAAAGTGTCTTTTTCATGTGCTTTTATTCATGCAATTTCTTCTTATCTTAAGATTATCTAGTGAGTGTTGGATAGTGAATTACAACTAAGATACACATGATGGTCAGGGTCTCCAAGCTGCAACAAACATATAAAAAATAGCTCCCCTTTTCTATACGTAACAAATGTTTGCTAGGCAATACTTTGATCTGAATCCATCATTTATCCAGTATCTAAAGCAAAAAGCTTTATCTATGTTCATTTTAGTGCCACAAAGTTCGGAGCTGCCTTTTCTAAACGATACCTCAGTAATTACACAATCCGTGCCTACCCAATAAACACCAAGTTTTGCATACAAATTAAAAACAAATGAGAAGCCTAAAAAGGTTAGTGCTTAATTAGATATGAATCTAATTGTAATAAAATTTTAGAACTATTTTATGATAACATACACTTCATTATTAAATATGACAAAGCATGCTTCAAACAACGCATCAGCTGAAAAGATCAATTTCTACTCACAGACTCTCATACGTACTCCCCTAATCCACTTTATTACATGGCTACTTGAAGGACTGTTATTAAAAAGAAACAAATATCCAGAACTGTAGGCTATTAACAAACAAAACACAAACACACACAACCAAAAGCATCCACACCAATACAAACTGAAAAAGAAAACAGAGGAGGTATTTACCTTCCCAGGCAAAACAGCATTTACAGCTTGTTCACTTTATTAACATTAATAGCTACCATAGCGGTCTAACTAAGATAAAATGTAACACATACTGCTTTCAAAGTCAAGCAAGCAACTAAAGCTAATCAACTCACAAGTTCTTCTCATCCCACCAATGTCACATTTATTTGTGGGAAGGAAAGATCTTGAGCAAATGTCATCCTGCTCAAATTTTAAGAAAATTAACAACATTCAGGACTAAAAGTCCAGCCAACTAGGGAAACCACAGCTCACTATGTCTTAGCCTGACCCTCACTGAACTGAATAAGAATGAAACCCAAACCCTTTTAATTCTGTTTTCTCTTCTTCAAAAAAAGAAAGGGGTGTTACTCTGTTGGAGCTGTTAACAGCACCTCGCTTTGGTGTTTCAGAAACCAGCAAAGGTCATTGTCAAAATTAGTACATTCAACGTGCTGAAAAGATGATGTTCTACTTTACAATTAAGACACCAAATCCACATTGACATAACTAATAAATTTGCTGGTTTTATCATGGAGCCCAGCAGCAGTTTAGTACTCCCTGTACACTCTGCCATCCCTCAGGAAACAGCAGCTTACTGTTCAGGTGTCCAACATCCAAAGCAAAGGTTCCAAAGTTCTGACCTTTGTACTTCAAGGTGATTTTTACTTTTTAACATTACCCTCCTCTCCCAGGGAATGTGCTGCAACATGAATTACCAAAAATTGTTGCTAAACATTGAACAAATAAGAATACTATTGCTGATGGACTGTAACTGTAATCATGCACTTCCTAAAGCTTTTTCTTTCTTAGCATCAATACAAACCTAGGGCATTCAGCCACTAAAACAAGCCTAGAAACAGCAGCTACTGCAATAGGAGCCTTTTTCTGTTTCTTACATCACCATGGAGACAATGGTCCTCACACAAAGTGGCAGAATGGATAGTTTACAGGGTTTAACGCACAGATGTGATTGAGGCCTCTCACCTGCCCTTTGCTTCCTGAATGTGCACTTACAACGTGGGTCTAGTCTGACCCAGCAGGGAAGGCTGGGCCCAAAACAGATGTACAGCAACACCTCCTTGGAATCAGTTGCGTTATTTCTATGTGGGAATGTGGGATGTGGGACCCCAAAAGCAACCAGAGATGAACACCCTGCAACAGAAAAATTACCTAACCCAAGCAGAGCACATGACATGTATCACTACTGTGTAGCAGAAGAAAAGCAAGAGTTTGTGAGGGTTGAAATACTGTACAACTGTACAGATGTGCCCTGTGCATAGAAAACACAACTCTCCCTCACCAAGAGGGCATTAACTTAATGTTTGTGTGAAGAACAAATTTGCTGTTCAATGAAAGCTACTGTTACTGCTCACATTTCAGGCAGGTTTTTAACTACAGCCTGACCTGAGTAGAAAATGAGCTGGAGAGAAGCAGGAAAAAGCTTAAACACGTCTTTCCCCTTGCCTTTAACTCCTCCCTGCCATTCCCAAGGAAAACTGGGTGAGTTAAAACCTAGTCTTTGTGACATTTCATGCCAAAGTTCTCACGAGCTGATCTAACAATATATTGCCCTTTGCCAGGCAATGAGTAAAGCACTCCATTTTGATTCATGCCAATAAAACTGATATGGTTCCCTGTTAGAGAATACAAGGTCTTCTCCATTTGATTTTTTTTTTTTACAAACACCACCGCAAAACTTGTGTATAACATAGATTTGCTTCTCATATGTTGACCTATGCTGATATATTATATTCCCATGCTATGATGTATATGGCATTGTCATTACACTGTAATTCTGTACATTTTCAGAATGATAGATCATAGCTCCACCACTTCTATTGATTGTATCCTTCAGATCATTTTATTCTATTCAGTGTGCAGCCCAGTTTACTTATTTTCATTCCTCCTTCTCATGTTCATCTCTTTTTCAGCCCTTACTGCTGTCATCCCCATGGATAATATTCAATTGCCCTAGCCCACTTTCCCATGCCTACATTCTTCCAGCCACTCCAGATCTGTGGCTGTGCCCTTATACCTTAATTTTCTAAGATTTAATTTTCAGGATTCTGTGGCTGAGTCTTGAAATCCCCCCAGGAGGTCTGAGCACCCCATGTCCATGAAATTTAACAAAATACCCTAATATTGAGACTGAAAATATTGCCTCTGATTCTAAGTACAATACATTCAGAAAAAAAAATGCAATTCTATTTCTTATGAAGGCCCAGCCAAGGTCAAGTAATCAGATAAGAACACAGCCACAGGAGCAGAAGCTTAATAAACTCTCCACACCTTTGCAAGAGCCTTTCCCACCTTTGCTGACTGCTGAGATAGTCATCTGTAGCTGGAGGCATTGCCCTCCCCAACCAGTTCACATCTGGTTAGTAGTCACTTCTGCAGGCTGCATGAAATAACCTATTTCCCACAGATCTTTGTCACTGCTACAGAGAAACCAGAACCAAATCATCTGTCCTCCTTTTTTTATTAAAAAACAAAAACGAACAAAAACCAAGCACCCCTTCTTTTTAATCTGTGGTAACATTTCAACTGCCATTGATGATCAAAACTGAAATGCAAAAAAATAATTAAAAAAATCAATATGCCAAATGTTGGACTACATTCTTTTCAGCAATGAAGAGAATTATTTTTTAAAAAAAATCTGAGTTTGTTATACAGTTTTGCAAGCACAAACAAGTCTGGAGTTTTAAACTTCCTTGCTGAAAAGACAGGGTTGCTGGAACTTCCCCCCTCACTGTGCAGAAATTCAATACTATGCAATGAAATGCAGCTTGCAGAACAGATGCTTCCCTGAACAGAAACTGCTATTTTAAGGCTCCTCAACTGCAAATCTGAGATGAGCTGGGGCTTTTTGGTGCTCATCCGAACCTGAACTCCAAACAATATGAAATTCACACATCACTAATAATCAAACAATGCAGTGGTTTCACTCCAGAACTGCTGTCAAACATGAGAGCTTATAAACGCTGGGATAGTACTTCCTTGAATTTTGTTAAAAGCTGAAAGAATGGGAGGTTTACAGAACTAGAGCTTATTACTGAGACAGGTACAGTACCAGTACCAGAAGGGAAAGAGGAAGGACAGCTGCAAAGGAGGGAATACAAACAGGGATTATGCTCCTTGTTCAGTGACCATGCCCTGAGGGTTGAAGTGTCCTTCCTTCCCAAAACACACTCAAAAGTAGTATGGCAGGGGCTCAGATCCTGATCATTCGAGGAACAGAGACAGAAGGGGACACACTTAAGGAGGGAAATAAGATGCAGCAAATAAAAAAGGAGTAGGTCAGAAGAAACTGTGAGATTTATAACGAGTCTGCATATCACTAATTTGCTAAAAGGCATAGATTTTGCATTCTACAGGACTGACCTGTAGAACCAGAGAACCAGCCCAGACCCTTTAGCAGAGTGCAGTTGTTCCTGGCTCACATGTGCCCAGAATAAGGTAGAACTGCCAACACAATTTCATACATCCCTTCAAAAAACACCAAAGGAGAACCACCTAAGATTTTTTTTTTTTCCCCAGAATGTAAATATCAGCCTAAGGAAAATGCCATTAACCCCAAAGCTGTTCTGTTCATCTCGTCTCAGCTGGGCCTTTGGTCTCCTCTTCTGTGCTTTCCCACACAGGCCTCTATGTGTGTGTGTGTATATATATGCATGATGGAATGCATGTATGCAGCTGCCAGCACTCCATGGCAATTCCACATGGAGCTTCCCTAGCCCTCCAACCTCCCATCCTGTTGTTTCACTGCAAGGTTGTCATGGCAGCATCAGAAAGAAATTAGAACAAGCCTGTGCCCATAGTCAGCTTGTTTGTCACCATAGGTCTGCAGCAGATAAAAGTGCTCCTTTCTTCCCTTCTGTTTTCTTTCTATTCTGATACTGCTGAAAACAGAACATGATCAAATGTCAGCAACTCGGATATTACATGAAAAATAGAAGAAAGGCTGTGGACAATATGACCATTAATAAGGTCATAACACAACATGCTTTAAATAGGAACCATCTCATCTGTATTTCCAAGCAGACCAGAGGGCATCACACCCCCTGACATGCTCCAGCAAGATCCACTAGCCACTCAAACTTGAGAAGGCATTCACATTTAACTAGAAATATTTCCTGAAAGATTGATTTTAGCTGAGTCTAATTACATTCTAAAGATAATTTAAGCTCAATCTCACCTTAAGGCTCACAAGCACAGACCTAGCCTTGGGCCACAAGACCCAAGGTGGTAGAGGTTAGATTTAAAACATCCCAGCAAAGACCAGGGTTTGGGTGGAGAGAGGGGGCTGAGGGATAGAGAGAAGGAAGACTTTAGTTGTTTTGGGTTTGGTTTTTTATATGCAGTCTGGTTTTTCAACCTCAAATTGAGGCCAGTCCAATTTGATTATGTCTTCTGGTAACTGGCTGTTTTCATCTCTGTTTTTCCCCTAGATACCATTGTCTATGAACGTGTCAACATTCCTCGCCTATGACCAGCCCACGCTCAGTTACTGTGGGGTACACCATGAACTGCTTGCTCACAAGGCCTATGACTCAAGCAAGCAGGAAGAAGCAGTGGAGACACAGCTAGAGACTGATCTGGATCTGAGCACAATCACAACAGCAGCACGAATCAAGGACCACAGTCAGCCGCTGGCTTAAAGGGGCTGGGGGGGCTTTGGTCTCGGGGCTTTTCCTGTAGCAGAGGCTGCAACCAAATTCTATGTAATGTTATGGACACAAGTGAGAAGACGTAATACTATGGATTCTAAGATTCCTGTTTGAATTAAAAATGAATCACAAAGATTAATTGTTTCCAGTCTACAATTTGTAATTAGTTAAGCTGTGCAGTATTTTTTGACTTCAGAGTATGACCCTTGAAGTGAATCTTTTTCAAAACTCATCCTACCTACCTGTATAAACTGTACAGATGTAATGTATTTTTCATATTGTAAAGTTTCAATTACCAAGAACAGCTGGTATGTACAGTATCATACTTTAATTACATCTTATTTTACAAGTTTCAGTTTCTAAAGTTTCAAATTAACAAGTTATTTCTTGTGTTATTCGGTTACTCTGTTTTGTAGGGATCATTTTGTTACTGCTTTTGTGCCCAGAAAACTTTAATCTACAATTCTGTCCTTTGCAGAATATGCACCATTTTTACCGTGTTTAATGTGTAGAATTTTATCTACTGGTTCCAGAGGGAGGGTTTAACTATTCACTTCTGAGAAATTCTTGAAATATATAGCCAAGTTTTCCTAGAAATGATAATTTAAAAAATTTTAAATTCTCCTCAAACTTACCTGTTGCCTTGAAATACAGCCTGCTTTCTGAATCACAAAGTGTATCAGTGCATTTTAACAATGAAGTTTATGTATGCAACCGTAAGCTGGTTATGCTTTGTAAAGTCTCAGTGTCCTGCAAGCCAATAAGGGCAGGAGGCTTCAATTAGCAGCTCCAAAATCTACTGTCAAAGCAGAGTCTGCCAAAGCAGGCACTTGTACTTCTACTTGAAGACAAATGGGTCCAAAATCTACTTATGTCACACACAGCTGCTGACAAAAGTGGCAACAGCAACAAGCCCTTGTACTACTCTAAGGAGGCAAAATGTTCATCAAAAGTAAGAAACATCTATTTGCTGAAAACTACAGTCATTTGGAATAATGGGAAAGACTAATAGACCCTTAGCATTATGATACAGCAAGCTAAGAAGAAAACACCAAAACCCTTAAGCAATTTAAAAAAAAAAAAGTAGTATTAAGTTTTTACCAATTACTACATTGCTTTTTTTGTCTATCGTTTGATATCTGGATTTAAGCATTCTTATATCCCATTCTTCAGTTTTAAATCCTCAAGACTTCTGAATACTTTATGAAAGTCACTTTTATACCAATACCCTCATGTTGTAATCATAAAAAGATTACAGAAATTAGATATGCATTATATCATGCCAACTTGGTGAAATACAAAAGGGAACGTGAGCCTTCAAAAATATAGGAGAAAAACGTTTCATATGGTGAAGCAACCTTTTTATAATAAAGAGAAATTATATAACCACAAATCTATTTTTCTGGATGTTTATGCCACCATATTTTCATAGAGCTTCAAAGCAGAAGATTGAAATAGAAAACTACAGTAAAACTGGTTGTACAAAACAAAGTGAATAGAATGAAAAAGAGCTTCAAAAAATGGTTAACAAATTAAGCCGCATTCACTACCTTTCAAGTGGAAACAAGGTGTCAAAACAAAATACATTGTATTTTTATTTAGCATCTTATATTTTGTAACATATTTTGCATAAATTATTTGCTACTCAAAACATCACTTGTCTTTTAAAGACTCATCTTAAACTTCCACACTTCAGTTTCTCTACTACATGGGTTCTTGAGTTTGTGGGCATCTCCTCCCGTGCTGGAATTTCACTACACACAGTTGGAAAAAACCTTCTGGTAATTAGCCACTGAAAGCAAAAGGGCAGGTGTCACTCCCGAGTCGAGTGGCTGTCATGCTGCAGGGAGAAGTCAGTGCATCACTGCACACTTTCTTCTGAGGTTCAATGCTTTAGGCATTGTGGCACTGCAGCAGGCCCGAGCTGTTAGGCTCAAACACCATCCCCCCAAAAGATCATCTCAGTGGTTCTTACTCTGTAATTCCTGTTATTTCCCTTGCCCCACTGCCCTCAAGTCCTTACAGTGTGTGAACAAGGTCCTGGCACTGATGGAGGTACTCAAAGTGCCCACATGTTCAATGGCACCCTGTACTTCTGATCTATGAGAACTGTACCATGTGAGGATTTCCAATGTTAGCCACTAATGAATTTAGGTTAACATGAGAAGATGTTTTCTTATGCCAAGAACAAAACCATTTTGAGGTATCTGGTTAAAGAAGCACAACTGGGTGGATATTCACATCCACCCACACATTGCTCCTTCTCTTTTCCTCAGCCATGAATCCCAAGACTCACAGCCCCAGACCAACACACCAGGAGACAAATGGTAGAAGCATAGTCACAAAAGTCAGTGACTCTGCACCTCCCAATCAACTTCCCAGGCATATGAAATGCCAGGCTCTCTATAACCCCTCTGTATAGCTCAGAAAGATGGATACACTGTCCCAGGCAGCCAGGGAACACCTGCTCATCCCAAACCCACTGTTCAACAACACATTTCTGTCCATAACAAGTGGATACCACTTTGTCAGTGCATTACATCAACCTGAAACTTGCTCTTCTCAGCAAGATGGACGTCTTCAACAAAGCCAGGTAGGTACCTTCTCTAAAAAAAATCATCATGAGAAAAGCCCAGGTTTCACTAATCCAAACAAGGACTCACTCCTAAATTCCTATGTCAGTGTGTGTGTGCCTGCTTTCCAACATATTATTGCCAGTGCTGAGAGCACAGCAATAGTAAATGCTGCAGTTAATGTGGACAAACCCAAAAAAGTATCACCTAATAAAGCCCCAGCCTTCTAAGCTAAGTTAGCAAGAAGAAAGCAGGCTGAGTATATGGGTTCAAATATTCATTAACAGGGGGTCACTTTCATGTATCATTTCCCTTTGCAATAAGATCCATAAACCAGAAATAGAAGTGGCCAGCAGCATCAATCTCTGTCTCACAGCTAGGTGACACCACCATACCCTGGTAGATGTTTTGACCAAGAAAAAGCTGAGTGAATTCATTATGTTTGCAAAGTACAAACCAATAGAGAGTATAACCTCTAGCAATAAAAAGCCCCAGACTATTTCAAAAATAAATCTAGCTACAAGCAACAACTCACACCATCCATCAGTGCATCATGCTTGTACAGCAATGCACAGGGCTCAGACACCCATTAGGAAACAGCCCAAGCATCTGAATGGAGGTCCTGTCTAGAGAAGAAAGTATGCAGGAAGATTAATGAATAATTTGAAAAATTCCTTCATGTGTCTCAAGACAGTATAAAAAAATTAATAAACACCAAAATAACATCTATAGATAAAGCAAATGACTGCCCATCTTCCCAGTAAAGGATGAGCGTAATAATGGTTTGACTTGGTGAGATCACATGTACACCTAGGCCTGATAACCTGTCTCCAACAGCAGCCCAGAGATGACACCCCGAGAACTAAAGACTGGGCAGTATTTCCCCAGAAAAGCCCTACAGATCCCAACAATTTGCAGGCCAGGGAGTTACTGAGCCAAGTGTGGCATCTTACTAGTCCCTCCCTGCATGTGTACACACCTTCTCTGAGCCTTATAAACTGGTAACACTCACAAGTGCTGCAAGAAGTAAATCCACTTGGACAAGGAAAGCTGCCTCTTCTCTTTGCAGAAATGAATGATTTCCATTTTCAGCACAGAAATACAATTGTCACATAATGGATAATGATAGCTGGACAACTTCCAGGTAGCATGAACAGCATCCACTCAGTCACCTAAAGCTGCAGACATTTTCTGAAACCCTGTACCTTTAACTATCAGATTTCTCCTGGGGGGCTGGAAGGGCTTAAAATCAAGATTCAGCTCAGCAGAAAGGAGAATTTATTTTTTTTCTTCAGGTTTCTCAAGTCCATCACAATAGTAAATAAACAATAGGCCTGCTTCTCTCAAGGTATTGCAAACACTTTTCAACATAGCAAGGTACACGCAAAACTCTACTAGATACAACCTGGACTGCATGATCTGTATTTAAAAGCAGATGTTCCTTAAATTCCTCAAAAAAATTCTAATATTAAAGTGAATTAATAGCTCCATTCTAAAGTAACAAGGCCAAATTTCATTTTCCTGCTGTATTTCATTATAGAATCTGATTAATTATCAAGTTTCAGAATAAATTAAGGTGAACATAATCAGAGTTCATGATTAATGCTATTTTAATGAACACCCAGAAGTTAACACTTTGCCACTAGAACCTTGCCAAGACCTTTCATGTGAGTTGAAGCGCAGTGTGTACAACTGTGAAAATCCCACATGGCATGGAGCTTGTATTCTTCTTGATCAACACCACTTTTGTATGTAAATGACTCCCTCTTCAAGCTGTCTCTCTTGCTGGGTAAGATGCAGGGTGGCTGCTGTGCAGCAGCAAATGACCCTGCAGCAAAGGCCCAGCCAGCCCTGGCCCACTAAAGCTCCAACACTGCCAACAGTGGGTGCTGCTCCACCACTACACACATGATGCATGGAAGGGCAATAACTCACAAGTGAGCTGTAATTAATGGCACCTTAGCATGGAAATTCTTTGGACTGCCATTAATGTTTGATGATTGCCTTAAGTCAACTGATGGGAACAGGAAGGCTGGTACTGTACTAAACACCAAAGGAATTAAAAATGTGCAGTTATAAGAGACTGTGGCTTTGCCAGCTTTCAGAGAGTGCTTTCCACTTGGGATTCCACAAGAAACAGACTTGCAAGGTGGATGCAGTTCAGCAACAGTTCTACCTACAATCCAACCGTAAGTGATTGCACCAACGAAACATACTTCAGAGTCCAATCATTTAAACATTGCTATACACTAATTCTGTGTTTCTTAGAGAACAAAAACTCATCAGCTAGGGCTGAGAACACTCATTAAAAGAAAACAAGTGTCTCTGCAGCACTGTGCACTTCAATAATTTCAGCAGTTTTATACAAGAGTGTGTCATAAATGAGGCATGGAAAGCCATTAACTCAACCATTCATATTGAATAGTTTGCTGTAATTTATTCTTTCAAAAGAAATAATGAAACTGATTTATTTTTCTAGTAATAATGATGCACCTCTCTTTTATGCCTTGCTGTTGGTAGCTTTATTTTTAAAGAATCTGTAAACTCACAAAATTAGTCTAGACTTCACTGTCCAAAAGCCTTGTTCTCATTTTCAGGAAAGGTAAAAAAGTACAGCTATCAATGGTAGATCTGAATATGCAAATGAGATTCACAAACACAACTGATGTCTCTTCCTCTGCTGTAGCATTATCGAGACAGTTCATACTTCTCTTGGCACTGCTGCAACTTACGCCTTCCTCCAAGTTCCAACTGCCACAACTGAGAATGCCAGAAGTAAAATAGAATTATTCAGGCCAATATACTGCAGGGAAAGGTCTCTCCACGTATCCATCTCCAGAGCTGAGCAGGTTTGCTGCCTATCAAGCACATGCTAAAAAGCTTGTCTGACTCCTGTTCCTCATTGCCAGATCTTGCAAATATAAAGTCATAAATATAAGAGAACATTAACAAAAATCAGCTTTTTTTTTTTATTCTACCACTACACAAGGTGATGTCAGGTTTTGTTTTCCCTTTTTTTAATCTCTTTGCACCTTAAAGCCTTGAATACATGTAACAAAGAGCTGTCAGTATGAACTGCCCTAATTCTACTGCCATCAAGTGACTACAACAACAACTTTAGAAGATTCTGGAAGGAGCAAACTTGATGCTGTCCCCATCTCAAAGCAAAATCAGCATTACTAAGATGGGGCTTCTCTAACGTCTTAGGAACCCTCCAGTCTCTTGGGCACACAGTATCTACATCAATCTGTATCTCATGCTTAACTTGTCATCAGGTGATTCTTCCTTAGCCTACCTGCCCCTTGAGAAAATGCCAGACAGGGCACCAGAAACTGAGAGTCTTGTGATGTTTGAAGATAAAAAGTAAGACACTTTGCAACATTTGAGCTTTCAGAAAGACAGATGCACTGCTTATGAAGGTGAACAGTACATTTAAAAAAACCAAACTAATCTTTTTACAATTATACCTAAAATGGGAACTGAATCAGTGAACCTGATGGGGAATAAGCATCATTGATTAAATTTGCTTTGTCATCCTACCTCCTGTCTGGCTTTAAGACAGCCACTTCAATGCTACCTTTCTCCTGAAGCCTTTTCCATTTCTTTTTTTCTCTGAGTAACTCTTTGAATCTGTGAAGAATCTTGCTGGAGATCCTGGATCCCAAAGAGACAAAGATCTGCCTCTCTCTCTTGCACTGCAGGACCAATCTCACAGTCTCAATGTCAAATGAGCACTCCGATGTGGAGTGCTGCCCATCTCTTCTCCCATATCCACAACCTGGGGCACTCGCTCATTCTTTCCTTCCCTCCCTGCAGCCATTTGGCCTCAGGATTTTTGAACCTCCACCTTTTCTTTAGCAAAGAAACTAAGACACCCACTGAAATTAAGAATTGGTTTCTGGTAATTTATACTGCTAAATTACATTCTAAGATTCCTTCATGCAACATGCAAGTATCCTACTATAAAAACCAAAATTATTCCTTGGAAGAAAAAGAATTAGTTTGTGCTTAGAAATAATAGATTAGGCCTATTCTAAGAGTTTGAGCCTAAGTTTTAATTTACAAAATTCAGAGGTGGGGAAAGAATTTATGCAGCAGCCTTGTTCATACCACAGAAATACACCAGTTACTGAAATAAAACACTCACAGTGCTAGCTAAAACTAGAAGATTTAAATGCAGAGATAATTCAGTGCTACTCCTGAGAGATGATGTAAAGAAAGGAGATACAAACAACATCAGTGCAACTAAGTTATGCTGCA
>JAWWEE010000159.1:893240-925134 GCA_035221455.1 Xenops minutus
ATCTACAACATCAGTGCAACTAAGTTATGCTGCAGGAACAAAAAATATGTTCTCCAAAATTATATGGACCCAGAAAAGAAGATATTTAAAGCTGGTTTTA
This sequence comes from Xenops minutus, assembly GCA_035221455.1. Taxonomy (NCBI): domain Eukaryota; kingdom Metazoa; phylum Chordata; class Aves; order Passeriformes; family Furnariidae; genus Xenops; species Xenops minutus. The sequence goes on from JAWWEE010000159.1 coordinate 893,341, forward strand.
AAAGGAGGTACAGACTAACAAGGCACAAGATAAAATAGGACACTAGAAGGAGTGAATTTAAGTCTGGACTGAATATACACAGGCAACCAACCTGCGAGTCAAAAAGGCATCTGTCTTTCTCAAAAATGAAATACATTTTGTTTCCACTTTGGGTGGTATCAAATATCTTCTGTACATCTCAGCAATCAGTAAGATAGTAAGATCTGAATGTAAACCAGTAACAGGGATAGAAAGGTGGCCCGCCACACGTGAACCAAAAGCAGTAACTGCCCACAGGAAAAAAGATATGACTCACACAAGCAAAAATACTTTAAGAGGCAAATAAATATGAGGCTCGAATGTATCTATAACAGACCCTCAATCGAGTGCTTTTGTGTTAAACATAACATTGCTAAATGACTTGTTTCACCTCAGAGCCCTTCAGAGAAACTAAGGGAAGTGGAAAAGTAAATCAAAGACAGAATTATTAATAAATAAACACTAACATCTCTAACAACACCAAAATACTGCTCATATGAAGATTAATTTGATTGGATGGGGCAAGGAGGATATACAGTGCTGCCCACAAAAACAGAGCTCTGCTGTGCTTTCACGGGGCATTTTTCCATTAACACCACAGTTTTCAGGACAGCAGTTAACAAAGGCAATGCTGGGAAATAATTTCAAAAATAAGGCAGCAGTATAAAAATAAAATCTTTAACATCCACAGTTAACTAAGCTGAAATAGTAGGAGTTGCTTTGTAAGTTCGCAGACTGAAGAGAGAAACAAACAGGTCAGCAGTACAGAATGAGGGTGAAATGTGGTAACTACCAGTAACAACCCGTGAGAACATTACAGTTATTTCTCACTCAAAGCCAGTATGTCCATTAAAGCTGGGCAAAAATAAATCATCATTTCCCTGAAAAACATCGTCTCCTATGAGAACAATTTCAGGAAAAACATCTGACTAGGAAAAAGATTAATCCTATCTTTACAGAAGAAGGGATAGACAGGCAAAATGGAGAAAGAAAGGAGAGAAAACCACAAGAGAAGCCAACATAAAAGACCAAAATGATTCAGGTCTGAAGGACTTGACAAAACCTTGTGACTAATCACTGTGGTAAGCGATTAACATAATGAAGTAAAGAGGGGGCAATGAAAACGGGAGCACACAAAATAAGCTGCTCACTGATGACTGGTTCCAAACCAGATTCAGTCCTCTGGGATGGGGAGTGAACACAACAGCATTTCCACTTAACAAGCTGCCTCTTCATCTGCCACGCCTGGAACAATTGGTGAATTAAATTTTACCGTACCTCAGAAGGGTGGGACAGTGACACAATATATAAAAACAATCCCATCTGAATTGATGCTACCATTTCAGCCTGAACACTTCATGCTCTTTGGACATCTCAAGGCAGAGTCATTGTTTTCCTTCTGACTAAAAGGGCTTTTACTTTGCAGCAGTAACTCATAAAAAAAGTAGTTTTAAAAAAATGCGGCTTTCACCTTTAGTAAAAAGAACACCAAAACCCACAAAATACTCTGCTCCTGAAATTCTTACAAAAATAAAGACCTTTGCAATCAGATCTATTTGATTTAAGGATAATGAAGTAGGTTTTGTGAGCCACAGAATCTTATAAATGTTTTCTGATTTCTTTTAGGGAAGAGGGAAAGAGGAATTGTTGAAAGAAAAGATGACAGATTATATCTGCCTGTGGGTAATAAGGCTTCCTACAAGGGGAGAGAGCATCCTCTGAATAATTACATGCAGTCTGAGGCCAAAGGAGACACAGAATCTAGTCCTGGTCACAAATGCTGGCTCCCACAACATAATTGTAAAAAATGTGTGAGGAAAACAGGATGAATTCTCACTGGTTATCAACCTCTTTTCTTTTACTGATTTACTCAGCTTAAACAGTAGGTCTAAATGCAATTTCTTCCTTCTGCTTTGCCCAAAGTCTTCCATTCTGCACCACAAATGCCAGCAGAAAAACAAAATAATAGCCAAACTGCCTAGAGAGTGTCAAAGCACCAAAACCACAGCACAAATAAATAAAAAAATTTGATATATAACCAGAACTGTATTTTAACAGAAATACTGAGCACATTTTTCAAGTAATGTTTATCAGACACTACAATAAACACGGGTGTCTGGCAATATGGGCAAAGGCAAAAAAGCACAGCATGTAACATTCACAGGCCACACTCTTTAAAAAACTAGGAAGACTCCTCCAGAGCTGAGCTTAACTCTTTCAAAAAAAGATCATATTCTGGCTCTATTTAAGTCAGTCACAGTTGCACCATTGGCTTTGGAGGGTTTAAAGTGGTGGGATGTTTGCACTTACACAGAAGATAATTAGGAGTAACAGAGATAAGAATGAGTGGTTTGTGTAGCACAGCTGGACACAGGCAATAGCCACAACACCCTGGTTCTCCTCACAATTAAACACTCATCTGCAGCTTTTCCAGCTATTTCCTATACTAGAAAGAATATTTCATTCGAGGGTTACTTCTTCCTTCCCCCACTGAGGAAACCAACTCATCCACACAGTGATTTAAGAACTCAAATTTTATGGGTCAGCAGGAAGCCTTTCAGAGACTGCCCCCTCTTGACCAGAAGCTCCCTCACCTTCTCCTTAAGAGAACCAAACAGACACCAAATCAAAGCTGTGCTTTCCTACAACTCAATTCTGAAAGAGTACCAAGTCGACGTGACCGATAAAAGAAACTACAACCAAAGCGTTAGCCAGCCAACCCCTGTTGCTCATCACACCCCCCTGCTTTCCTACAACCCCGTTCTCACGCTAAGAACTCTCAGCAGGAGTTTTTGAGACACCGTAACTTTATAAAACTCCCTCGGGATCCACAGAAACATTACCTTCTTTCTCCAAAGTCTGCTCCAAGAGAGACCAGTCTCTGGCTCCAGAAACTCCAGAAGTTTCTCTCAGATGAGCATGTTCAGCTGTTCTCAATTAAAGCTCATTTTCCCTTGCTCCCAAAAAGCTTCACCTGAGCAAGGGCTACAGTGGCTAACTAGGAAATTCAGTGACCTTTTCTGCCTGCCTCTGAGCCAAAATATAATATACTGTAACATTCAGTAAAGAGTAAACAATTTAGTAACAAAAATTATGCTATCAATCACGCCATCCCAGAACATCCAAAGTCACAGTTCATAGATCAAAAGCACCAGAATAACTTACATTTTTCTTCTTCATAGTTTCAGGGACTTCAGGCTATTTTCTAGGTTGCCTTATGTATGACTTCAGAACAAGCTAATGAGATATTGAGTGAGAAATCATCAGCAGCTGGTCAAGTAAAAACAGTCCATCAATCATTTTCACTTCCTTAATGTCAGCAATTCTAATTTCAACTCTGGGAAAAAACAGTGTTTTAAACTCTGAGATGTATCACATGAAGTAGTGACATTTGACAGAAAGTTTGCAGATTCTAAAGTTTATTGTGAAAAAGTCAGTTCAACACATAATGAAGTCATTTTTGTTTTATAACCACCAAACCCAACTAGAGGAAAAATAAAAAGAAAATAAAAAAGGGAAAAAGTCTGCTTCAACTAGAGCAGACAAACAAACTGCCATCTATTCCTGAATAAATACATCCATTTGTACATAAATCACCAGTAAAAATCCTGGAAGAACTACAAAACTCTCCTGTGTCTTATATTGACCTGATTTCTGCCCAGTGGAAAGCAAATACATATTCTAGGTTGTGTTGGTATTCCAGTCAGTGAAGCCTCAGCCAGTGACCACCACAGGAGCTTTCTGCTGACAACAGGAGTGCCACCTCCAACACACCCAACACAGTGCCCTGCTCCAGCTTCCCCAGTGCTGCTTTTGCAGACACACTTCCATGAGCAGCTTGTCCACGAGAAATGCACCTGACACTTGGCAGCAGCTCTCCAGGAGTGCAGCACTGCCATTAGTCACACAAAATTGCATCACCACTCTCACAAATTTCCCTGCCCCTCTGGGATCCTAGGTTTCAGGAAAAGGCACAGTGGGACAGAGTCCTGGTGGGGAGCAGGACCAACCTTTTCTTCCATGTGACTGTAGCAGAGGCATGCTCAATCTCTAAAGCTAAATTTACTGTAGCTTTCTGTTTATTGGAACAGGGGGATTATCAGAGAATTACAGGATATGCTGAGGTGGGACTCACTGGGATCATGGAGCCCAAGCCCTGGCCACACGGGACCACCCCCAGGAGTGACACCATGTACCTGGTGCAGGCTCCTGCCCCCAGGCAGCTTCCAGCCCAAGGGCAGGAGCAGCCTCCAGCACCCTGCAGAGCTCCCTGCCATGCCAAGGGCAGCAAGTGAACAGGTAGGTCAACACACCCACACTCCAGAACAGCAGGGTGTGAAGTGCACACAGGACACACCGGGAACACAGACGCTCCAAGAGCAACACAACTGCACGTGCACTGCCACACTGGACATCTCCCTGCTCACTGGCTCAGCCACTCCTCAAACACAGGCAAGGGGAAGCAAAGTCATATTCCCTCTTACACAGAAGCACCAAGAGCAGCAATACTGACATGGCTTAAATTACTAAATAATTGTTAAAATAATTAAAAGCAGCAGTAAGTACAAAGAGTAATGTTAAATATTAAACATTATTAGATTTTATATTACTACTAGGAAATTATTGTGGATTTCTGCCAAACAACCAAATTACAGAAAGGTATGTTTAGCTGATTGGTTGTTTCTTCACAGTGCATATCCATTTTCTTCTGCACAGAATATTAATATGAGAGAACAGCTCCCATATTACATTACACAAATGCAATTTGGTTGCTGAAGTTTTAATCTTGTACAGCAACATTCCAATTTTCTATTTCTTTTACTTAAGTTCTCGTTTATGAACAGATTATAGGATGCAAACTAGTTAGGGAGATTCTAAAATATTAAATTTAGATAAATCTAAAAAATTCAATACTCATCTAAATTAAATACTCATCTAAAGCTGTGCTTTCCTGCAACACAATTCTGAAAGAGGGCCAAGTTGGCCTGATGGATAAATTTTCTTTAATTTTTGTTCCTTGTAATGAAAAAAATGGTTAAAAAATAATTAGAATAACCTAAGATAGGAGAGATTTTCCAGGAAATAGAGCAATTAGAATAATTCATTGAATGTATTCTACTAAGCATTGCCGCTGTCTGATTTTAGACATTTATTTTCTGTGCCTGCTCAAAGAGAAAGAAAATGTGCCAACTGGCAAAACAGAAGCAGTTCTTGAGAAAAGCTGACCTTGAAAGGACATTTTTTTTATTAATGAGGGTGGAAGGTGGTTTGATTGGTGGCTTTGCCAGCCTTCTGATCATACACATTGGTCACAAATGCAATTATACAAAATAATATTCTTCTTTTTTATTTTACTTAATTACAAGAAAGAAGAAACAACAGACAACAAGTGGAAATTAATCCATGGAAAGGAAAGTTAAAATAAAAAGGAGGTGCCAATAAACGTTGTTGATGACCGCAGACAAAGATCTGGTTTTGATTTTTAAGCCATGTTTGCTTTTCAGAAAGAAACTGAAAATGTCCCCAATCTCTTTCAAGTCACTGTTTCAAGATGTGGCTGAACAGTAATGACAAAGCATTAGAATTTTTCACGCAGTATGATGCATTACTGATTGCATCAAAAGTGATCATAAGCTATTCCACATGAAACTCCTCTGTTAATTCCTCATTTAGAAAAAGATCAAGAGAAGTTAGGCAAGAAATTAAGTCAAAGTGAGTTGACAGCTCTGCAAATATCTCCATTTCTATCCAAGAGAAGACACTTCTGGTTCTATAAATTAAGAGCTGCAGCACCTCCTAGGCTGCTGGCATACAAATACCTTAAATCCTAGTAAGCACAAGCAAAAGCATTTGGTTTTAGCCAGGCAGTAGTCTCAACACTCAGGCTGATGAAAGTCATAGGGAGAGCCTTTAATAAACGACTTCCCAAGTGACTTGAGGGAATTCAAGAGTCATTCTAACCTTTGTTTTACACAGAGGATTCCCTACCACAGAATTTATCTGGGTAACTACTTTCCCTTTCACCACCTCAAGACTGCCAGAGATTTTTCAAATGAAACTTTCTTTTTGCTACTTTACTCCATGTAATTTCTTGTCCTATCCTCATTAACTGAGTATCTTTTAATCTTTCATTAGTAAATAATGGGATTTACTTTATAGTAAAAGAACCTGGCAGGGACATCCAGGAATTTGCACAGCCATTGGAATTTATTCAAATGCTCAGCATCAGACTCCACATAGTGGAGTCAGCAGGAATGTCTGGACAGGATCCAGCCCAACTAACTGCTCAAAGCCCTTTCTTTCACCTCCAGCCAAGTTGTTTGGGTTTTGGATGGGAACAGCACGACCTCTCTGCAGAACCTGCTCCAGCACCACCAGCTGGTGCATCAGCCCTTCCTCGCAGCTCTCCTGCAAGCTTAGTGTGCTAAGTTTGCTAAGTATACTTAGTTTGCTAAGCATGTAAGAGAAGAATTTAATGTGTTTTGGATTTGATTTTAAAAAATTCTTTATCTTAAAAGCTGGATTTGGTCTTTGTTTGCCTAACGTATCAACATCCAATCAAGAGTTCCCTGAAATATCAATTATGACTGATCTTTTGAGCAAGAAATATTACATAGGCAAAAAGTAAATGCCTGTTAACCTGAAACAGATTACAATATAGAAATGTGTTCAGAGACAAAAATCAGCTGCCCCATACAGAGGATAAAATCCAAGATACATGCACCTGAAACACCACACTTCAGCAGTGTTCCTAGAAATGGCATCCTGGCATTTAGAAAAATGACCGGTCTTTAACATGCTCCAGAAAACAGAAAACCTGTTGAGAAAACCCTTATAATCAAAACCATTTTCAATGAACTGTACAAATAAGAAAATTCTTTTAAGCTAGGTACACATCGACTTAACAAATACCCAATTATTTATTTTTATATTTGCCTATTACCATAATCAAGGATTTATTCCATCTTGGGGAGAGAAAATGCTGCTTTATTGAAGGTTCCCGAGGAAAAAAAATAAGTGTTCAGCAACCCAATATACTTCCAGTGCTGCCAGGAAGAGTAAATGCAAACTAGTGCCTATTGTAGTGACTCATCCTCTCCAGAGCCATGGCTGCCCATCACACTGCATCACTGCAGGGCAGGCCTCAAGTGCAGACCCCTTTAATCCGCAAACAGCTTCGCTCAGAACCCTGCAGTGAAAAACAGGGCTTAAGCACAGAAAACCCTTCATTATCTTCCTCCAGCTCACGTGCACAGATCCCAGATTATTGCAAATTCCCTAAGAGTATCTGTAATCAGGTAAATTGAACTGCAGCTTATTTCTCAACTGGAAATCTATTTGGGGAATTCACTAGACTACTTTTGTCTTAAGTACACTAAACAGTATCTGATTTTCCTATAAAACATTTGACAGAAGTTAACGTTTAGAAAAAGAATTTTCAATTACACATACTGCATATAAAAATGGAAGAGAGTCTTCTGTAGGAGTGCTCAAAGCCAACTCAACCAACTCCTCAGGCAATGTCAACAACAGAATCATGAAAAGTACATATTTTCTTGCATAAATGCCAGCATAATATGCCATATGGGCATAGCAATTTTACTAGAATAAATGCTTTTTCTGAAAACCTAATACTCAAAGTCCTGAAAAAAAAAAATATGAAAAGAACTGAGTGACACTTTCCACCCACACACAGAATTTTTTCTAGTTTACATTTCGATGTACCACAATTCCAAACTTCTCTGGAACAGCCACTTTTTTAAGATGTTTGATTATGAAGACAGTAAAGTAAGAGTGTTCAAATCCAGTCTTTTTATAAAAAGACATGAATACAAGCTCTGTTTGTTCATGTCTCTTTACAGAAATTGAAAATAATTTTTTTAAGAATTGTTTCAGGAACTCATTTATTTCAACCCCTTGCATGAGTAATTAACAGCTATTCTGTTCCTGAAGATTTTAACACAGAATTTCTTCAAAGCCCCTGGTTAGTCTAGTCTGCCAAGTTTGAACTCAATTCTTCAACCAGAGAGCAACTACACAGACCTCACAAAAATGACCAGGCAATTCTTAAAATTAAGAGTACGAAATATTTTCTAGGTTGAACAAAAAATGTTTTCTTTAATCTGAAATCACTCTTTTGGAGGAATTCTTGCAATTTCCAGACCGATCTAAAATGTTGCCCCTGAGCACCAAAATGAAAACTCCACTTCCCAGAGCAAGATTAGGTAGCTCAAATGCAAGATACACTGCACCACTGTGATGAGAAACCAGAGTCTTGGCTTCCCTCTACCCAGGGCAATGTGAAAAGCCTTCCTCAGGAAACCATAAAGCACAGGAATGTCAGGTTTGAGGTATTTGTAAGCTTGAGGTATCTATATGTGCTTCCACTCTAGAAGAATAAGAATGGCAATAAAATACCACACAAGACATTATCAATCCTAGACAGTCTCTACACCAAGACAGTGGGTCAAACCTTAAGCTGCCATTGAAGAGTACTCAATGCAGGGGTAGAGCAAGGCATTAACACTCACAGCACTCAAATTTAAGAGCTGAGACAAAGGGCAAGGCCCAGACCCATACCATCATAAATAGAGACTCCTGGTTTTCCATCCATTGGTTGCCTTTCCATTTCCAATGCTCGGGTTCCAGTGAGTGAAAAATCAGAACCTGAAATGAGTCCCATCCCCTAATTTAAATGTCTCTCTAGAAGACTGAAACCAGGGCTGGTGAGAAGGGGTGGCTTGGCTCTGCCTCCTGCCACACACAGGGCACAGCAAGCAGCAGCAGCTGCCACCCACCCCCTGTGGCACAAGAGCCCCAGGCACACCCACAACTGCAGGCTAAACCACCAACTTGCTGCTAGTTCACAGAGCCTCTGTGTAGAGCTCACCTTGAAAATCAATATGAAAACACAAACTAGTTGAATTTGGCCCAAAAATTTAGATAATTGTAACATAAAGACCCAGTTAAGAAACAGAAATCTTTGAAATACGTAAGAAAAGAGTGAAATTACAACTGAACAGAAAAGACAAACTAAACACACTGGCCCAGTATGCATAACAGTGTATGTGTGTGTGTATATATCCAAGCAGTATCCAGAATAAGCTGAGAAACTAATGAAGCTCAAATACCATGAAACATTCCAGAAGGAAGGAAATTTTAATTCAAGAGAGCACCTCTGATCTCATCAGTGTATCTGACCCTTCTTTACCACCCTTAACAAACTACGTAGCAATTTTATTTAAACCCATGGGAGGATGAAGAATAATTATTCAGGCAAACCTTCCCTATTTAATTCAGGCAGACACAGCAGTGCCTGCAATCATCCTAATTGCTGCTCACAACAGTCACTTCAGCTCACACTCAATCACAACTCTATTAGCCCCTCTGACCACCCAGGGAAGTGCACATCCTTGTGACTGAGTAAAAGCAGAACCCAAGAAATATGAGGTAGTGCTGCTACATTCCAGTGGTTTCAGTAACTATTCATTGTAAAGGATCAAGAGAGAAGACAAAAGCTTGTCACTAGGAAAATACTGGAACAAAATTATTGCTTCTATGGATGTATCATCACATTATTACCCATGTTATAGGATGATTCTGCCACTGACAAGCTATCCAAACCCATGGTAATAATTTCTGTTACTGGATGTCTTAAAATGCAAACATATCCCCTAACAATGTAGATCTATGAGTAAAATTCAGAAAGTGTAACAACAGTACACAAACAATTCCAAAGAACTTTTGAAAAAATTCAGAAGAAAAATTGCTGCCTTTCTGGTGAATTATAAATCTATTTGCAATTTCCTGTGTCTGAATTACTTTGTGACCAGAAAAACTTAAACGTTTTATGAGACTTAGTAGGTCTTTATTAGTGTAGAGACCATTTTGCTTCACTTTCCATTGCATCACCTCACAGTGATAAAGCCTCTGTGAAAAACAAACTTTTACATAAAAGCAAGTGTCTGCTGAGATGTCTCTCCCAGTTGGCATTGAAAAATGATTTTAAACCAAAAATATTTTAAAAAATTTTTCACTGACTTCAACAAGCTCTTAATTTCACTTGAGGTCCTTAAGACTCATTAGACACTTTAAATAACTGAGGAAAATAAAAAAGGAGAATTTAGGAACCACCAAAGCTCTATTCTTTATCATGTTTCAAGTATCAATCAGGCTTAAAGCCCAAGATGCTGTCCATGTTTTCCAGACACCGAGGCCTAGTTTCAAGCACACAGACGATGCAGAACCTGCACAGAGTTCAGGCAGCAGAGTCCTTGGCAGTGACCCTGTTTAAGCTCCGTGCTCACCAGCCAGGCCACACGTACCATCAGCATCAGACACGGGGGCTTTAGAGATCCCCTGGATGTCACCAGGGCACGGCATGGAGCTTCCTGGCACACCAGCTGCTAGAGAAGGATTTGTGGAGGTGGCACTCACTGTGTGAGGTGTCTCTGAGGCCACATAGCTTCCAAGGGCCACACTCAGATGGGAAAAAGCCTTAGGGAAAGTAATCCAGCGAACATGCCAGCAAGAAATGTGAGACACATGAGGAAAAACAAAGCCTCCCAGGCCACTGACTACTATAGCTCCTGAGAGTGACTGCAGAGGACCGAAATGACAGTGGGGGGGCTCTGTTTATCTTGTGAATCATAACCCTTAAATTGTACTGTGTTAGCAAATGGCTGCCATCATTTTTATAGCTCGTTCAACTCACAGTCCTAGCTCATTGAAATTAGTAATAAAAGAGCCAAGACAACAGGTAAGTCAGCACTATTCCCTGGATTTATAACCTGCTCTTCAGTGAGTTAGAGCTGTGAAATAAAGTACTGATACCTGATAATCCCCTCATTGAAAAAATGATTCAACACAGTCTCAGTAATAGCCATAAACTATTCCTGGTGAGAGTTTTTCCATTCAGTTCACTAATAAATGTATAAAGAGATTAAAAGTTCAAAAAGAAACTAGAAACTATACGTTCACTCCTGTTATTTAACCATAGTGTTATACCTTATACCTTTAAATCTTCTATTTCTTCCTCTCTGCTGCCTCGTCTTTGCCACTTCGTGCAGTCACTGCGTTCTGCAGCAAATTATTACATTTTCCCTTAGTGATTTATTAAAATAGCTGCTTTCTGACTTTCTCAAGTCAGTGGGGTGGGCTATCCTTCTTTTCCCCTCAGTCTGCATTATGTAACCCTGAAACTATGATTATTTCTGAAATAGATAACCCCAATTGTGTTTCAAGAGCCTAAGAATTTAAGACCATTTGACTTACAATCTCGTAGTTTTATGCCAGTAAGATGTAAAAAAGCATTCCTAGGACAAACCCACAGTGATCTTTTGGACTAATATGGGATTCTGTTCACCACATGCTCTGGGCTACTAAAAGCCAGAATCACAAGATCATCCAGACCTTCAAGTACAACCATTGAAGGTGGATGCCCTTAGCCCTTATAAACCTTTCAGCCGCTTAACCACAAACCTGACTCACTCTAGAACAGATATTGCAACAGACAAGAAAGTATCAAAGACTAATACACCAAGCTAACTAGAGCTGAAGAAATCACACACAGCTAACCCATGTGTAAAGCAGCACCAGAGAGTTCAAGAATTAATGCTGCATTCAACAGGAACTGCAGCTAAATTCTGAGTAAAAGTATTATAGCACCTTTATCTGGTAGAGGGACTAGAAGAGCAACTTGAATAAAGCACCTCTAAGTTACATCTGCTCCCCAATAAAACAAGAGAAAACATCAAAAAGTGCAGTATCTGTGAGATGAAAAAAACATCTGCTATGCTTAGATTATCTTAACCCCTACACTACACTGTCCTAATGACAACAGAATAAGAAAACAACCTCATTACAACAGCTTTGGACTGCATTAACTGGTATGATTTACAGAATAGAAAAGAATTTCAGCTTCCCAAAAAGGAAACAAATAGCTGTATCACACAACTATCCTCTCAATGTGCTTGATGAATCATCTTGAGTTATCTTTAGATAAGAACAGTATGCCTAAAGAAAATGTTTACAGACAAAAAGCATGAAATTAACACTGTGTACCCACCTTAACACTATCCAGTCTCCAGTGGTTCACCAATTAACTGCCAGATAGAACAAATGCCAAATCCGTTTTTCAAATCTAAAGAAGTTATTTTAAAACACAAACTATACTCATTTTCCAAAAAGATTCACAGCTGAATTAGCCTATAAGCATGCCAGACAACCACATTTCCGGATTTACCCAATAGTCCTGTCTTCCCAATCTAGCAATTTAGTGATTTCTACACTTTTACCTTGGTGCTCATACACAATACTGGTGTAAACACTCTGCTTGAAACAATACTGACAGGTCACTTAGATTTTAACAAACTGTGACTTAAATTGTTACATTCTACAGGAACGGAGATGACAGTTTCAAACTCTGGTCCAGAAAGTGGCATTAGGAAGAAACTTGTTGCTGGCATAGGAAGGATTGTTCTGAACCCATGACAGTTCACAATCATCATAAAATAATCTAAACATGTATGTGTTATCTGTGCTAGAGCATTTCCTACAGCCTCTATATTTCTACAGGTGCTATGACATAATACAATACCTACTCATCCTGGGGATGTGCACTGTTTTTCCTTAGATTTCCGCAGCAAGGTGTCCCTTTCAGCCCTGTAAAGAGCGTGCTGAGGAACAGAGGTTAGGCTGTAGGGTGAGCTCAGACCCCGCAGCCATAGGCCCGGAGGCAGCAGGCAGCACGGCACTCACGTTGCTGATGTACTCGGAGAGCAGGTCCTGCAGGGCCTGGCGGATGGCGTTGCACTCGGCGATGATGCGCTCGCGGTGCAGGTCGCGCGTGCACGACGAATCGGCCAGCAGAGCCGCCCCACTCACGATGGCCTCCAGGCGCTTCTCCAGGGAGGGCCTGATTGCCTCTTCGCTCACCACCAGAGGATCCAGCACAATCGCAGTCTGGCACAAACAACGAGTACAGGCAAGAGAAGGCAGCTCCAGTCAGTCCTGCTTTACTGGGTACTTGCATAAACTACAGTGGCATTAGGTTTCCTCAACTTGCAACTACTATCCCTTCCCACTGGAAGTAGCCAAAATACTTGTCACCATAGCCCATTCTGTCTTCCCTAGTGGGGCTGTGCATTGACATCCTTAGCAGACAAACCCAAATCCTCTCTGCCACTCAGATCTCACCAGTTTCTAAGCCAGCTGTCCACATTATCAAGTCCTGAAACCAGAGTCCCAGCTTTGCTTGAAAGAGGTGTTCCATGCCCCCAAACTTCAGTCTTTTAGGAATCAGGAGAACCTCTAGATTTAACTCAAAACCAGCAGTGCTAGCTCAGAGCTGAGAATGCCACATCAGGTTACATGAGCAGGCTAATTCTGCTGATTTTTAGCCCAATACCATCCCATGCTGTTACAAAGTCACTGCTGCCACCTTTAACAGGCTGAATACGTGCAGAGATAAAAACAGTGGCATTTGTTTAACAACTGTTGTGGTTTTTTTTCAAAGGACCTAGATATGTGTCCTTCTGATTTTCAGGAGATAGCGTAAACAAAAGCAGACAACTCTTTTGGCTTGATAAAATCAGTAACACTTGTGTGTCAAGCAAATAAAGGAGAGATGATATTTTCAGGAAATGTGAAAGTATACTGGAGCTCCAGCACTTCAAGAAATTGAAACCAGTAATTTTTCGTGTAACTGAACATCTGAAACAGTGTCATTATGGTTCTGACCACCAAACCTACGCTGCCCATACACCCTTTCACCTGTAACCTCCATAGGTTGTTCCAATGTTTAATATTTACGAAATAAGAAAACCATGCCATATACCCTGAAGTGGAATTTAGGTCAGGGAAGTCAGAACTTATCTGTGCTTATCCAGTATGTGCCAGACTAATTCTACGCTGGAGAATTTGAATTCTTTGTTTCAACTTGGATTTAATATGATAATTTCAAGTACTGTCCAGCTTAGGCTAGAAATGAAAGTTTACACTAGAACACCATTACACAGCTAGGAAAGGGGACTTCAGTCACTTAAATAGTTTCCTATTGGTTATTATTAACATTCTCTTTACATGCTAGGTATGATTTAGGGAAAGGAAGGCTTTGTTACATATTCAGTACTCCCATTTTTTCTGAAACATGAAAGAATTGCTTTGGAGACACCTGAGAGATTTTCCAGGAGGAAAAAAAAAAAGGAAAAAAACCATATTTCCTAATTTGAATACTTGGAAAGGAAACCAGTGCAGGCTTCTTCTGCATTACTGTGTTGCTCAGATGGAAGCTTGTATTTCCCAACATTCAGGACCAGCGTAGGTTTCTAAACATTCCACCCACACTACTGTTCCATCACCTTCAAAAGCATTTTAGTTATTTAGGTACTAAATGAGAGACTCAGCACTTCAGCCCCTATACCTACTGCCTCTAAACATGCATAAAGTCAGTGGACAATGAACCTTCTTAAACCATCTCTGTAAGACTTTCTGAGCCTGAAGTTCCCAGATTATTCACCACAAACCTGGACTACGTGACCTGTACTCCTCAGACAGAGAGTGACTAGAAAGTAGAAGTTCTACTGAATTGTTATCTGTAGTCACATTCTTTTGTGTTGAATTTTGGGAATTTCCCAATATTGCAGAGCATCTCAAAAAAATCAGGACAGTGTTACTGTTAGTACAACTTTCTGTTATCTATTCTAAGATGCTATAGAAAGTCTAAAATGAAGTTCATGGATTTGTTCCAGGAAGTGAAAGGATAGACCACTAAAATGTTTTATGGGTCTGTCAGGTGTTCCTGTGTATCCAGCTGATGTAACCATAGATTAAAGTAATAACTACACGTTTCCAAGCTCCTGAATTTTCTCAAAACAGTGCTCACCCATCCAGATACACATAACAGTGAAAGGGAATTTATGTGTAAACAGGAAGGAAAGAATCCCAGTATTCTGAAGATGAAGAACACAGCTATTTGTTTATCTGTAAAGCTACATAATACCTAATTCATTAATTCCTAATTGAAAGATGTAAAAAATATGTTAGCCATGGAAATCTGAATTTTACACTCAGCTATGGAACCAAAGCCAAACTGGGATGGAATAGTGTGCCCACTCACAATAACCAAGCAAACAGGTAGTTCACTGCTTCATCCTCCTTTGCAGGAGTTGGAGCCACTTAAACTACTCAAGACTTAGAAAAGAATCTGACTTTTGCCTTCTCCAAACCAGAGAGAAGAAAAGCCGAGGTTTTGCCATGGCATGGCAGATCTTGTCATGAAGGCCAAAATACAAAGGAAAGAGCGAGCGCTTGGACTCTTCTACTCTGAAATATCTCTACATTCCCTAACCTCTTGCTGGCAGTGCATGGAGCCAAACTGGCTCTTCCAGGCCACAGCACAAGAAGACATTTTCCTTGTGCAGGCAACTTCTTAACTGGCAGCCTGTGGAATCAGGCCTGATGGGAGCAGCGATCCCTCTCTCAGTGTTGCCATCAAAAGCCTGCCTTTCCTGTAGCAGCCATTCCCCCAGAAGGAAGGAAGTGTACCTGCAGACACTCTTCTGCAAGGGGAAAGCAGTACAATACCACTTGTTCACAAGGGTAACTCGGAGACATATTGAAAGTATTAGCATAGGGCATCCATTTTTTGTTCATGTCCTTCCTTTGCTGAGCTTCTTTACAGCAGTGAGAGAATGGCTGAAAGCAAAGGGAAACTGCACCCCATTTACCTGGAGGTGAAGTCACCACACAGCTCAAACACAACAGGCACTGCAGGGAAGTAGGGAAAGGCAGCAGTAAAGGAAATTGTAAATAAATGCAATGAAGTGCCATTAAGGACTCTGAATGCAGGGAAAATTAATCCTTTTCATCTGTCACCTCTCTAAGTAAGAACACATAACTTTAAAAGCAGAATCCAATAGTTCTCAGCAGTAGGAAACGTGATTTCCTGCCTAACAAGCATCAAACAACTGCATTATTCAGATTTTTGTTACTTCAGCTATATCCAGACAGCAAAATTAAAAATTAAGCAGCTTCAACTTTCATAACTAGCAGATTAATACATACATTTGTAAAGCTGTGCAAAACTAGCCATGAGTGTTTATTTACCTTTAACAATTCCATATAATTAACTTGCACCCAAGGGACAAGTTCACGCTAATCTTGTACATGAAAGACTCATCCATAATGATCTTCTAAGAATGACAAGGGAAGGTCTCCTAAGATATAGTCAGTTCCAGAGGTCAGATCATTCATTTCTGACATGGAAGAAGGTTTATTTGTGCTAGAGATCTGAAACTCTGCCTCCCTCAATCACCCTAGAGCCCTAAATACCACAATGCTCCATGGAGTTGTGCCACTTGGTCCTGGAGCAGCATCTTCCCTGTCAAGCCCCCATAACCTCAGCAAGCCCCTCAGTGTCAGGCTGGATGTACAATGTCTATCATTATGCAAAACACCTGCCAAGTACAATGTTCAAGTGTTACTATAGGGAAAAACAGCTTCATTGACTGCAGAAAATGAAGACACACCCAAAGGCTACAGCCAATTAGCCACTTAGCTAAAAAAATTACTGCCTTCAAATCTCAGATGAACCAGAGGCAGAAACATCTTCCTCTAGGAGAGAGGTTTGTCAAAAGTACATGCCAAGATGGACCAACAGCACAGGTTACTGGTTCACCACTAAATAATCACAAAAGGCTAGGCAATAACAAACAGCAAAATAGGAGTTAAGACTCTACACACAGCTTAAATTCTTCAAACCATTTCATTAATTATCTATAAGTCAATCTATGCAGGAAAGACCCAATGAGAAGACACCAGATATGCAACAAGCAAACTCACAGTTTTGCTTTAAGAGGCTAAACAGTGGTCAGCTACCGGAGCCCTTAAGCGTAAGGGAGCATTTAGGAGGAGCAATGAGATTCCTTCTTTTCTCCCTCACTGGTCATCTGATGCATGAAAAAAGAGGGCTCATGGGCATCTAGAACCCCAGTTACATTGCCTGAAGTTCTGGACTGATGTACAGCCTTTTGACATCATTAAAGCACCATAGATCAGACGAACAGCTGACACAGTCAGGCATGCAAGACATGGATCATTTCCTGAGAAATCTCTTTACATTCAAGATGCAAGAACAGTGAAGGGCATTAGATAACCCACACCCACAGGCTCCTTTCACACATGTTAATATACAATTCAGTGTTAAAGTTTCACTTTGTGCTTATTTGCAAATGGCATGGTAGTTATTGGAAGCCTTTAAGAGGAATTGTTGAGAATCTCCTGATTTAAGAGTTAGCTGCTCTAATTTTACTGGTGCTTTCCTCACCTATGAATCTTTAATAACTTTCCCACTGCCAGCACTGGCAAAGAAAGAATGACATTGCAAAACATCTAGATAGTAGATTGTAGGGCAAGCTCTGTGATACATTTCCACTCTATAAACGTTTAATGAGATTTGTTCTCAACAGACTATTTACTACATCAATCTACTTCATGGCACTGTATCTGCAACAAGAAGATGGAGCAAAGGTTATTTCAGGTCCTCAGCCAACAGGACTTGCTGTAAGGAGAAAAAAGTGCAACCATCTAATTCATAAAATCATTTAAAGATAAATGCTCTATAAATTTTGCTTTATCTAACTCGCACAGCTTCAATTCCCATTTCTGTTACTTAGGTAAAAATATATCTAAAACTCCATAAACAAATGGCTTTTTACAACAGTCTGACCTATATGTTGTTATGTTTCCAAATAAAAACAAATTCAATCCAAAATAAATTTTGTTTCCATTTTATGATTATCACAAGCCTCAAATTTCAGAACAATAATACATTTTATTACGTTTAAAATCATTCCAATGGTTCTGCTCATATACAGTCAAGAAGAATTCATCCGGGGTCAGAAAATGCAATCCTTGTGCCACATTTTTTAAAAAAATTTCTAAGTAAACCAGGTAAATAATAGCTCTCATTTAAAGTACACATTTGTCATTCAGAGTTCCATTGTAACAAATCATGCATTACTCTCAAATGTTTCTTTTCTTTCTTCTATTTATTTAGAAAATACATTAGAAGTACAATTTTAAAACCCAGTGTGAGAAGCAAGGAGGGATGATGGGTAATGTGCTATTGTAGCCTGTTCCTTTAGGGGGAAAAGACCTGTCAGATTCAACTTTGAGCATGACTGCGAGGTCTGTTCTGATCAATAAACTGCCACCACAAAATCTGTGTGGTATTTCAGCCTATTTTCCTAATCTTCCATTGAAAATTTTAGGCAAAGTCTATTGCCATCAGTTATAACACCAATTCTTCTAAAAATGTATCAACTATATTGGAGTTCTGAGACTGAGATTTGCTAAGGCCAAGAATTTACAATCAAAACCACACATATTTGCAAACGTGTTTAGAAGCATTTATTCCTTTTGTTGATCTGGGCCTACAGCACTTAGACCAGATGAGGATCATGGTCAGTAGTCTCATCTACAGGAGACCTTTTACCATCTTTGGGAGAAAATAGAAAATTACACTGGTAAGAGCCAGAGCAGCCATGAGATAAAGGGGAAGCTCCATACACAAGCTTAGGATTAGGCCAGGGAAGGAGAAAGAGCCGCCTTTCTCCAAGGATTTGCTTAAATAATGGGAGTAGAAGTGCAGAATTTGTGAAAGCACATTGATTACGACACTTTATTTAATGATATGCAGAAAACATAATGAGGTTTGTAAATTTTTCAATTACATAAACGGCAGAATGACCCCAAAGACACCTTTAGAGACAAGGACTCCAGCTTGCCTGGCACTGGCTCAAATGCAGTGAAGGCAGCACTGATCACTGCCAGCTGATAAGCACTCCGTAGGAAACTGAACTCAGGGCTTCTGCCTGCTTACCAAGGACCTGTGTGTCTCCAGCATTAGCAACACACTTGGAACTAACTCCTGCCTGTTGTTTCAAGTACACCAAATACTGAACATACTTGAGACTTCATTCTAAATTCTTTTGAAGGAAGTGATCCCTTCTCCATGAACTCATTTCAAGTGATACTATTTAGACTCCAAATAAGCACAGCATCAATTTCTAATGCCTTTGGGCCCATCATTCATGTTATGCACAGTTATAAAGAACCCCAAGCCCTTTTTCCAGGAACACTGTAGTCACACAGGTTTACATACCTCAAGCTCATCAAGTGCACTTCCAAGGGTAGCTGCACCAGATGCAGGCTGTTCCACTTTATTTCCAACTCCTTGGGAAGCGTTAGAAATTGCATGGAGAGCATTCTGTATTTCACTGCAAATTGAATCCTTGCTGGCTGTAAGGGATGCAACATCTGAATGTTCCAAACAAGCCGAACATATTGAATGTAGGAAAGAGGAATTTTCCTTCAGGGATGCACGTGCTGCAGCAATTTCATCTCGCTGATTGCTAGATTTCAAATCCTGTCAGCAAAAGAACATGTTGTTTATTTCCAAAGGCACTTCAAAACTGACATGTAATGTATAAACAATTTTTTTTTCCTATCTCTACTCCATTTAAGGAAACATCAAGTTAAATTCATCAAAGATTGTGAAAATGGACTGTAACAGTACTTACAATTGAATCATCTTTATCTCATGAGAAGTGAACGAAATCTGTTTACACAGTTTTTATTGTGTCTTACAACCAGCACCATGAACTGTCCATGTCTTTACTGTTTTTAAGTAGTTTTCCTCTGAGAAAACTGGCCTGGAAATCAGCTGTCTTTCCTCCCGGACATGGCTCTTTTCATAAGCAATGGAGAAGGACAGAGGTGCAGACACAGTTAAGCAAGGCATTGTGTAGCTGTTGCAGCTAAAGAAATTTCCTGTGTGTTCCTCCCTGCCTCACCAGCTCATGCCCTGAGAACACTGCAGAAAGGAGCAGCAGGTCAGGGTAAGAATCCTGCCCTCCTGGGAAATGGGAAGCATGGAACACATGGAAACAAAAACTGTGCTTGAGAGAAGCCATGTCTGAAGCACCACAGCCTGTTTCTTCTCTCTCCCCTCTCTGTACACACTTAAAGCATTTGGGGATCTCACCCTGCTCCTGTTCCCTTTTCTACCCTATCTTCTTAAAACCCTACTGCCCCGTGCCAGCTCAGACAATAAAGGACAGAGCATGACAGAGCTACCAAGGCAAATTTAGCTGCTCCTAGGAACCAAGCTCAGGAGCTGTTATTTGGAAAGCTGGAAGTCGTGGACTTTGGGACAACCACACAGTCAACACCAGGACCATGAGGAGCCTCCTGTCCCATCCTATTTCATTCTAGACATTCTCCTATTCTCCTTCTGCACCTTATTCCTTTGGAAAAACACTGGTAGATATTTGCAAAATGGCTTGGGTGAAGGAGATAGTTAAATTCAGGGGGAAAATAAAAAAGGAAGGGAAAATAGCATATCAGAGCCTGTGGCACCGGCTTCAAATGATGAGAAGAGGCACAACGAAGAATGAACAACAAAATGCATACAAAACTTCTCACAGCCTACCCTACAGCAAGTTGAAATCTAATTATTTTCCTTTGCATTGCATCAGGCTCTATATGCATTATTTACAAAAGCATCACAGTGTCCGCTTCTCACTGCATAAAGTTTGGAAGTTTATGGCTGAAGAGAAGAGCATTCAATATTAAATGAACCAGTCCTACGTTTTTAAAATCTCATTTACTCCAAGATATACACCAGACATAGGATTACATCTAACTTCCTCAGGCTAACTTGGAAATCTCAGGCATACAGAAAAAAAGCCCAAAATAAACAAAAAACCCCCAAAACAAATGAGAGATGGAGCCTTAAACAGAGGCAGATAATGGTTTAACCAGCTGATCATCTGAATCAGAAAATTGAGCTTTCTTGAGTATATTAACACATAACATATTTTTACATTTTTAATAAACCAGTGTATAAATGAATCACCACTGTGCAAGAATGACTTCATTGCCCAGGGTGTTCAAATCCAAATAAATACTACTGCACCTCCAACCTCAGTAAGGCATCTGCAATTTTTCCAGTGCACTGGACTTTATCAGCCAACAGCATTAATTCCTTTTAAAAATAGGCTCTTGTTCTAAGCAGTGAATCTATCTTTCCTACAGTTGTATTACAGGACAGCAGACTGCCCCCTTTCTCCTGTGCTGCAAGGAAGCCACAGACTTTTAGATACAATGGCAAGTCACCACAATACTTCAGTCCAGCCACCTTCTAGTATTACCCATTTCTTACTTTACTGCATCATGTGCAAACAATCAAACCCCCAAGTCCTTCACAATTATTTCTTCCCTCTAAAGCAGCACTGTCTAACCAGGGTTCATAAGAAATCCAAAACTGATGAGCCAGTAGCACAAAGCCAGTAATAGCAGTCAGTAACATGGCATCTGAAAACCTGTCTGGAAACAGTCAGAAAGGTTCAATAAATTAATGTTTTTAAGTTAATACAGAATACGTTGTCTCACACAATCTGTGTAGAGACTCAGAGTCAGGGCACTGGTAAATTCACCCGTGAAGAGTCTCACTTTTGTTCAGAAATATGTTTAAAATTTAAAAAAAAAGCTTAGACCCATGACTACTTTCTTGTTCAGCTCTGAGCCTTGGGAGACCCCAAAAGAAGCTGTAGAGTCATTGCTCCTTTCCGTCATGAAAAAGAACTAATTCCCCAAGATTTTTCACGTGAAAAGGAAGAAACAGCTGATAATCTCAGACTGATCTTTATAAATGGACCAAAAATACCTAAAATTGAGTAATTATCAAACTTTTGCATATGTGGATTATCAGAATCATTTAACTAGTTCTTTGAAGAAGGAAGTTAATCTCTATAAACACCTGCAGTTCACCCAGGCTACTTCACTGAACTTTAGGCCGTTTTGTTTTTTATAGTTGAGCATTTCCCTCTTATTCCAACTTCCTTTTAAACTAGGAGACTATGTCCACTGTCCTCACATATTTTGCCTTACTAAGTCAGACATGTCTTATGAGACCAGCTGAGATCACAGATAACCCTGTCTCCAGCCATGGCCCATCTACGAGGCCCAGTGTGGTGACACTTCCCCAGGTGGCTGTCCCAGAAGGACATACCTCTGTGTCTTCCTTAGACCTGATTGTCCCTGATAAGAATGGAAAATGAATAGAGTCACAAATTCTCAGCTGTGGATTCTTCCAGCTCAACATGGTGAATGGACAGGAAGACTTAAAAAGGAAAATTTTAAAACTATACCCACAGTTAAGTGTTGGTTGCACTACTTCATTAAGAAGTAGAAAAAAAGGAGAAAATAAACCCCTGCTCTTTTAATTTACTAATGTTTTCCAGGAATTTGCTGTTCAGATAGGGAAAATACACATACTTTTGATGACTTTGTTGCATCAGATTGCAACTACTCCCCAGTATTCTGTGTCTCACACTTTGGCAACTTCTAGCCCAGCTACCAATGACAGAGCAACTTCTTTCCTGTCACTTCCATATCTCCTATTTCAGGATTTGGTCCCTGCACTCCAAACCCTGCTGTTAACTTTCAGTCTCCTAGATGAAGCAATTGATTTGGAAAGGTAGCAAAGCAATTTTTCCCTGTAAAAGTTAATATATTAGCTCACAAAAATTTTATCCCAGTACAGCTCCAGTCATATTTTTCATCAATAAGCTTGCCTAGCACTAGAGCAGGAACCATTCATCACAGAGAGGGCTCAGAAGTTAGGAACCCAGAAGGCCTTACGTCCAAGAGAATGCCTAACAAAGTTGAGGGAGAGGAAGCAAGGAAAAAGAGAGGAAGGAAATGCAGCAGAAATACAGATTAATTTGAAGAGAGAACAACAGGAAACAGGGGCCATACAACACAAGAGTGTGAGTGGAAAAGTGTAAGGAAGATTAAGATGAAGAAATAAGGGATGGGAAGCAGTGGGCACTGTACCAACCTCACTCGACCCCCGGCCCTGGGAACCAGGACAGCCAGTGTGGGGCATTCAACACAGGGCAGCTGCAGCCTACACTCCTCTCATGTAATTTAAGGAGGAAAGCTGCAGTTTTTTCTTTGTTATCGTTTCTACCTAAGGAATACTTGCTCTTTATGCTGCTGTCAAATACCATTAAAATGTTCAGAAGTCCAGTGTTCTCACAGCATAATTTTCTTTTCCTACCTAAACCTGCTTGGTTTTCAGTGTTTGGCTTTTATTACAATTTGTAGATAGATCTCCTTCCAAAAGCTGAAGAGGTGGTAGGTGTAACCATTTGTTTCAAAGGCCTGTTTTATCTGCCAGTCATAGCTTGACCTGTGCTGTTTAAAATTCCATTCACACTTGAAGCTAAATAATCTGCTGCTTTATATCCATCCTTAAGAGAAAAGAGTTCAGAGAATGACACATATTTCCAGCAGTCAAGATAATTTACAATTTAATGTAAAACCTCATATTAGAGCAACCTATCAGTTTTCAATAGACAAGAATTTCTGCAAAGACACCTAGGAAATACAAGGCAAACAGTGCAGAGCTTGCAGACAAAGCAGGCAGTTCAAAAGATACACCAAGTAGGACCTAACTTCTTTCACAGGAGTAAAGACACCTGAAAACTGGCATTTGTGAGAAACAACAGGTTTAAACTATTGTGTAAACATTTATACAAAAAAGCCCAAAGTAAAATACATTGAGCAAAACTCAATACTGTAATTATTTCAAAGGTGGGGAAAAATTTAAAGATCAACATTTCTATAGAGTGCAATACACAGACAACAGCTGCTAAAGCTTTCAGAACATGTCTGGGCCTGGATTTTTTTCAGTGGAAGCTGACTCATTGAAAAATGTGGCACAATGGCATTTATCCACAATTGTTTACTTCCACGATTTTATTAAGGTCTCCTAATACCATATGTAATTATTTTTTACTTGCTTCTTTTTTGAGGTTTTAAATTAGGCGGCTTTGGAGATATTTATTAGATTGAAAACTTGTTTCATCCTCTGCCTTCATGGTACTCAGACACTCAGAAACCACTTAAGTAAAACTATTAGTGCTGGAAGATCATGTTATGCAGGTCCATGAGCACTGTCACTAATACACAGTTTAACAGACAACAGACAAATAGATGTCTCACATTGGCCTGTTCTGTTTTAGTCTTCTTTTTATACAAGCAATCATGTCAAAACATATTCCATCTGCCACAAGAGTTCAGGATCTCTTTCTCCAACGAATCCACTCAAGTGCTCCTACGTACAAGTTTCTGCTCATCTTGAGCAAAGCACAGTTCAGTAATCCTAGATTGAATACCTCGGTATGAAAGATGGAAAATCATCAACAATAAACAGGTAGAGGACTCATATCAGGCAGCCTGTTCCAGCCATTATCTTCTCACAGATTATATACTCAATAAATATTCATGGCCCTGGGCCTCTATTCTTCCATCAAACTCCAGACAGAGTTTAACTCTTTTTAACACTAATCATAAATACTTCCCAAATATTTAAAAGAATCTAGTTGCCTTTTTTCTGATTAAAAAGAATCCAAAACTAAAACAAGCTGAATCAAGGAAATCAATGACAGCCTCACACACTCTCTTAAGATGCACACAATTCAAACACTGCAGGGAATATTAAATTTCTGTAACTTGAAGACATGCCCAATTGACATGCAAAAAGAGTGGCACTCAAGCAAATGGTACTGAAGTGCTAATCCATCAAAACAAGCTTATTAGCATTACCAATTTCAGAAATGTTAGCAGCAGGTTTTGGATTTGCTGTTCACCTTAAACTGTAAAATAAGCTGGTTTCAAGTATTTATTATGGACAATCTTCTCTTTTGGATTTTTCCCCCCTTTGTATATCAATTTAAGTTTTTTAATTTTGTTTTCTGCATACGTTGCAAATACTTCCAGGATAGCAACTCAGAGCAAGAAGGAAACTGCCGTAAGCCCTTGAGCTCTGTACTGAATGTTAATGCATTTACATGTGATAGATTTAATACAGAACTGAGAATAAATGACTTCCAGCAGCTGCACTCTGGACCTATAAATCGCTGTGAGTACTACAAAATCCATACAGAGGAAGAACAACTGTATAATTTACAGCATCACTATCTGTCAAGAAATGCTGCAAATACAGAACTTGATTTCTCCCTTTTAACATTCCTATCAAAATTAGAAACTACCCTAACATAGATTCTATTTAGATTAGGAATATTATTCATCTTCCCTGATGGCACATCAATGTACAACACCATCTAAGTCTGTTAAACTAAGTTCAAAAAGCATAACCACCAGAGGAGTTTAATAAAATAAAAAGTGTAACAAGATAATGATTAGCATGTTATATTTTATATAGCACATGCCTTGAGAAAATCAAAGGACAGGCCTCTGGTAAGACTATTTGTACTAGACAACAGGCCTGTGCTGCACAAATCCACAAGAAGCAAATCTTGTGCAAAGGTTTAGAGAGCTGGGTTTTCCTCAGGATGCATCCCTACCAGCAGTACTGACAGACCCCATGCCACACATTATCTGATGTTACATAGTAGCTATATATATACATATACTGCAACCAATGTCTAAAAACTGCAGAATGTCATTCATTCTACAGAAAAAGTTCAAAATGTTGCATCCCAAAGTCACATGCCCACTCAAGAGATATGTGACTGTTTATTTGTGAACACCAAGAAACTGCTTTTTAAGGTACAAACCAGGTCTGAATTCTTCACTAATGAGGAAGTACCTCTAATCAGCCTGTGTTTTCAGTAACAAAAATGAGGAAAAACTTCTGATTGTTTTCTGACAACAGATGTTTTAACACTTGTATTTGTTTAAAAAAACCCAAGATCTGTAACAGCATCTTTATTAATACAAGTAATTTCAAAATCCACAGAAGCAAAAGGAAGGTATTACAAAGAGCTCATTCAATACTGAGAGCAGTATGGAAGCGCATTGCCCAGTATGTCTATTACCTTAAGAGACTACTTACTGTCTGTTAGCAGTACTTTGAACTCCCTTTTTAATTTATATGTCAGCTTCCAACTTTTATGGTTGAACTGACTCAACTTTTACAGTTTAAATGACTCAGTAGCAGATGACACCTTCCTGATCTCATACCAAGTGGCAGCTAACCCCACAGTGCATTTTTTATACAGCAGTGAAGGTGGTAAATGCTGTTTTCTTGAACTCTAAAGAAGTAACAAATAATGTGTTCGAGTCCCATGAACACATACAACTGAAGTACACTGACCTAAGCCACTTCAATGTGCTTTTCAGTGCAGAAAGTCACAAGAATTCTGGTGCAAAATTTCTGGTTTTCTAAGCTGAATGCCCTCTCAGAGGTTCGGTCACACAAATACCCTTCACAGTGGTCAGAACTGAGCCCTCTCCCTGTAGCAGACACAGGACAGCACAAAGCAAAAGGAAGCCTGTTTGGAAGTCCATGGCGGTCTGTAAGCTGTTCTGATTCTCCGGGTTCAGCACAATTAATGAGTCTCATTAATACACGAGCAGTGGAAAGCAGTCACAGTTCAGAGTTCATGAGAGAACACTGGATGAGGAACCTACCGACACTGTGAAACACTGGCATTCTTAACCAGACTGTCCTTTAATGGACCACAATTAGTTGGGTTAGGTTATCTTTAATTTTTTTTATTTATAGTATCAACAATGAGGAAGAACACTGATGAATGATAACACAGATTTATCTAATTAAACTGCTTGAGCAGTTTTTGAATTCACAGGTTTTGTTTCAATACAGTTTATTTCTGTAGTATCAAATTCTTGCTTTGAAGCAACTTACTATTTTTCTTACAAACCCCTCAGGAAAATAAGTTTTACTAGAATACACTCATTTCTATGACCCATGGGTTTACACAAATTTTAAGGAGCTTCTACTAGTAAGCATATGCAAAATCTCTCATGGTAAAAGGCTAACCACCCATATTCTAAACATCTGACAGACTGAGAGGAAGAAGCATTTTAATAGATCTCTCCCCTGCCTCCTCTCCATGTAGAACTCTAAATTCCAGTTAAGTCTGGAGAAACTTCATAAAGAAAAAATAAACCACAAATTGCAGGTGAGATACAAAGTGTGAAAAATCAATTGGCTTATTTTGCACTGCCTTGTGTGATATTTTCCATTATAAAAATCCTGCTTTCAGCTGTTCACAATTTTGACAAATGAACAGGTTGGGCTAAAACTTCTCCCATCAGATACCTGAGGAGGACTGTTTATTTCTTTTTATTTGATGTTGTGGTTTTTTACAGAAATGATGGGTTCAGGCACTTTCAACCCAAAGGCATTCTTCCCCATGTTAATACAGTCTGAGCAGTATTTGCTTCAGAAAACACAGTATTTGCATTTCTTTAAAGAACAGACTTAAAACTCACTTCTCTTACTATCCTGTAAAGTTGCAACAATAAATACCATGTACAAAACGCTACAGCAGAGAGAAGAAACTCGGGATCCATGGTCCTGGGAGACTGCTCTGAGAAAGGAGCACCACCATGTGTAAATGCCACCGTGCACGAGGGGGAGGGGCAGAAACAGTACCTTCAGATCTTCCCCATTTGTTTTTGTCACACTGAAAATACTTTGTAACACAGAGTTCAAGTTAAAAACTCAGTGGGTAAAAGCAATTTTCTCTAAATTGGTTTTAAAAACTATTCTTTAAGCAAGTAAGTTATTCCTCCCTACCAATTATAAGACATCGTATTGAAGCAATCACATACTATTCTTCCAGTTAGTCACTAAGTGCAAAGCTTGGCTATTTAGCACAGAATAAAAGCAAAACTCTGCAGAATTAAAGCAATTACCTGTAATTGCCATGTTAGTCTGATGGTTTGCTGCCTGTAGACTCTTCTATTTTTTTTTTCTATTTGCATCCACCTAAGACTCCACACTGATACAGCTTCCTATCACACCGCATGTTTGTTGATTTTCAGCAAACATACAAATAAGTGATTTCCTCCAGTCCTCACATATTCTCCACATGCTCTCAAGAATAAGAGACTGTATACAGAGACTATACAGATTCTGTATCCCAATCACAGTAGAGAAAGCAAAAATGAGGGGAAAAATACATGTAGATAAGTGACTAAGGAGGAAGAAAATATGGATGAGAAAGAAGAGAGCAGGAACACAAACTGAAGGGAAAAGGTGGGGCACTACCTAAAGGCACCCAGCAGAAGGAAGAGCAGATAGAGCACACCAGTACCCAGGGCCATCAGGCCTTGGGATGAGATGTCTAGTGGGGCCTGAGATCTTCTCAGGGCAGCTGATTTGACAGGTAAGCACAGCAGTCCCTCGTGACAGAGGGGGGAACTGCATTCCCACACCCCAAGTGTCAGAGCACACAGAAACCTCAGCCTCTGTCCCTTGCCCTCCTCTGCACCAGACTCCTTTTTGCTCTCCCGTGTGTAAAAGAAAATAGCATACATTCCCCTGGGAACAGAGGTTAGCACCCATCACTGAAACTACTCCCAGAGACATAACCTATGTTTTAGATTTCATCTCTTAAGGCCTCCTTAGTAAACCAAAGCCAAGCCAATCAGTCTATGCAACACAATTTCCTATGTCCAAATAATTTATCAAGCTGAAGCCAACTTGACACATGCAGGATTGCAGCACTTATTAACATTTCATGCAGAGACTCAGCTTCATGTGCCCAGCAAGTGCTGGATAGTTCAGCACCAGGACCTTGTGCCACCGTGTACTACTCGCTAGCAGTTGATCCTCTGAGATGAATCCCATGTTAAAAATGAACCTATAGTTTTCCATTGTCTTTGGAAAAAATACCATAGCATAAGCATCAACAGACTCTTTTGTTTCCCTGTATCTGTTTTTTTAAGAGTTGACTTGGGCATTTCTTCCACTAACCAATAATTTAAATTTAATTACTTTCATCTCATTACAGTATCAGTCTTTTGCTTGCAGCACATGCACAAATTTCCAAGATTTACAAGCATCCATACTGCTTTTCATTTCTAATTCTGGAGGAGTGGTATAATTTCCCGGGTTGCTGAGACATATCATCACATAATTTAAGGACTGTGAATTCCATTTATATAAAAACTGCAGTTGAGTTCTTTTGTCTTGGAAAGTTTATTTAACATGAAAATAACCTTTCTGAAATCTTTCCTTTCTTCTAGATCATTCTTGTGATATATTAATGCAGCATTAAAACTTTTTTCATAAGACAATACCTCACTGTTAAAATGATAAATCACACTCAATGACTATCTAATCAATTTACTTTTAAGATTATTATTAGAACATCATTTCTGAAAAGTGAACAGAATTTTTAAAAAGTGTAATCCTTCAGAGACCTCATCTTCCAAACTAAAAAGCAGAACTGCCACCTGAATGGGAACAGATCTTTTGGATTTCATTATGATAGCCAAATTTTGCACAATCCTGAAGGTGTTACTTTCGCTTAGGGAAAAAGTTCCACCATTTCTCTGGCCCCGCCATCCCCAGAGAAGAGCAACTACATGGGAAGGAGGAAAGGAACACGTGAGCAGAGGGATACATCGCTTTAGCCACACATCCTGCCTTTGAGATGTTCTCTTAAGCACGGCCAGGCCAAGGGGGAAAAGGAATGGAATAGTAGGTGGCAGGAAGTGTTTGCAATTATACAGGACTGCAGCAATCTTTGGAAGGCTTCCTAAATGTACATGACATTCTGAGGACGTCAGTAACAGTAATAAAAATTAAAAAAAAAAAGAAATCCCATTCCTTTGAACCATTAGAGAAATGGAAAGAACAGCACCTGGCCCAGGAGCCACCTACTGGAGAACAACAAAACAGTGGTCCCAAAGAGCACTGCAGCCATCTGGACCACTGCAAGCCCCCAGAGTGACTGGAGGCTCCAAAGGGGCCAGCTGGACTGTGAGCTCACCCCACAGCTTGTGATACAGACTGAAGAAGGCTCTATCACGGGGAGTCCCACAGCAACTCAGCAAGCAGATCCTTCCAAAGCTAAATAATCCCTCCCTTCAGCTATTTTTCACACTAATCAAGTATCAGTAAAAACCTGCTCCTATTTCATTCTAAGAAGCCACGTATTTCCTGGGCTTGGGGGCTCTTTCTGTGTTGGGGTTTTTCTGATGAGTTTTTTGGTGAGTTAGTTTGAGGTTTTTCTATTGTTTTGGGGTTTGGGGTGGGTGGGTTGATTGGGGGTTTTTTAGGAACCATGCTCTGAAACCAAGAAATCTGTTTCAAAATTGCCCAAGCCTTCAATGTAATTTTAATATTCTTCTCTACAGATTTGTGACCAAACAGGAAACTGTATTAAGAAACTGTAGCATGGAAATTATTCTTCTGTTAAAGTGGTTCTCATACATTAATAGCACCAAGAACAACAACAAAAAAAAAAAAAAAAAAAAGCCAAAAAAACCGAAAACAAAACCAAAAAAACCCCAGAATTAATGGATAATAAACCATAGACATTAATAGAAAATAAGAATGAACTACAAATAAAAAAAAATATGCAATTTCTAGAAGGTTTTTCTTAATTTTATTCATTGTAAGAACAATTCTAGCATAAATTTCAAATGTATTCCAGAGAAAGAAAAGAAATTACTTATTTTCTTAAAAATTTAATAGGAAATACACATAAATGTACTTCAGCCATCTCCAGAATGCCTATAAATATGAATATTATAAAGTGAGTATCTTGAGATTTCACTGTGGAAGCTTTTAGTACTTGACAGTGGCTGATGCTGGATGAACAGGGAAAACACTGACGGAGTTCTCAAAATAGTTCTTCCTAACCTTTAGAATAATTATTTTCAGAAACAGCTAAGAACCATAGAATCATTAAGGCTGGAAAAGACCTCCAAGATCATTGTGTCCAAGCTTTGACCAAATACCACCATGACAACTAAACCATAGCACTAAGTGCCATGTCCAGTCATTTCTTGAACACTTCCAGGGATGGTGACTCCATCACCATCCTAGGCAGCCTGTTCCAATGCCTAATCATCCTTTCTGTGAAGAAACTCTACCTGATGTCCAGCCTGAACCTTCCTTGATGCAGTTTGAGACTATGTCCTCTTGTCCTGTCCCTAGCTGCCTGGGAGAAGAGGCTGTACCCATCTTGCTACAGTCTCCTTTCAGGTTGTTGTACAGAGCACCAAGGTCATAACTGAGTCTCCCTTTCTTTAGTCTAAACAATGCCAGCTTCTCACAGGACATGTGCTCCAGACCCTTCACCAGCGTTGTTGTCTTTCTCTGGATCTGCTTCAACACCTCAATGTCTTTCTGGTAGTGAGGGGATAAAAACTGGTGAGGTGTGGCTTCACCAATGCTGAGTACAGAGGGACAATCACTGCCCTGGTCCTGCTGGCCACACTATTTCTGATACACGCCAGGAAATTATTTTCATTCTTGGCCACCTGGGCACACTTCCAGTTCATGGTCAGCAGAGGTTGACTACTCCTCCAGGTCATTTTCCGATAGACAGCTTTACAGCCACTCAGCTCCAAGCCTGTAGTGCTGCAATGGTTGGTTGTGACTAAAGTGCAGGACCTGGCACTTCAGCTCATACCACTGGCCTTGGTCCATCAACCCAGCCTGTACAGATCCCTCTATAGAGTCTTTGCACCCTCCAGCACATCAACACTCCCACACAACTTCATGTCATCTGCAAACTGACTGACAGTACACTTGATCCCCTCATCCAGATCATTAATAAAGTCATTAAACAGGACTGGCCCAAATACTGTGCTATGGGGAACATCTCTAGTGACTGGCCATAAACTGGATGTAACTCCATTCACCATCATTTTTTGGAACTGACTCCATTCACCATCACTCTCTGGATCTGACCA
>JAWWEE010000159.1:925234-952386 GCA_035221455.1 Xenops minutus
AACAACAACAAAAAAAAAAAAAAAAAAAAAAAAAAAAAAAAAAAAAGCCAAAAAAACCCCGAGCCCCCAAAAAAACAACCCACCCCAGAGAGCTATTTAACAAGCATATATACCTGCATTCTGTATACTTACTCATCTTACAACACCCACACAGCAGCTGTGGCATGTCTGTTATTAACTATTTTTCCTGCTTTTTAGACACTCTTCTTCTAACTTAGACAAAAATAATTTGTCCTTGTTAAGCAGTCACAGAATGACAACTTCTAGATTTAAAATAGTCTCATCAAT
Organism: Xenops minutus; assembly: GCA_035221455.1. NCBI lineage: Eukaryota > Metazoa > Chordata > Aves > Passeriformes > Furnariidae > Xenops > Xenops minutus. Next base: position 925,523 of record JAWWEE010000159.1, read on the forward strand.
CACTTCAGCATAAAAAACTGTCCCAAATGCAAAACATTTGAAATTCTTTTGAGCACTCTATTAAACTGCTAGCCCTGAAAACTCAGGTTTGTGAAAGTCACTGAAATGTGTTCACATCCATTGCTGATTCAGCCTGTTAATGCCACAGTAAGAACAGAAAACTGCCAAAAATCCAACATTATAATAGTTCCCCTAGAAAAGAATTTTGAAATTATAGGCTCCTCAGATAATCAAGAAGAAAGCAATTTAGAACTTCTATAATAACAAGACTTTTCTATCATAACAAAACTCTTTCTATAGCATTTGAATGTTGTAATCAATGGGAGCTACATTGCAAGGAAAATTCCTGATCCTTCATGACCACTTACAGTAATTACACAATAATTACCAAAACCAAAATACACATTTCATCTGACCTGGTTACACTTGCAATTTTAGTAAATTGCAAAAACAGTGGTATGAATGGCTATAGATGCCAGAGAAAAAGCAACCAGCATGAGAAAACTACATAGCCAACTAGCAATATATTATAAGGGAAACAAACATCCATTATCTGTCCAACTAAAATGTCTAGGCACGTCTTCCCTCACTGGCTGCTGCCTGGACAGTACTGCTGCAGGAGCGTGGTGCTTTGCACACTGTCTGAATAAAGGCAAAAGTGAAAATTCTGAGTCCAACTAGTTGTGCAAGAGAGGTTAGGACCAGGCTTGCTGTCAGCGTGGAGAACTGCAACACTCCTTGCTCCCTTCTGGAAATCACAGGACCATCATCACTACTTCCAAGTGAGGCTGCTTAGCTCCTCCACCACAGATGGCCCATTTCCTCCTCCTTCCCGGGAGAGCTGGTAGCTCAGAGTACCACAGCGTGCACAACCTGGCTAACATTACGACTCAGCACTTCAGTGCAACCTGCAGGGACTCCTTAGAAGCTTCTGGAAAGCCTTGGAAAGGGGGAGCTTCCAGAAGCCTTACACTGTACCTAAGCTATGCCTTTCTGCTGTCCCTCATCAAAAATCACGTGGAATGGGAGCTCACTAAGCTCCAGCTTGCTCCATGTGGGACACGGATGAAGCAAACAGAGAGAATGCTGGAGAACCAGGGAGAGCTGCGCCCTACAACAATGGAGCACATTTCTCCTCTCGTCAGAAGAGGAGTGAGGGAACCACACAGAACCCTTCTGTGCATCTGGAACCCAGACACAAACTATGCCTGCCCAGGTCTGTTTCCCTAACCTTTCACTTCTCAACATTATTTCCTGCTATAAAACAGGAAAAAAAACAAAACAAAAAACCAACTTCAAGGGATAAATCAGTAAAATAAATTTTAGCTACTTCTGGCATACAAAGAAAAATTGCTTCAAAAAGGTAGTAGTTTGCTTCCTAAAGAGAAAAAAGGCAAAATATGAATGATACTGTCTTGCTCTTTATAAAGGCTCCTTATCAATACACAGACCAATGTACCAGCCTGTTGGTCCTTGTCAAGCTCAGACTCAGTTCCTACACACAGGGCACCAATCCAGAAGAAACTGAAGAGGATGACTAAGCTTTTAATCATCAAGCTGGAAACAATACCAGCCACAGCATGACCTTCAAATGAGCAATAATTTATTTTCAAAGAATTGACCCCAAACTTTACTGTTAAGTTATGTAATAATTTATTCTGCAGTTTCTCTTCAGTGCGAAGTACAGAATTTTCCCAGACACTATCTCTCTCTATCCATTAACATTGGGAAAAATGGTTCCAAAGCCATTAAAAAGACATTCTTTTTTCTGCAAGGAGCATTTTTTAGAAATACCTTCTTTAAGATAACAAAGCAACCTGATTCATGAGAGACTTTGTGCCTACTCACTACTGAGGTCATTCTCTTACTCAGGCTCTGATCCAGCAAAGGACTATATAAATCTGTCTGAAAACATGAGTGACCATCAGCAGCCTCCATGGGACTAGAGACGTAGTTTCCATTTAATTTGACATAATTATCATGTGGGCATTGGTAGCCTAATAAACAGACAGAGATGACTGTCAGCAGGACAGAGAAAAACTGTTACATATCTCTAATAATCAGAAAAAAATTAGATTTGAACCTCTAGACTTCAAATGAAGGCCCCACATAAGGGTTTAAAATCCTTGGGCCATACAGTTCCTCAAACACTGTATTCAAGCCTTTCTAGTCAGCAACGAATACAAGAAAAATCATTCCATCACTTCGATGGATTTCTCAGAATTTGCCAGATTCTTTTATTTTAGAAGAGGCTTAGTTTTTAAAAGTAATGTAAGACTTTGATAGCTCACATAAACCACAAGGCAAGACAGCTCATTAGAAAAACTACATGTAATGAGTTTATCATCTTTCTGTTGTCCAGCTAATGAAAAACAGACAATTCCCTCTGAAATTAATAGAAGGCATCCAGCTTTTCAGAAGTGGACAATTCATGATGGTAGTTATGAGAAAGCCAAGAGCCATGTGCTCACCACATGGTGTAGTCAATATAGCAAATAGATCAAAGCAGCCTTATATATAAAATATGCAGAAATACTCAAAATTAAACACCCCTATTTTCCCCTTTCCACCTTAGCACGCTGGATCTCCAGTTCTTACAGACCTTTTTTCATTCAGGACTATGGTTCTATATACTAGCACAAACAGGTTAACTTCTGTAAGACTCAATGTTCCACTCAAATGCTGCAAACCTTTTGAAACTTCTTTGCTTGCAGTTCTTTGGTGAAACGTTCACTTGAAGGAGCATAGGAGTAATTAGAGCAATACCTATACAGAACCACTTCTCTATGCCAGCTGCAATCGTTTCTAAATCACAAGCATGTGCTTTGAAGAGTATACTTTTGCATTTGCAATTTACTATCACAATAAAGGTCAAATGGATATGCTACAGCAACTAAATTACATTATGCTACTGCTTCATTAAGAAGCTTTATGCACAGTCATGTTGCAATGAACTACTCATAATATTTAAATCTTGAAAGGCAAAAAAAGCCCTTAGCATACTCAGAAGTACTTTAATGGGTAACCTCCCATGGTTACATCCAGAAATTCGTTCTGACTTCATTCTAAGCCAGAAAATTTCTGAACAGTTCCACTTCCTCAGTTTCATTATCGAAAGTATTTGCTCAGGACGGGCAGCAAAAATGCTTCATTTGTTGCAGCAGCTTCAGTGCCAAGCAAAAACACATAGGAATGAACAAACAAGTAAGCCCAGAGTGCCATTATAAATAAGGCTAAATTCAAAGGAAAAGGTTACTGCATGCAGGAGACACCAACACTTGGTTATACAAAGATATACCACCCTTGTGTGCTGCTGTTGCTGTGCAGTGTTGGGATTACATGGACAACCAGAAGTTGCTTGGTCAGCAGCAGAGCTAGAACAGAGACACCAGGGCTGCACCACTCACTACCCAACAAGGCATTATTTGATGGAGTTCTCCATCCCATAACTCTCTGGTGGATGCACATCATCAGTGAGACCAAGAGCTGAGTGTGCTGCATCTTGGAGCCTGATTCTCCAGCAGCTGCCATCTTGTAGAGTGAGAAGCGTGTGGGTTACAGGCTGTGTCCTTTGTGCATCTAGGTTACACCACCCCAGGCACTCAGGATGCCACTGGACTCATACATTTTACCCTGTCATGGTACACCTTTGGTTACCTTTTTCCTTTAGCAAAAGAAAAAGGATGGATTTGAAGAAAGATGACTTGGACAAGCATAGAGTGACCTATGACAAACAGACACACTGTGGGAAATGGAGAGAAAAAGACCAAACAGATTAATCCTCAAATATTGCCTTACCTTCTCAGGAGGAGGCAGGCAGCCTAATCAAAATAAAAACTAGGTCAGATTAACACAATCGAATTTAAAAGAATAACACAAACACATAAAGCACAAAAATCAATACTGGCAAAACGAAAAATGAACTTGAACTACCTAGGGACACCGAACATGACAAGAAGAGGTTCTGGAAAGGTTGATGCAGTAGGAGGAAGACAAAGTAAGTGTGGAAGCAGTGGAGGGAAATCTCTAGTCAGATTATATTGTGAAAGACAAAAAGTTCACCGTTTTGGTCTGGGGTTTTTTTTTTCCTTCAGACATAACCTGAAACATCAGTTGCAATCCTTACCTAAAATCAGGAAAGAATATTAAGGTTTCAGATTAATATTGGAAAAGAACACATTAAAGAATACTTAAAATAAGCTGGTATCTTTCAAATTGCCTAAGCCTGTTTAGTTTCATCCCATCATACCCCAATGAAGCTTGAGAATCGTAAGTGATTCAACTGAGACCTTGACAGAGTATTGATGAGGTAACTGGAGAATTAGGGGGGAAGAAATGCATCCTTAAAAGTGAGAATTCCTTAAAAAGAGGAAAACAAGGATGAATAATGGAACAGAAATCTAACTGTATTTCCGGCGGGGGAGGGGGGGATCCACTAGGTGTGCTACCAAAAGAAGCAGATGACAAAAACATATTCCATTTCTCTAGCGTGGCTTTTAACCCCATGAGAAATGAGGTTCAGGAAGCAGGTTCAAAAAACATGCTCTAAATGAAACTGTAGCGTAAGGACAAAAACACCAGGAGGGCAAACATCCCAGAACACATAATGCAGGACGACTATCAAATGGAAATACTGGAAATATGCACTAAATAAGGCTCAGCAGAATTTTTTTCTGCATCTGGAAAGTAACTAAATATTCTCAGCTAAGGTTATGAAAAATATCACAAAGGGCAAGATTAAAACTGAATCTCAATAACTAGCAGAAGCAGACATAAACCTAATAGCAATTTAAAAAGCACACATTTCAACATACACAGATGTCTGTACTGAAATTGGAAAAAATAAGCTGCTCGCTGTATTGCAGTCCCACAGAAAGAACCACAACAGGGAGTTCACCTTGAGAGATTATTCACAAGAATTTACACCTGTGTTTCCATTTGATTCATAAAATCATCTGCGATATTGAAAATACTTCCAAAACTGCAAAAATACGTGACCCAAAAACAGATCTATAAATGTACTTAAACACTACAAATGCTGTTACCTAATAAAGTTACAACAAAAAGTTTTGCATGATACTCTTCCGATGTTTAGACCTCACTTGAATCTTCAGGTTAAAGTTGTTAACAGTCAGAACATCACTGCTCATCACACTTTTTATTTTCAGTTTGTCATTGAAAACAACCTAGTATAATGTTGTCTCACTAGCTTTTTGTTCCCAAATCCTGTCACCTTACCTCCCTAATGGCTGCTATGGCCAATCATGTGAAAATTATTGCAGCAAATCAGAAAAAAGTAAGATTTACTGAGGCTATACTAGAAGAGTATGTAAAGCACATCACTCTGCCACTCAGTTTTATATAGGTTTGTGAGCTAGAAGGGAAAGGAACACCTCTCATGCACCAGGGAGCTGTGTAATGTTAAAATCTTACATCTTCTCTGGCACTCCAGGATGAACAGAAATCTAGTGAATTCTGTATTACCGCAGCAATACTAAAGGAGTTCCATCTTGATAAAATTTATTCATTAAAAAATTAAAAACCGTGAAAGCCAAAATAATTTCTCCTAACAAATGGAAGACAGCCACATTCCATGGCACACAGGAACAGTCAGACTTCTATTCACAAAGAACCAGATAATCTGTAGTTCAACCCTCAGATTTTTTCACACTGGATTTCATCTGAAGCCCTGAAATATTTACACTCACTGCACATCACGCACTGACTGAATGGCTCTCACTTTCTGAGAATTTTTGGGGAAGAACAGGTTATGTTCCCACTCTTCACAGGCTTCTGAAATGCTGTCCATGATGATTTAGCTCAGTACAAACAGGAACATGGCAACTCCCTGTTAAATCCACTTTGATTCAAACCCCAACAAACAGACCCTTCTCTAAGAGCAACAGATCCTGTGTTAGTCCCACAGTTCTAGGGCTGCCGTATTTTTGTATTTTTTCAAGCACATTAAATAATGCACAGTCATTCAACAGTAAACAGGTTTTTCAAAGAAGGTCACAGGTCCTAGTGTTTATAATCTTTTCTCTGTGTACATTATAATGTAACTGTATCATTTGCCATCATACAGAGCTCTTTTTTCAATGATTACTGAATTCTTACCAGTACAAGCTGCATGCCATTCCCTTCATTTTTCATTATCACATGACTACCAGAAGCACTAAAAGCAGTTTTTAAAAAGATAAAATGTGAATATAACTTTTTCATCACAGACGCCCGTCCTCTTCAACACTTCTACACCTGTTATTCCAAATAAGGTTGGCTTTTTTAATGAGTTCTAGACATTACTGCCACTGCTGATAAAACTCTCGTGAAGGTCTGAAATATTTTCATTACCAAGAACACTTCAAATTCCCTCTTCAAAGTTGTTGTCAGAAGCCAGCACATCTCTCGAACAATTAAAATAGTTACTGTTAACACTAAACAGAATTTGTGTTCCCAGACCTACGATCTTATTTTCATCTGACCCCAGTTGCCACATCTATCTTAAAAGCAAAAGGTCCCTTCCAACCCAAACCATTCTATGAGTCAAAGATTGTGATCATTAGGTGAGGACCTGTCCCTGGAAAAACAATGCAAAACACTGCAAAAACAGTGCATAGAATTTATGCAGATTTACACATAGATCAAATGTTACTAAAAGAAATGCTGCCCTGATTCTCGGTCTAAACTGCTTTCCTAATCAAAACACGTTAATTGCAGAAGTAAAGTGCAAGTATTACTACCTCAGCTCCCACCTCTATTTTATGCAAAGAAAACAGTCTCCTGCCCTGCCCTCACATCTTCTACTATCCCAGACAAAAGAAGAGATTAAAGGCTTCAAGGAGAAGCACATTTGCTGCAGAGAACACAGCAGAGCTGGAGCAAACCTCTGTGCCAATCCTTACAGCAGTGAGACATTAGACAAACACCTAAGGTAGTTACTAGGACAGCTGAAATACCTCTGCCTCAAACGCAGACCCAGAAAGCTGCAATTGCTGCAGGGAAGCACAAGACCTGGATGTCTCACGGTCACACACAAACAGCGGCTCTAAACTTTGTGTCAGCGCTACTAATTTATCACAGTCCTGGAGGGCTACTAACCAAAACCACCGTGAATTTCACATGTATTCTTTTCTGGCTACTGTTTGAGGAAACTATCCATGGAGGCAAGAGCAGCTTAATGTGTGTGGTAAGAGACAAGGACCATTTGGACAGGGAATCATAAATTATTATGAACAGAGAAGTTACACAACAGTTTTACCTCAATAAAACTGAACAAGTAAAAGAATAATTTAGGCACATGTTTCAAACACACCTGTAGATAACACCTCTGGATTATTTCTTACATTACCTGTGCTGCACCAAAAGCCTTGGGTTCCAATACCTGGAAGAGCCCTTCTGTCTGATTTTGGTGATGCCAAGTACTAGGTAAGTACAGAGCAGAGTTGCACTATTTTTGCTTGACTCTTTATTATTTAATTGGGAGTAATGAAGTTGAATCAGCAGCAGTTTGCCTGCTCTACCTTGTCTATTGTTACCTATTTTCAGACGCGAAGTGACTCTGGATAGACAGCACGCAATCTCCTGCGCAAAGATTATTCAATAATTCACTTCCATTTGTATGTGAACATTCATTTTGCCTCCACACCACTCCTGTGAGAAAAACACAACCTCTGAAAGGCCTGAAGCAGCATAAGCCAGAAGCAACAGCGACAAGAAAAAGCTCCTATTTGATCTTTCCCTGCAGATTTAGAATTGGCTGCTTTAAAATTTTGGCAGATGGACAATGGCACAACTGCTCAGTGATGTCTTCCCCTCCCTAATCATATTAAAAAGGTGTGAAGCATTAACAGATAGCCAAGTAGCAAGTCAAAATTAGGCAAGAGTCATCAGCACAGTGCATGATGGAGTATTAAAAAGAATTGCTATGGTATCTGCCGTCTTGGACAGCAGGAAATACTCAGGTAACTGAAGAAGCAGCATGGGGTGGGGGGGGAATTTCTATCCCAACTTAGTGCTTCTCCACATTGCTGGTTCCAACTTGGCAAAGCTACATGGCAACAGACTTGTAGAATACCATCTTTTAAGTGCCATGCTGTGCTCAAGTTAAGCCTTGAATTGTGTTCTTTTACCTAAAGCAGAAACGGCTGTTCAATGCTTTTATTCTACAGAAGGAAACAACCCCTTATATCGAAAATACAAATTCAGTTCACAAATCTCACCATCAGTCAAAATTCCCTGCATTTTGTTTCATCTAATAAGCTGTCTGCTGATTTCACTTACAAGCCAGAAACTAAAGAACCATGTAAAATCAAAGCTTTTGATTTTATAGCCTGCAGGCTGTTTTAATTTGCATCTAATTGAAACACCCAGATTTCTTGTCACAATTTTTTAGCAATTGCAAGTAGGCCAGCACATCAAAAGTAGGTAATGCTGACCAGATACATGATGTGTCTGTGTCACTATACAACACTACCGGCTCAGCACAAGAAGGGGTTGCAGAGCTGGTCCCCAAGGATGGAAAATAATCTTATTGCAAACTTGTGCAGCAAAGCATTATCATTAGCACCATGGATAGACAAACCCCTTCTAATACAGTTTCCTTCACACAGATGTCACTCAGCACTGCTTTGGAAAATCCATTTAAAAAAGAAATCCCCTCTTCCCCTTAACCACCTTCCTGGAACAAAGCTGGATTGGAATTTTCAGTAGTTGCTGCCTGAACATACAAATACACAGTGGTTTTGCAGCAACTTTATCAACTCTTGCTGCTGCTCATGTTCTCAAAAGGCTTTTTTCTCAAGTGCAGTCAGCCAATTATGCCTTGGCCTTAAATCAGTGAGATATACTTCTAACAACCATTAGGCATGTAACCCAACCCCTTGGTGAGAACAGAAGTGTGACCAGATCTGTCCATGTGACACAAGGACTAGAACCAAAAACGTATAATCCCACATCAAGACCTGGGCAATTTGTTCAGCAAGTTTATCAAAGGCAGGATGAAGACATTTGCAGAGAGAACGCAGAAAGCAAGTAAAAACATTTTTCTAGACTGGCATAGAGATGATATTAAAAAAAAAAAACTGTAGAACAGAACCAACAAAATCCAACCTGCTTTTAGAATATGCCTAGTCTTTTCTCCCCAAGAAACTTCCTACATAGGTTCTAAAGTCCCATCTTCAAACCCACACCACATCCCTGGAACTCACTGCCTCGGTGGCAATCCACATGTGGCTGTCTTTACACAGGTAGTTATCCGTTTCAAATGACAAAATATTTAATGCACAGCCCAAGAGCAACATTATACTCCTAGAAAATGCAGTGTCTTAAATATCTGCCAAATGCTCCTCTTTTGCCACTATTTCCTTGTTCATTACCTCATCACCATTTCCCAACCTTCCAGTTCTGAGGAGGGGGGGAGGAATGTTGTTTTTCCTACTTCTTGTTCCTTTTGCACTTCCCGCCCTCTGTTCCTTAGCTTTGCAATATTTGCAAATATTGGCCTACGACAGCAAAGCTGTCAACAACATACCTTAGGAATCAGTGGGAATACCTACGGACTTGTGGTTAAAAAGGTACCCAGCCGGCTCATTCAGCAGTTTCAGAGAACAAACAAACATTAACAACAGTTTCCATGTTTCCAGGTTGTATAGATAAAAACTGACCTTTTCTTTTGCTTTGAGGGAATTCACTTGAAATATCCACCTGTCTGCAAAAGCTGCTGTGATTAAAATTTCAGTCCTACAAGAGTCAGTCAGGAGGAAAAACTAGAGCAGACAATTCTTTCGAAGTTACTTTAAAATTATATCCAAATGTGGATGTTACGGTTCCTTAAGAACTCGGGGATTGCTTAAAATCGTATCATATCAGAAGGAGTAACAGAGAATCCCAAGGCATGTATTGTGTGCCATTCGACAAATAAATTTTAATCCTAAAAGCACCAAAGCACGTACCATGACCCTCTACTGAGTACAGGACATACTCAACATAAAGGTAACTTTGAACGATCTTCCAGAGTAGGTTAAGTTTTATGTCTTCCCCAGAACTTTCTGAGTAAAGGGACTAGACAGTGTTTTCTCCTGCATTCAAAACTAAGTCCACCTCTGAGAATAGGTCATCCATGAAAAATTGCAGCCTTAGGGATGAATATTTTGAAAGCTTTGAGCATAGAAAACAGAATGCCAAAAGAAAAATATTATTGCAACTCAAATCACGGACTGGTGTTTTGAACCAGCAAACTTTGAAGGAGAAATATATTCTACTGCTATTGCAATTTTTATTTCCTTGCTAAAAATAGTGACCAAACGAAATTCCTTTCCTTGAAGAGACACCTATTTTGAAAAACAAACTATTTTTTTTAAATAATTCTATCAAAGACATTACTTTCCCTCTTTGAGATAAATTGTAGGTAATAAAGAAAAAATATCTATAGTTATTAGTGGATTTATTTCTAGAACTAATAGTAATAGCCTGTAGGTATAAGCAAGTCCAGCAAATCTAACCGCTGTTGAAACCTGTTTTCTCCAACTAACCAACTGTCAACTCCGGGTTGTGTTTGACTAAATACAGAAGTGTATGTTATCTCCCTGTTTTCTATAACTAAAGATTGTAATTTAATACAGTTAAAAAGAATTTTCTCGGAGTTGTCACTGTGTGTGCACGTGTCCCGACAGCAGTGACTTCCTACTCAACTCCTTACTGATCTTGCACAAGTTCTTTAATATTTTGACAGGTCTTTAGAGGCAGGGTCACTGGAAAGGCTGTGCAGCAGGGTTCAGATGTCAAGGTGACAGCTACCTGGAGACATAAAAGCCAGAGTACTTTCTACATCTTTTTTGCTTGCTGGACATCAACAGAAAAGGAAAATGCTTTTAGCATGGCACACACAAACAAGAAGAAGAAAAAACATCTTCAGTGGCACAATTACTTTTTGCCAGAAGTATTATAGGTGAAGAAGTATCATTTTACAATGCATTTCAAGACACTCTTTCCTGCCCTACCTTCTGGAAAAATTCTGTTTTCCTCTATTGTTAATCTTTACATAAAGAACTGAGAGGCTTTCGACAAAAAAAACCACAACCCTGGTGAAAATGAAGGCTCAAAGTATTACATTTCAAAAATTCTTTTTGGACTTCAACTTGTATTTTAACGAATTAGGTCTAGAATCTCAAACTATGGCGTGAACTTCACTTCCCCTAAATGTTGCCATCATTAGAAGGATTAGTTAGACTTGTTTTAATCTTACGGTCTAACAATCTGTTTGAACAGTCAACATTGTTGTTAGCATTAACTCTTTATTACTATTATTATTTCTATTTATTTAATTACTGCAATCTCCATTCTTTCTGCTCCCCTTTGTTTCGAAGTGGGTGTATCAAGAACGATGACGAAGTGACCTAAATAATCCATATGTCCACCTAAGAGCATATTTGCCATTCAATGCATGAAATACCACAAAAAGTATAGCAATTCTACCCAGGCAAAACTCTTCCCTTCTCCTCCACTACATTTTTTTCCCCGCTTTTCTAAAACGTTTCTCAAAGATGAACTTTTAACAGAATTAAAATAATTTTATGTAAGCTAATTTCAATGGAAACACACTTGAAAAAACAAAATTCTTTTCCAATTTTGTCAAGGTAAACACAAGTGGTAAACTTTTAGAGAGCTGACTGCATTCTGAAAGCAATTTTCCAAGACATCAATGTATTCGTGCTTACGCACCACTCCACGCCTGTGAATCTACTTACACATTTAAACAGCTTTATTGGATTATGGCCATGGAGACTGATGCTTTAAGTCTCTGTACACAGAAGTCTCACTCAACTCACCAGGGTACTTATCCACTAAAAAATAGCAGAACCAAAGCCATATGGCCTTTTGGCTTGGATTACTGAATCATATGAATATCCACTTTTTCACTCCTAGGGGTGAATTAACATAGTCATGGGATATGCAGTACCCTAAGGAAATATTTGTGCCCAAAAGCTGGAGCTGACTTTGAAGTTACATGACCTGTTCTTTCACACGTGTTTTGAAGTAAAGCTCTGGACTTCGGTCCAACTGTAAAAATTGTTGAATAATTTGCAAAGTAAATATGCCATGTATTTGTACTGGTTTGCTTTGTTTCCTGTATCCCAGAATCACAGAACATCCCGAGCTGGAAGGGACACACAAGGACCATCAAAGTCCAACTCCACACCAGCAAATTCAGACAAACATGAAAAGGATCTTGTTGCTTAAAGTAACCAGTTTAGAGGTCAGCTGTTCAATTATGCTGAGGCAGCTAATACAGGACCCCAGTAAAACCACTTGTGTGGGTAATGCTGTAATTATCAAGCCACTGAGATGGTGCACATTCCACAGCCAGATTAAGAGAAATAACAGTCCATATTGCTAACTTGTTGGTCTGACTTCCATCCTAAATAAGTCTATACCCCTCTGAATAGTTAGGTCCCTGAAAAGCCCAGAGCTCCAGACCAGTCTTTCCCAGCACACTGTAACTCAGTGGCAATACGACTGCCCTGTTACATGATGTTAGTGCAGTTCTTTCAGTTTGCATTACTGAATTTTTCAGAATGAAGATGAATGTTGACTTGTGTAAACCTCCTGCTGCTCTGTACACCTGCAGACTGCCTTATGCAGCCCTCCTGTTGTGCAGAGCATCTGCTCATATTTTACCTTCAAAACGTACTGCTTCTTCACATTTTGATAATTTTGATTTCTCCTACAACTCCTTAATAAAATCTTTGTAGAGTCAAATGGTGAAAAATTTTAAGCCCGACAAAACGACTTCTTTCAATGGCAGATTTTGCAGTACATGAAAAAATGCTCCACTTCATCACTGGTTTGTTGTTTATTAATACTGTTTAATGCAATTAGGGGCCACTAAACCAACTTATTTCCCAGATGAAGAGTATGTAACCTGAAAATGCCAAATGCTTGTCATCTAAGATTTATTCTGTCACTGTCTTTTAATTCCTCTCTGAATTTCTTACAACAGCACCATCCAAATAATTAAATTCCCAAGAACATATAAGCCATTAAAATATGAATACAAGATATTTATAACATGCTACTTCACACTAAAGTCTGAGTTTTACTGGTATTGCAAAAATACACAGGTCATCACACTAAATTTTTTGAGTTTTGCCAAAAAAAAAGCAAATCATAAAAAAGTCATTTGAACTAAGATTATCCTACTCAAATTACCCTAGATGAAAGAATCAGGTTTTCCCCAGATAGAAATGCATCTGCAACTGCATGTTATCTTCAATGAGAGGATAAAGCTAACATCTGGTTTAGTGGTTGGATACAAAAATAAAGTATTTTCTAACCATTCACAATGGAGAAATACTGTAATCTTAAGGAAAACATCCTGCAGCCAAAAAGTCAAAATACTGTGTGCCACGAGGTGATTATAATATGAAAGATTAAAGGAACACTGTATGTGAAGCTTTTATGCAATATCACTACATCTAATCATGAAGATGTGCAGTATTTGACAATTAACATAATATAATGCTTTGGTAGGGCAGAGGGATGTGTTAAGTTTTCACCAGTGCTACCCAATTTATCATACAAACTTGCAAAAGACCAGGCTCTGCAGGAAATCTAAACTGCTTTGCTGATCCCTGTTGTACATCCAGCCCTTACACACATCAGCCACATTAACAGCAAACTGAGGCTACTAAACTGGAACAGAAAGGAAAGTTTCCTAAATCATAGGATGGCAAACTGGTAGTCCCCCACCTTGATCTCACAAATAAGAGGAGTGCATACAGGAGGCAGATGAAAAAAATAGATTTTTTGATTTTTTTTTAAAGTAAGATTTGTGTTTCCTTTTCAAAAAAATAACATCTTTGGATTAGAAAAAACACTTATTTTAGATTTTCATCACAAGACAAAAGAGAAGAAAAAAACATCCTATAGGCAATAGAATTCCTCATGGGCCATTAACGTATTTCACTGGAACAAGTCATGGATCTGGAGAACAAAGATGTGCTTCTGTTCAAAAGGACTGGCTCTCAGCCTACTGGAAGCATTAGCCCTTCTACATCTGGGCAAGTTTTTATCTCCAGACTGTTACAGCTACAACACAATTAGTGGCTGTAAATCCTGTTACAAGACACAACTCTGTCCTAGTACAGGACCAAGTTTTGTACTTCAGGTATGTTTAACTTACCAAGGAACAGGAGTGTCCCTGCACATGACAGGGGCTTGGAACTACACTTTGAGAGCCCTCCCAACCCAAATCACTCTATGATCCTATGATACAAGTTTTCCTGGGCACAGGAATCGGTATTTTGAAAGAAACCTCTATAAAAAACAAATAGGCAGGGAAGAGTTGCCAAGTTGCAAAACCCAACGTTAAGCAAACAAAAAAATATCAAATCATCTCATTCTGATTTAATGCCAGAACATCTCAAGGAATACAGTGAGTACAAAACCAAACTGAAATTTTATGTATCTATATGTATGTATTACAGAAACTTTTTGGTGATGTTCAGGTAATGCTAACTTAACTAGATGACTGGGAAGGTGAAAAGAAAAAGTCCAATGAGGGAAGCAAAAATGTATACCCATGAAAGAACATTCAGTTTAGTAGGACCTTATCTACTCTAAAATTATTAATTTTGACTGAAAAATATAAAATATTATCACAGCCAAAGACTAATGGGCTAAAGTAAAATGATCTAAGTAAAATATTTGAAAGGCTGGTTTTAGAGCATATTAAAGAGAAATCAAGAGAAAAACAAGTCATTTGCTCTGCCACTGCTGCAAGTTACAAAAGGAAGCAGTGTATAGGGTTGGAGGAAAAAGTTTCTTCGAGTATAAAGGAATACAGGAAACAGCTTTATGTTACTGCCTTTAACAACACCTGAACCATAAACAGATACTCAATTCTATTCATAGAATAGAATTTATAGTGTCTATGCACTATATTCTATCTAAATGCATGTTCCACAGCAAAGAGACGTGCTGTATATTCTGCACACACAACCTATTTATAAGGCCATGACTCTTCTAATGCACACTTCTAATGCCAACAGAGATAGGAGTTTCCATGTACAGTGCCAAAGTCATTCTCTGCAAAGACGCTTAAGGAACTGAGGGATCAGAATTAGCAGAATCATAGCCAGGAGGTCAAGGGAAGTGAGTATTCCTCTTTACTTGGAGCTTGTTAAACCACATGTGGAAAACTGTTGCTAGGCTCAGTAGGAAGTTGCACTAGGACACTCATGAGGTGTCTAACAAACAGAATTATTCTGTAATTCCAAAGAGAAAAAGGAAGGCCTGGTAGTAATAAATAAATCGTTGTGACATTTTTATGACATAATATTGCAGCAAAATTATTATATCAGAGTATAAAGTCTTTATACAAGGGTTCATAAACCATTCTTATAGTACGTATAAACACAGTCAAAGTTATATGCGTGGTAAAAAGTATAATTTAAAATTTTTAAGTTTTAACTACTTACATTTTATTAACATTACTTCTTCCCCAAAAAAAAAGGATTAAGTGTTACAATTAAGCACATCTTGATAAAAGGCAACTATGCATTTTATTATTTAAGTAATGAACATGCTCCAGTTTTTAACTTAGATTTCCTAACTAAAGAAATCATGTACAAGCCAGAAAATTTTACAGAACAATTCCCACCAGTGCTAGCACTGTCTCTACCAAACTCACATTAACAATCCCTAAGGAAGCTCTAATTCTAGCTAGATTCTCTGACTAGGAGCCCTTTTCATTTTGCTCCCTAAGTCCCTCATTCCAACTTAACTAATGGAACAGCAAACATGCTGCAATAACCTGAAACCTTGTTTACATTAAGCCTAACTTCAAGTCACCTAAACCCATCAGAAGAGGGGTCTTTTGTTGTGTCATTTTTGGTTTATCTGGGTTTTTTCCTTTTTATGGGGTGAGGTGTGCCTGAATGTTTTTGTATCTGACTACACAAAACCTGGTTCAGTTCCATTCCCATAGCAGCTTTTTGAGAGTATGCAGTCATATTTGCACATGTATTTCCTACATCTGTCAAACTCTGAATCAGAGAGGACTGGAAAAAAGCTCTTGGCAGAATACTTCACTTTCAGAGGGACAGATGCAAAATGCAATATCCATAAAGGAAAAAAAGAATAACCTATATGGATCAGACTAAATGTATATTTAGTCAGGCATCCTTGAAGGATGGAGCACTTCTCCTATGAGGAAAGGCTGATTGTTCTTCCTGGAGCGGAGAAGGCTCCCTGGAGACCTTGCTGAAGCCTTTTCGTACCTAATGGGGCCCTACAAGAAAGACAGACAAAACTTTTCAGCAGGGCTTGCTGCAACAGGGCAAGGGGTGATGGCTTTCGACTGAAAGAGGGTAGATTCAGACCAGATATTAGGAAGAAATTTTGCATAAAAGGGGTGAACCCTCAGCACGGGTTGCCCAGAGAGGCAATGGACACCTGCAAACATTCAAGGCCAGGCTGGACAGGGCTCTGAGCAACCTGATCAAGCTGAAGATGTCTCTGTTCATTGCAGGGGCGTTGGACTAGATGGCCTGTAGAGGTCCCTTCAAACCCAAACCATTCCATGATTGCGTCTCTCACATGTGAATCAGATTAGGTCAATCACGGCTGTCTCAGAGTATTGATGAATGAATGCACCAGGGTCTAACTTCCCTGCCTGGGGTTTTAGAGTATTTGTTATAGCAGGACTTAGAAAACCAGTCAGATGGACTAGCAGAACAGATGTATGAACAATGACCCTGCAGGTCACTCTAAAATTGCACCTATAGCAGACTTGCTTACCAGCAACCCACAGACTGCACAGGCATGTGGGTGACTGGTACCGTCAGCTCTGCTTGCTCTGGGAGGACTGGTTCCTACAGAAGCCTACCTGCAGTGGAAAGGTGACAGCCGCCTGCAGGAATACCTGAACGTGTTCCCTCTCATAATATCTAATAATCGCCTTCCTAGTAACACTACTTGCAAGACTCCAGTAACATGGGTTAAGGTTTACCTCTACTTACAAAGACAATGACTTTGGGAAGTGTTTTAGTGAGACTACTAAGAGCAATGAAGAAAGGAGCCACTAAAGGCAGAAGAAAAAAGATAGAGGCAATGCATTGAAGTTCTTTTGAATTACCTTACAATATTTCTCTTCTGCCATCTTCTGTGGAGGACTCTAATATTGCTCACATATTTTAAATTACTGCCTGTATTTTATTTTCAGAATTGTCTTCTTTCCTCCTTCCCCTGATAACCATTTTAATTTTGCAACTGTGTGAGACATTCATCATTTCTCCCCTGAACTATTAAAGACACTTAGAAAGGAAGTACACTGCATTTCTGGACTACCCTTACTACTGAAAATAGTGGTACAAAGAGACTAGGTAAGATTCACATAGCATGCATAGGTACACACCCTTCTTTAAATTAAACTTCATTTGTTCTAACCTCTGCAAGATTCTTAAGAGCTAGCTCTTTGCAATTCTGATGAATCATTTTCCAGAGCAAACGAAAACCTTCCCATTTTGTTTTCAGTAAGTCAAGAAAGTGGCCAGGATCAAGAACTCTTCGGCATGCTCTCAATTACTCTTCTCACTAACTGCTTTCCCCGGCCTTCCAGGTTCAACTCTATACACAGTACAGAATCTACCCACCCATTCTGTGATGAAATGTACTCCGCTTCTCCAACACACACCTACCAGTGAGTTCAGCCAGGATAAGCTCAAGTGTAGCAGAACACTTTGCTATCATTTTATTTGTGTTTAAAAAATATAACCTACCTATAAAATGGGGAGGAGGGGGATCAAGAGATATTACTCCTTATATTGTCCCTGCACCTATCCTCTCTAATCTTATCTCTTAATTTAGCAATCAAACACAATCACCATCTCCAAAGTTTTGGTCTGTAATCAAATTTTAGTTCCATGGAATTGAGCTCTCTGTGTGGATGCAGATTCTTGACATACAGTGTACTGCTCTAAGAACACTGGCTTGAAGAGAAAATGTAACCTTTCCCAGGAATCTTGGCCAGAGACCTGGCACATCCCTTATTCATCTACAAACTAATAATTAGTAAGGAACTTAAACGTAATCCTACATACTCTCCTCAGATCCTGAGATGATTTATTGACTTCTACTAACCTAGCAGAAGAGGAGAAACACCGCAGTATTTTCTCAAGATGCCGAAGCACAGACTAACTTACCATTAGCTGACTCATTTGAATGCATGAAGAAAGGTTTGATACTTGTCTCTAGTGTCTGTGTAATACCTGTCAGTACAGAAATTCAGTAACCAACCAAAACAGCACGTTATTACTCAAAATGTATGTCAAATTTATTGACACCATCACGTCCAAGTGCCTGTGCCTCATACTTTCCCTCTGTCACTTCCTGCAATGGTTTGTGGGTACATGAGCAGTGCAGAGGAGGAAAGCAGTGTTTCTGAGCACAGCGAGGTATGGGCTAGAGCACCACCAGGCTTCTGCACACACAGCACTCAGCAGGTTTGCTTGGTCACAGAAGAGACTGGAGAGTATCAGCCACCACCACCCCAAGCATGGCCATGGCACTCCTTTACAACTCTAAGCAATGCAAAAGCTCATTTAAACCTGTAATATCACTAAAACACACATACAGACAATATACTGCAGATGGGGTCTGACAGTGAAATGGCTGTTGTGTAAATAGAATTGCTTTCTCTTTCTCAACACAGTATTTTCATGGTTAGCATTTCCTCAATGCAGCCGGATACAGAAACAAGGCTCTGACTTCTCAGCTTTTTCAATTCTTGATTGGAAATCATATACTAAAACTGAATCATAACTATGCCTCAAACACCTGATTTCTTCAAGCTTTTAGCTCCTATTCAACCAGCACTTGGCAAGAGCCACTTTGTTCTCAAATCCTTCCTGAACTGCCTATGCCTAAAAACTCACTGTTCCATATTCACTATAGCACAATCTGAAGCAGTAACTTCTCATATATTTGGTCTGTACTTAGTGCACTTACTAGACCGCGTCAGGCTCATGTAAGACCAACCCAAGGACTGCTAACCAAACCCTTCTGAATCCGTAACAGCAATTCTAGGTCTCATTCCTCATTTCTGGGCTGTGTTCCCAGTGCAAATTAAATGTATCTCTTCGGTACAGTAACCCTGCACTTGAGACATACCATCTGCAGGAACTGCTCAGAGACATCATTCCCAGGCTGCCCAGAAATAAACTGGTAATCAGCACTAGGAGCTCTTAGCCTCCAGTTCTCTTTACCCTGAAAGATACTTCACTGTACTCGTGACCATGTGGTCTGTTACTCTTCTCCACTTCAGTGAATCCACTGCTGAATTTCTTGAGTGCAGATAACATAAGCTGATAAGTTTATATAATAAAATGCACTTTTTTTTTTTTTGCAACCCACTGTGATTTAGCTAAAATAAACTACATGAAATTGTCCTGCAGAGTTTGTACTTGTCTCCTACAAATCAAAGAGGATTACCTTTCTTCCAGTGTTAGCCAACACAGCTGAATTTCAGTTATAGCTGAAATTAATGTAATTGTTTTTGCATATGTAAATCCAGATGGGAGTTAAGACTTTATAACATATTATTTGTTCTTACAATGTTAAGTTAGATCCATGGTTAAATTCATGCAGAATAAAGAAAACTTTCTTAATCAAGGAATCGAAAGCTTTCATTATTCCACTGCCAGCAGGATTTATTATTATTAGTTATGAAAGCAGTTACAAGGATCAAAATCTTGCCTACAAAGAAAGTTGTGTTTCATAACGGCCACCTATAAAGGCCCAATGTGACTACATCACAGGAAGGCAGACTTCAAGATACATCACCTCAGTAATAAGGTTGGTACTGAAAAGTAACCAGCTGTGGCACTCTCTCAAAACACGAAGAACTTACAACTCAGACTCATGCTGTAACAAAAGCTAGGTAACATACAAAGGAAGGTATTAGAGCCTGATGAGCCCCATCAAGCAAGGGAAAGGTCTGACTGTGCTCTCCCAAGTCCTTGATGAGAAAAGGAGTCAGTGATGACAGGCCTACATATCACAAACAATTCAATGCATTTCAGCCAGGATGAGACCACAACCTGGAATTCTGGAGGGATGGGAAGGAGGAATCCAAGAACAGGCAGGTCAAAACTAGGTGAGGGCAGTGACCTCTGTCATGACCCATCCCTTGCCCTCCTTCCTGCATGCATTAAGTCACTGTGACCTGTCAGTTCACACATACACATGCACCAGCTCTTCCTGATGAGCCTTCAGAGCCTACCTAAAAACACACCCAATAGCACAGGGGATAGACAAGAAAACAGGAAACAGTATTTCTGGGGGTGGGACTGCTATGTTTGTTTGAAGCTAATGCAATAAATATCTCTGTAAGAAAAATTAGTCAATACATTCAGAATGCACCAACAGAGATGAGGTGTGGATGACAGATGACAAAGGTGTGGAGGAGGAAGAAGACAGACTGAACAAAAATTGATGCAGAATGACTCGCTAAGAAATTTAAATGTCAAATGACTGGAGTGAGTTTCAGAGGGAAACTGCACATAGGTAGCATTATGCAAAGGCAAAATATAGAATGCAACTTAAGCAGAATATGTGCTGGGGAAGGGGATGGTATGTGTGCAGGGAAGACAATAAAAAAAGAAGGGGAAGGACTAAGAGCCCAACTTGATAACGTAACACAGACTACAACGTAAAACACTGCCCTGGATTCAAGACAAGACCAACAAGTAATTCACCAGTGTATGCAACCCCAATTTCTATCGTTCAGGTTTTGTTTCAGCCCTGTGTAGCACTGTTCCAGCTTAGCAGCACCCCCAAACAGCTGGAATCCTGCAGGCTGCACGGGTACCTACGATTCAAGTGACAGAAACTTCATGAAAAGGGCTTACAAAGTTCTTCCCTCAAAACCAGCCTGCGAGCCAGGGGTGAGCTCACCTGGTACATAACCCTAACTAGTTACTGAATTTGACTTTGACAAGGGACACAGAGATCCCTACCTCTACCTTCTAACCTGTTACCACACGAGAAAAAAGTCTACATCCTGCATTAACTCAAGGAGTGCACTAAATGCAAGTTTGCTATTTCCTATGTAAATGTTCTATGTACTAAAGCACTGAAGAATGGGCATAGTAACTGCAGCATAAGCTCAGCCTTTAAGAAAAGACAGCAAGAAGACACAACTGCTCCTGGCAGTCTGCTTTGGCTGTTGTCACCTAGAGTTCCCGAAGCAAGTACGTCAGGAACAGTGTTCCTTGCAGGATTTGTCCATCATTCCCAAACATTATGCTCTCAAACCACTTCCACTCACAGCTCAGTCATTTTGCAAAGCTTTGCATTTCATCTAATCTGATTTTGATGAAGTGCCAAGGCAGAGAAACGTTTTATAAGAGAATTTAATTTTTCTGTGAGCAACCAGTCCGTGTCTGTCAGGTTTGGATCAATACAATAAAACATTCCCTTCAGATAACTCCCCAACTACCATTACTGTCATTTTCACCATGACATAACATCATTCATTAGCCACTTGTTAGTAATCAGAGCTCTACATTCCAAACTGTTACTGCCCTTCTAACCTGCATTACTTCAGCATCTAACAGCAGATTTTTCTCATACTAAGAAAAAAAAAAACTTCCCACCACAAAAATAAATGGTAGCTCAGTCAGTCTATATGTTAAGTACTGCCCCGACCCTGTAAAAATATGTCAGTCGTGCTCAGACTGAACTTTTTCCTAGTCTGACTAGGAATCTGTAGTAGTCTGACAAAAGGAACTTCAAATATCCACAGAATTTTACCAGGAAGTCCTGATAGATCTATAAATTTTTACCTCTTGGATGGAGGCATTTAGGGATGTCCTCTAGTAGATCTCATACTAAGAGGCTTTCTCAAGGGCTCAAAAGAAAGCTGTGAGAAAGCAAATTTGAAAATGTTTACAAGACATCGATACGCGTAACTTCCTCTTCTCTTTGTTTTTCTTCACTATTCAGTAAGGAAAATTTCATTCTAATCTCACTCCCTACTGCTCCAGACCATTTTACTTGGAAAAAAATCAAAGAAAAGAATGTCAACTCAAAATAGCACATACATCACTTTTTATGGTGTTCAGCAAAGGAAGCACCCTCTATAATTCTTGCTCTTTCTGTAAAATATGCAGACATGTTATGTTCCAGAAAATCAGGGAAAGTATTTTCTCCTTCAATTATGGCTAAGAACCATGCATCACTTAACCAGGTGATGATTTCAACCAATAAAAACATACAAAGCTGTCGAGCTATAAGAGAGCAACAAAGAACTTCTCTCAGTCTTGGAAAATAATGTTCCTTACTTTTTTATTATTTCCAGAGATATAAAGTCAGCACTTGCACCTAGTCCAAACAAATATTGTTTCTGATGCCCAAATATGAAAGTATTATGTTTTACAGCGTTTCTAAGATTTGATTCTAACCAATGAGGAGGAACTAGGTAACATTCTGAAAGCCCCTTCAGTTTAATGATGGCACTCCTTACTCTCGGAAAGGCATGACAAAAGCCTGCAGAACGAACAGCAATGTGTTTCATTAAGGCAGCACGTTGAATGAACGTCATCCTGTGATGACAATGAGCTCTCAGACTGATGACAAAGCTGCTCAACACTCCTGCTATCCATGATCCCTGGGAGAGAGTGGAGATCTGCATGACAGTTAAAGACTGAAAGGGACCAAACTTGACTAGCCTTTTCCAAAGACAGAAATGAAGGAATTAGATCAGTCAGCTACACGGAGACTCCTGAGGAAAAAAACAGAATAAATAATGAAGGACACTATTTATTTATCTAGAAATAAATACAGGAATGAGTAATAGCCACCATGGGTTTGTCCAAAGCAAGCCTTGACAAATCAGTCTAATTCCCTTATGCCTCTGTTCTTGTATTTCTAGCATTAGTAGCAAATCTCTCATAACAGCATTACATTTTGATAGTCTCATATCACTTTTGTATAAATACATGAGAAAAAAACAGATTAAATTTCTCTGGAATTAATGGAGATTTCTTTAGAGCAATTACCAATGATTCTCTGTAACTACAGAAATGCATTAAATGATTTTCTGTAGGGGTCTGTTTTGGTTGCCTCAGTATGGAACATACCTGCACAGGAGGGCAGGATTTGAATCCACAGTAACATTTATAAATAGGTGCGGTGCCCTCAGAGAGGATACAGCTCAATAGGGTCGAGCACAAGGCACCACAAGTAGGCAGGAACAGTCTGCACTATGATTTGTAACAACCCATTGGGCAACACTCCACAGCAACTTGGTAAAGAATCAGAAGGATGGCTGTGTTACCGCGAAAAGTCAGATCACATACATGGAAATAGGGGACACCAGAAGAAATCCTTCCATTCTACTGATCAACAGCACCTTTTGCAAATGGCACAGAACCACTTGAGCCACAGGATATAAGAGATGTCAAAAGCATGACCTAGGAGAAAGAACTGAGCAACTTGCAGAGAAACCTGAGAGAAGGCATGATCACGGTAATACACACAAGAGTACAGCGAAGCAATTCTCATTTTATTCTGATTCTTATTTTTATAGTTGCAAGTACAATATATCATGATCATGAATGTGTTAAAGGGGGATTCAGACTAAACACTACGAAAAAGAACCTTCAGTGAAATGTAAAAAGAGTCAGGAATGTTGTGGAATCTGTCACTGGAGGTTTTAACAACATTTTAGATAAAGACAACTGTCAGAGTGGCTGGGGGAGCACAGTATGCAGCTTCAAGCAGAATAAACACCAAAGACCGTACTACTTAACTCTGCTTTATTGGTCACCTATTAAAGCACACTTGACAAATACTTTGCACTACATTTTTTTAATAAATTCTCCTGAGAAATCAAAAACAAATGATTTTGTCCTTTCAAGGCTCACTTCACTCCTGCTGCATAAAAATGCAGTTTTGTTTGTTCCCTCAGAGGACACTGTTGCCTCACAGAATACCGTAATAGTCATATTATCAGTTATTGTTGCACCATTAAGTATTATTCTCCTTAGACTCTGACCCCATTTACATTCCACAAGTTCTGGTTTTGCCCCACATTAGAATAAACTCATCATTTGAGGTAACAGTCTATTTCATCTGGGGGAAAAAACTGGTTTCTAGTCTACTGAAAACTGGAGTTCTAATCTGAGTCGCTGTTTACCACTGAAATGAACTACCCACACATCAAATTTCATGTAGGAGACATATATGATACCAAAGCAAACGTTCAGGTACAAAATCAGTGGTGTTTGCAAGTCTCCCACAGAATGCACTCAATATTCTTTATCGGCTTTTAAAGTCATGCCCTTTTAATATTACTTACCTAGTTGTTTTTGTAACTTAATTCCAGCTGAAGATTTCATTTCCTTCCTACTGTTACACTTGATTTTGTATTGTTTGGTTTTAAATTATCTGGGGACTCTGTGGTTAACCCTAAAGCATCATCCACCCTTGGCTCCCAGGACATTTTAACTACTTTTATCAGAGACATGATTAGACAGGAATCTTTTATGCAAACCGAGGACATTTTGGGGACAGCTAAAAGGAACTCAGTTTCATAGAAACAACAACAGTCTGAGCTTTGAAAAGACTAAGGGGGAGCCTTTATAGCCCTCTGCTCTGTGTAAGAGAGTTATGCTTTTACCTTCATGACTGGATTTTTGGCAGAATTTGAGCAACTACTTTGCTTCTTATACATTTGAAAGAAAAATATACCTCATTTCTTTAAATGTCCACTTATCACAGCTGCAGAAAAAGCAATCAAGTGCAAATGGTTCCTCTGAGTTGTGGATACACCTTCACTGGTCTAAAGAGGAATCCCATCCTCTCTTCAGTTTGTCAGTGTTTATACTTTCAGCAGAAATTTAAATAGCTTTTTAGAATTAGAGTACCCCTTTGTAACACTTTATAACACTTTCAATTACTTACTAAAAACCAACTTCTTGTTATTCCCTCTGAAGCCATCAGCATCAAGCAGCTTTGGCATTAACCACAGGACAAGTATCAGGCACATGGATGTAAATGAGACCAATTATACAGCTATGCTTTCTGGCTTTCCTCCTGAAGTTTCTTGTATATTTTACCTAGTAATCATGCTCAGATTTTTGCAAGTAAAAGCTATACATGAGAAGACCAGCAAAACCCTCCTCCTGCACCTTGTGCAGCTGCAGTGAGCTCACTAGTTATCTGTATCATGGGCCACACACAAAAAGATCTACACCAAACACAGAAGTTGTCAAACCATTGCTTTTTAAAAATAAATTCTCTAGCATGTCACTTGTTCTATTTCCTCAGAAAAGGTTTTTCTCCTCAGAGGTCTAGCTTCCATACAGAGATAGGAAAACTGCACACATGGAGATACAAATTGTTTGCAAATTAAAATCATGCAAGACTGGCATTACAGACAGGCAAATCCAACTGAACAGCCAAGCTGGAAAACTATGGCACATGCTGGGCAATGTTGACGGGGGGATGCAAAGGTCCTCCCCCTACTACCCTGAATGTATAAAAAAATTATGAACAAGGAAATATCAACACTTTCAAGAGGCCAGGGAGAAGGAAACCCTCTTCACCCGTTAAGGAAGCCACAAAAATACACAAGACAGACAGAAGCAATGGCCAAACGACAGAACTATAATAATGAAATTACTAAAACATGTCAGGTGGCTGAAAACAGAATTATCATAATTTTTCACACTCTCAGATACTGAGACTGATTTGTTGTTCACTTTCTTTAAAATGAATGCATAAATCAACTACTTTAATTACACAACAATATGATAGATGGTTGTTTTTATGTTAAGAGGAGATAAGCAGCTATAATACTGGAAATACAACCTATACTCTCATTTTATAATCAATATTGTGTGACAATATTAAAGGAGGAAAGGAAAGAAGGCATTTTCAGAGAACTAATGGGAATCAAATGCCTAGGCTTCTTTTAAAATTTCTTAACAAGATCTTAACACATCCAACCCTGCAAATGATTGAACAGTGGCAGAGTGGTAAATACAAAAGTAAACAAATTCACCCATTTATTAATCCAGGATAGCAATTCAAATCACTTAATTCTGCCTTTACCCTCAAATACACAACCAAATGCACTGTCATTCTTAAGCCTAGAGGAAAAAAGAAGTGAGTTCTCATTCAAATTCATTAAATAGCACAAGCCATAAAAATTTCCATAATTCCCGCCCTTTGATTTGCATCTGAGTTACTCCACGTCTTTTAGAAAGGCAGGGATAATGGATATAAAGGCTACAAGCAGTGATTAATGTACTGCAGCTCTTAACTAAGCCATCTCCATAGCTAGTTGTCTCAAAAACATCCATTTGCTTTCTGACTTCCATCCACTGGATTTTGTCATATATCTGTGTACTAAAGATTTAGTTAAGTACCTCTATTTCTGACATTTCCAACCTATAACGTTTTCCAGATAAGCCATATGACTGAGTTCCTTAAGTTTTCTATCATGACGTTTGTTTTCTTGACACCAAATAATTCACCCTGAACTCCCTCCACTTTTCAGCATTCTTGTTAAACTGTTTGCCACACAATAAACCTGCCAGTTGATAAGAGATAAACTCTCTTGAAAACTTGTCTCCAGTTTCTGGAGGAGAACACTAAGCAAACAAATCTCATGCTGTGCTGGTTTTGGTGGGGGAGGAGTTAATTTTCTTCACAGCAGCCAGTATGGGCTGTGCTTTGGATTTGTGCTGAACAGTGTTGATAACACAGGGGTGTGTTAGTTACTGCTGAGCAGAGCTCACCCTGAGCCAAGGCCTTTCCTGCCTCTCAGCAAGGAGGCTGGGGGGGCACGAGGAGCTGGG
>JAWWEE010000159.1:952486-981129 GCA_035221455.1 Xenops minutus
GCCCCCCCCCCCCCCCCCCCTTGTTAGTATCTTTAAATACTAGAGTTACTGTAATATTATTAGGTAAGGTCATGACCCAGCTTATGTAAGGTTCTTTGTTTTGTGACATCTATGTGATATACTTTGGTCAGCCCAGTGTTCTCTGTGGAACACAACATGCAGCTGGGCTGCAGAGCCGTTTTGTTACTCATTCTACCACCTTTCAGTGCTCCTGGCAGCCTCAAACATTTTGATATTTAGTTATGAAGAAGAGACACAAACATTGCCGCAGTCCTTAGTGGCACTTGCTGGCCATTCCACAGCAACATGGAGTTTCCAAGTGTAGCAATAGTAGAAGGGCCAAAAAGTGAACACAAGTTGCTCAGCTGTAAAGGGGAAGGCCTGGGTACCTTATTCCTGTTTTTTCTTCAGTTGCAACACAAAACCCCCTTGAATATGGACTAAGAAAATAAAGAAATTGACTTCAAATCCATGGGAACTTTATAGCTACAAACATATATTTATTTTATTTATTCATGCTTTTTTATTTCTCTTCTGTGTTTAGAATCTCTTGAGTCCATTTGTCCTAGCTTTTCGCAGAAAAAAATGTGGGCTACAACCACATTGTGGTAAATCTTACTTTTTAAATGAATTACAAGATTCTCAGGTAAATAGTAAATACAAGATTCTCAGTTCTAGCCGCTGAAAGACTGGATATCATGAGACTGATAATTGACACAACTGATTTTCTGACATAACAATGGATGGCAATTTTGTGGGTCAGGAGCAATTTGGAGCAGAAAAGAATGAGAAGCAATAATAAAACGAGTTTGCATTCTTTTGTGAAAGTTTTAGTAAATTTCATTTCAGTAAGGTCTAGCCAGAAATTTATGTGCCTGTTGGCTTGTCAGTAGAAGTGTTCTGCCACATTTGCTTTTATGTGTCCAGTGCTTTAAAAAACATGCCTTTTTTTTCTCTACAAAGTGCTCTCCAAAAGACGGCAAGGGAGCCTAAATGATTAGTCATATTGTTCTGTCTCTTGCAATAAAACTTAAGACTTTAAGTGTTCTACACAGAGAAATGACCCATCAGCCTCAAGAAGTTGTTACGGCTTTGGCTCACAGAGCAGCTACTCAAGAACAAGCTTAGACCTTCCAGTATCTGTCTGTCTCAGACTCCCTTCTCAGCCATGTAAAACTAGGAAAGAAACTAGGGCTTTCAGTAGTAAGACTTATATAGGATTCTGTTCTCTTTCCCCTCCAAACTTGGAGGTGGAACAGGATTTTCCTGTTCAGAAAAGAATTTTAGCAGAGATTTTCTGCTAAATGGTGTTTAGCAAAAATAATGTTGCATTTCATGTCATTTTATCATCCAGTTTTATTTGAAGCAATAAGCAATATGCTAGATATAGTCCTATCTGTCTCCTAAATCTTTACTTGGGTCTTTGACAAAGAGATTTCTGGTTTTCAACAGTACTGAATATTTGTGGTTTTCATTGACTTTAGTCAATGTATTTGTTAAAGAAATCAGACTACTTTCTCATGCAAAAATGTTGATTTTTTTTCTAATTTAAAATTTCCAAAAGTCAATGATCTATTGAATTCCATAGCCAGTAGTATTTTTAGACATTTCTGCTTGCCTTGTAAACAATGTAAATTATCTGATGCTTGTAAGTATCTCTAATGACTAGACCCACTCACAAGATTGTTTCCATCTTCCACTAAATTTATGACTTGAGCATATCAGGTGAAGTAGTGTCATTTAAAAAAAATATTTCTCAGCAGCATCTCTTATTTCTTCAATGCCTCAAGCAACTGAACTTTCTGATTAAAAACTGTAAGTTGAATTGGTGATTAATGGCCAATCAATTAATCAATACATCTTATGATGCTTTTTATTTTAACTGAAAAGTTTGCAGAAAAGTGTGCACTGTATGCCTTACAAAAACATCAGTTAAACATACTTCTATCAAATAAAACACAGTGAGTCTGGAAGCATGTAAGATAATGGCCAAAATGAAATAAAAGTATTAATGTTGAGTAAAGGTTTGGAGACTCAGAAATTGGAAAAAAGTGCTGGTTATTCCTACAGGTGCCAGGAATGGCTTTCACTATGGCATTTTGGATCCTTTACAGTTTTTGGAATGATGTTTCTGGCAGAGCTGCAATCAAAGAATTACAGAATTTCAATATGCATGTAACAAAAGTATGCAAAACAGTTTCCCATAGAAAATCCAAAAGAAGTCAAGCTGGATTTAATCCTTTTTATACTTCTAAGACAATAAAAAAAAAGTTATAGTAGTTTTAATAAATTTCTCCCAAAAAAAGGTGACTTCCCAGCCCTAAATCTTTTCACAGGTGAAGGATTGTTTACCCAAATTTTGTTTGGATTAAATTTTAGCAAACAGAAAGGCGTACAGTATTAAATCTTACAAAACCAGATAGGATTCCACAGTCAAATGTAGCCTGATGCCGCTTACAAATGTTTGAAGCAAATTCAGACTGAATTTTCATAACCCACCACCCCAAAGTAGCATGTCTGTGGACCACTGGAATGAGAAGCCATATTTTTATAGTTAAGCAGCTCTACATATATTTTTTTGCCCATGGTTTTGTAAATCTAATTTGATTTTAATACACTAAAATATCAATGCACAATACTATATGTATACCCATACTTATACACATATAGTACTTAGATGCTTAATATGCTCAAATGTATCTCAAATTTTGATGTAATATACTTATTACTTACTGAAAAAAAAGTTCAGTTTGTGTTTCAATAAGCTCTTCCTATTTAAGGCAACACTGATATGACTTGCAGTTCCCAGTTAGAACAAAACATCTCATGTGAGATAGCAGCTTTCATTCCATCATCCTATTTGGATGATGGAATCCTGAACTATGATGGAATCCTGATGGGAATCCTGAACTATGTGTTCTCTGAGTTTTTTTACATTGTTGCTTACTTCTTGATTAATTAAAACATCAAAATTAATCATAAATACTATCTGATTGTATAAACGCATTTTGGCCCACAATTGGTCCCTTTGCTGTGGGAACTAAAGGGACACTGAAGAGCTCTGGAATAAGACTGGGGTTTGGGATGGAGGTTACTACATTAACAGAAAGAGCCAAATTCAGCAGAGCTCAGATACAAATTACAGTGAAAGCTTTGGTGGAGAAGAGAATAAGCTAGTGGCTATTTCCAGGCTACTAATTAATATTTTTCTTACTTCCTAGTTCTATTTAATGTATTGTCCCCTTAATTCTGATAGACCAAGATGATTGCCCCAGAAATGACATAGGTAGAGGCACATTAAAACAGATTAGCTACAGTGCAGAGATCTTCTCCGGGTTTCTTCTCTAGTAATTGGGGGGGGGGGGGTGGATTTAAAAAAAGGCAGAACTGAATTACCATTTTACAGAGACATTTCTGTTGGCAATCTGCTGGCTATCTGAAAATTCAAGACATTCTACCATATTCTGAATATTGCCAGGTAAAAACAACTTCATGTAAATCATCATCCCAAACAAGTTTGCCTCTTGCATATTGCTACCACTCACCGAAGTTTGGTCTATATTTATAAATCATAATGGGTCATTTTAAGCCACCTTTAAAAAGCACAGTTTCCATTTCCCATCTGTCCTGTAAATTTTACCACTGAAGAATTACATTGCTATACTCCAGTCCATGGCTCATGTCTGAAGAAAAAGGGCAGAAGCAGATAACTGTATTTCATTCAAAAGCAACATTCACTGCTTTTAGCACATAAGCCACTTACCCTGAATGCATTCACATTCATATGGTATACAATTGTTTGTCTCAGACAGCAGTTACCCAACACTTTGCCAGTGGGACTATGAATACACCCTTAACCTAACATGAGAGTGTAGAAATTGTTACCAATTAAATGCACAAACACATCACAAACTCACAACAGCTTCAGTCCCAAACCAGATCTGTGAATTTTGCACAGTAATCAAACCAATTCTCAGTCTTTTCATAGAGAGATCACTTTCCCATCACAGTAAGATGAAACTCAAAGCATTTTCTTTACTAAATAGGTACAGCAGCTTTTCAAATCCCTCACTGCAGACTCTCCAGCAGTGAATTGAAATATATTGAGAAAATCTCAGTACCAACGAACAGCTGAAATACTACTCAGCACAACCATATAACTACTGCCCAGGTACACAATGCAAATTACCCCAACTCCCAGGTACCCTAATCATTACCTGATAGTAACAGCTGTGATCTGCCCCCAAGCAAATGAACAGTTTGACAATACTGACACCAAGCGTCAGATTAAGGAAAACACAAAGCACAACAACCCCCCACAGAAACGTTACACCATTTCACCGGCACACTATTTCATTAAGACAAAAAAAAGTGACTTTTAGGAGAGCTGACATTGTCACACAAGCCATGTACAAGTGACAGAATAGCCAACGTTAAATACACGTTAACAATGCAATTTAACCTTGATCTTGCAAGTACAAGTCAAAGACCACATACACTCCCAAGTTTTATGCAATCTAATATCATAAATCCATTTCTACAGAAACAATTAGTGGTGTGCATGTACGGTCGGTATCAAAGTCCATTAACTTATGGATTTCATTCACTTTTCAGGTAAAAGAATGCAAACAGTACTTCTCTGCATTTCAATTTAAAAAATGGTTATGTGTTAATGCAAAATGTAACAGTCTGCTAAATGCCACTTACTTGCTTTGCCTGTCCTCCTCTCTGCTAAGAAATCAAAACACAGGCAGTCCAACATCATAAGCACTAAATAGACTTGTGACCCCTCCTGTTGCCTTACCTGACAACCCTGCACAAAACACAAACCCCCACTGACAGAACAGTAACTCCATCAAACACATCAGTTTTACCACCTGCCATGTCTATGCCCAGTATTCTGTGTCTTCTTACCAAGCTTCCATGTTCTTACCTGCTGACGTTTGTATGCCAAATAATCAAGACTTTCCAGATCTTTTTGAAACTTCTGGTAGGTTTTCTGTAGATCAGATTTACTGGAAACATTTCTTAAAGATTCAAATGTTCTTTGAAACTGTGATAGTAAAAAAAGAAAAAAAATTCATCACACAGTTGCTGTCTTCCACTCTGTGTTAGGATTTTATATGACTAAATGCTAATGTTATGGAAGTGTGTCACCTCTAACCTTTTAGATATTTCTACAGATTTGTTTTGAAACCAATCATTGAATGAAAAGCAACATGCCCTGTTCAATTAAATTAAGTCCTCTAACTTCATAGCTCAGGTTTGCATAAGACAAAAAAACAGCAATCAACACCACCTCTACAGGTGAGTTCTTTTTCTATGCCATGTTACAGGATGCAATATATTCATATATAATTAAATACTTTTTGTTCAACTAAGAAAAGCATAGGAAATTTTATACAGGCCATGAACTCCCCATTATACCAGCATAACAATAGAACCTATATATAAGAGAATCTATACTGCCTATTTCCATTAAAAATTTGAAATAACTCTTTTTATTGTCTCCCACATTTCTGCATGCATACAGTAGCATTATGTACAGGACTGGTATTTTCAGAGAGACACACGATACCGACCCAGCTGTAGGACCTGTAACACAGACGCAAAGATTGGTGTGAGAGGAGAACTGGAGCTCCCGGTTCCTTGCTACCTTCAGGAAATCAGGATCCTTCTCCTCTGACTTTCTCTCTTTCCCTAATTGTAAACATTCTTCTTCACCTCACAACCATGTGACAGCTGGAAAACTGTAAGTAGTTTAGAAATATTTTGTGATCATAGTCATTACCATTAGAAGCAACTTTATAAACGTTTATTTACACTGATATAATCAGGAAGAACAACACGTCTTTTAAGTGCTCCAGAACAGTAACTTACCTTCCTAGTTACAGGCCCTGCAGATGAAGTACTTAATGTAAGCTCCGATGTGGCACCGACGGGCAGGGAACGAGGCGCGGGAGCACAAGTGACGCCGTGTGGCCGACAATGCCGACCCTGTGCACAGCCCACACCGCGAGGGAAATGGCGGACAGCCCCTGAGGGGCGGAGCGGCCTTATATAGGGGCCCTGAGGGAAGGTTCTAGAACTGCGCGCTGATTGGGCAGAGCGGTGCGGTATGTAAATCAGCGGGAGGGCTGACCAATGGGCGACGGCCAGAGGTGGGAACTGAAGGCCAATAGGAAGGCAGGGTTGGGCGAGAGGCGGGAAAGGTGTGAGGGGAAGGGGACAAGATGGAGGGGAGTGGGGGCTGGGCGTGCCGGGGGACAGCCGTGAGGGGACAGCCCGGGCAGGGGGGACAGCAACCCTGAGGATCGAAACCGTAACAAACACCACCCTAAAACGCAGCACGTCAAGCCTGAACCGCAGAAGCCTCCAGCCCGGCAGACCTGCGCAAGGCCGGGAGGTCTGCACCGCCGTCACCTCCCTAAATCTGCCTTCTGAAATGCTCCTTCCATCCTTCCTAAGGCACGCGTTCTCCCGCACAAAAGCAGTGCACTGCTCTCCAGTCACTTCTGGAAACCCAATGACGGCAACAATCACTCCTCTACACCTGTGCCAAAACCACAGCCACTGAATTGCAAAAGTGAACCACAAGAGGGGGGAAAAAAAAGCAAATCCAAACTTAGCACTGCTGTTCATTCCCTGTTTAAAGAGCTGACAGCAGAGCTGACAGGCAGTGCTGCTCATGGGTGTGAGTGCCCATTCCGGGAGCACATGGCTGAGCTCCAGGCCAAGCTGCGTGTGCTGCTCGAGAGACACCGGATAATCCCAATTTGGGGAAAATCAGGGGCAGGAGCTGTGGAATCCCACTGGGGATTTGCAACACACATCCTGGAATCTTCCAGCACCAGAGCACCTGCTGTTTGCCACGCCGCAGCCTTCGTTCCAGCCTCACTGCTCTCATAACCAACAAAGCACGGCTCGTATTTGTAATTTATCTTCCTCGGTCAGCACCACCAGAGAGACTTTCTAGTTGCATTTGAAATGTTTGGTACCAAACAACAAAAGAAAGCTTTCTCACCCGGAGTGTCCTTTCCTGAATTCTGTAACAATATATGGGTCACAGAGCATAAATGGGAAGACAAAACTGCAAGACTCTCTATCCTGTTACATTTGACTTCATTATCTTCCACTTTTTGTAGGATTTGTTGTTTCAGATTTTATCTGTTTCAGAGTTGTTCTCAAAGCCTTGCATTTGCAATGCTTGCTGTCACCAGTTCCCACTCCTGGCTATCTATCCCCTTTAGGTCAGAGCAATTTAAGGACAACATTTGCAAACCAGAGCTGAGTATGGTTTAAGGTGACCAAAAGCTATCCATAGTGCTCCACAGTACTCCCTCTTTCTGAGTGTGTAAGAAACTGCTCATAACTATTTTAGGTTACCCAGAGATGTGGTTGAAAAAAAAAAAAACATTCAAACCCACTCAAACTCCAATTACTGAACACACACACTTATGAGAAAGTAGTTTCCCCACATTTTGCTCTAATGGAATGGGCAATATGCCTCCTTGGGAGAGATTTATGGAGAGCAGTTCATATAGCTTTTTCCATTCAGTAAATATCAGATGATTTTGCCTCATTTTAAGAAGGTCTGAAGACATGCATTTTGATGATAAAGCAGACACTGTTCTGCATGCATCTCCTCATTTCTGCCTCCCAAAGCTAGAACAAGTTCTAAAATAAATTTCTCTAGACCAGAATGCTCTGTGTATGCTTGAGACAAATAATTGTTGATCAGACAAACCATTTACTGACCTCATTGCTATACTACCAATAAATAATGTGCCAAGATGATTTCACAAGATTACTTCCCCAACCTAGAATTTGCCTTCCAATATTAGGACTCTATAGAAGGAAATTTCAAAACATCACTTCCATGTTATTCTCTCATAAGCACGGCACTTCAGTGGTAAGTGTTGCTGCTGAAGCAAAACACAGTCATAAACACTGTGAAGGAAACCATCTAGCAATGTTCTTTCCCTGGTTGCTTCAAAGAGTCTGCTGCAGTGGAGTCCCAGTCACTGATTGGAGCATGCAGGCATTTGCCAAGTCTAAGTAATTACTTCAAATAGCTCTCTGCTTTTCTTATATCCCACCTTCCAACCTTCCCAAAACAATTTTCAAACTTGATCACAATATGGATTTCTCACACTCAGTGGTACTTCTGATGTTAACCTGTGCAACAACCACTTGTGTGTCACAGATATCCCTATGCTTTATGCTTATAATTTATTTCATTGGGAATTTATCATCTGACAGCTTGACAATTGTTTATTTTTATAAGTTATAAAGGAGCAGTCAAGAAGCTCCTATACCAAGCACACAAGTGGGTTCAGGTTCCTGTTGCACTCAAAAGGATGCTCACTTTGAAAAGTCTAACTCTTAAAAGTAAGTCTTCAGAAGCTGCCTTTCCTGTTATTTACTGTTCATTACAGAATGCCACAGAATTTGCAAAGTGCAATGATAAACACTGCAGCCCTGAATAAGAACTGCATCCCATGTACCATAGACCAACATGTGATTAGTAGCAATCCCTTTCTGTTGATTGATGAAAAAATAAACAAGAGAATGAACCAAAGGAGAAGCCAGATCTTCTCCCAAAGACTCCTGTCACCTTCTTGACACTCTTTATGTTCAGAGATTTCTCTTGCCATGGCAGTGGGAAGGTGGGAAGAAGGTGGAATTTAATCTGGCTACTGCCATAAAAAGCAACAATAAAGGTTTCTATAAATACATTAGCAAAAAAAGGAGGGCTAAAGAGAATCTCCAAAAGGAGAGAATCTCTTCCTGGCAAGAGTTTTAAGTAACTCTAAGCAACCACGTTATGATGATCATGTTGTCTGAGGCTTTCATGAAAAATAGGAACACTTAAACAGTAAATCTACAAGCACCACAAGAAGGGGGAAAAGGCAGATAAAAGATGTTGGCTCAGCATGATCTGAAACCAATTAGAGAAAGACAGACTGCCAATGTGCTTTGAATGAAATTCTCAAAACTTGTTACCTTCTTGCTGTTCTCTTCTGATCAATACATTCAAGTAATTCCGTTAGTCTGTTAATTCACTAAATTAAATAATATTGAGCATTACTAACCATAATGAATGAGCTGGTAACACAGCTCTGAATCAAAGAGTGCAAAGCATGAGAGAGCTCTTTGTCTGATGACATTTTTCACAACTCAGTTGTTTTATTAGAGATTTCAAACTCTAAAATAGGTATGGAAACTCAGATACAAACAGCTATTTATTTAAACTCTTCCCTTGAGTGAAAAAATTAAGGGACTTTCAGTGAATATTTTCTATTGCAGACATTTTAAAACTTTGCCAACATTAGGGCTTTCTAGTGTTCTGTGTGCAGTATAGAAATTCATATCTGGAGCTGGGGAGTTGTTAGATGCACCTCTCACCCATCATCTCTCTCTCCTTTCAGCTGATCTGTCACAAAGTGACCTGAACACAGAGACAGACCCTTACACACTCAGTTCTTTCCCTCTGTACATATCCATACAAAATTCCCATCTTTAATATTCTCTACAAACAAATTATTCCCTAGCTCTGCCACAAACATCAAAAAGGTTTAGTGCATAAAAAGCTATACAACAATTCAAGTAAGAAAACAGGAAATAGGAAATGAAAGAAAGCTGAAATATAACTGTACAGATTAGTGTCTGCTTCCTCAGATCAAGTATGTTGAGTTGCAAGTGGAAGAGGTTTTTTGGGGTGCATTCTACAAATCTCACCCAGATCCTCCACTTGCCCCAGCTGCCAAAGCGCTATGTGCATGAGCCGTGCAAGCCTCGAGCACAGAAAGAGCCTTCAGCGCAGGAGGAATGGCCAGCAGACACCGCTGTGGCTAAGGGAGCCCGGGTCCCGGCCGAGGTTACTCACCACAGCCAGCTGTCGCAGCAGAGAGGCCACGTCGAGCATGTCGGCGAGGACGAGCAGCCTGGTGACGGCGGAGAGCAGGGAGCGCGCTGCGGGGACCACCGCCTGCCTGCGGGGCAGCGAGCAGGGGTCCCTGGTGAACGCCTCTGCAGACACCTTCAGCGCCTGGCCTGCGGAACCAACACACAGGGGCCGTGAGGATCCACCGCTGCACCCGCGGCACACAGCCCGACACATCTGCACGCACCTGGCAAGTCACAAGTAGCGCCAGTAAATTTGCAACT
This sequence comes from Xenops minutus, assembly GCA_035221455.1. NCBI lineage: Eukaryota > Metazoa > Chordata > Aves > Passeriformes > Furnariidae > Xenops > Xenops minutus. Next base: position 962,657 of record JAWWEE010000159.1, read on the forward strand.
CTTTGTTCTCTAAGGAAGGTCAAGTACTACAGGCGATGCAGAATGTTCCACATTTTGAATGATGCTCCCTTTCTGTTCCACTGAAACACTTCATTCTGAAACAATTCCCTTGGCCTTCACACTACTACTCTTAACTGTACATAACAAAACCAGGAGCACTATGTTAAACTGCTCTAGTCACTGCTTGTTATATTGCACAATGCACTTTGGTGGTCCTGCTATTAAATGATTCCTGGTCACAGAAAGGAATCAAATATTGCTCTTCTCATTACAAATATAAGATAATGCAATGAAAACCTCATAGACTCAAACATCTGACTGATATGAAATATGAGGAATCTGTGCCATGCAGCTACCGACTGTGCCAGTACACAGTTATATACTGCTCTCCAACATGAAGTTTAGCAAGTTACATTTGACAACACTGACAAACGCCCAAGTTTAATAAATACATTCACACTTTGCTCAGTCACTCATTAGTCTCAACTATCTTCCGTGTGCATTAGGCAATAACCCACTACTACTAACTTTTTAAGTTCTGAAGAGCAGGCTAGGAGTGTCTCTTTGTGCACAGTAGGTCTGAATATGACCAACCCCTTCAAAATGCATTGGACATAAGATGGAATGGCCAGATCAATGAGTGTAAAACCACAACCCTAAACCAGAGCTATGAAATGCAGGCTAGGCAGATAGGAGCTAGAAGTGCAAACAGGAGAAAAAGAGCTCCAACAACAACATAAGAAATTTCCTAAAATGCAGTAGACAGCATGATAGCCTGATGCAATTTCATCCATTTTTATTGTAATTCCCATCCAGTGAATATTCTTCCATAATTACATTTGTCACAAAAAGTGCCCTTTTAGGGGCACAAATAGGGAAAGCGAAAGATGGCAGCATTCATGGTATTTCAATTATTTTAGACAACCAAATAAAAGCAATTCAAAGAATCAAAGCCAGGATATATCATAACTACACAATAGGCAGATATTTCCCAGACTCCCTTCAGCACACACAGACATAGATGACCTCCAAAGTAAATGGTGTTCTAGCTAATCAGCTACTGACAGCTGCTGTTGTGTCAAATGACTGCTACTTACACATGCTTACAAAAATCTCTGCTCAAGCACAGGGAAAGGTAAAATCAGGGTTCTGCCACAGGAAACTTTTAAAAAAGCTACAAGACTTACTTTATCCATATCCTGGGTTACACAAAAATGCTGGTGTCAGCCTTTCCTTTTCTCTCTTCTCCAAACACACCTTCCTGGTTTCCTGGTGTTCTGCGTCTTTAAAGAGACAGAACTGCTACTGATCAATGACTCAAACATTTGACCACCTGCAGTGACTGCCCAGGGGCTGTACGAGACTGGACTACTGGTGCTAATGGCTTAATCAGCCCTGTGCATACCCACACCTCAGGCTTCGAGCTGGGTGCTAAACAAGGTAAGGAAAGAGGCAAACTCTGCAAGGTGGGTTAGTGTTTCGTTTCCCTTTCACAGGCTCCACTTGATAACTCTACGGAAGATTCGCATCTGGCCTGAAGGGACTCATCTCTTGATGAGCCGTAAGTAGCCAAAATGTATTCAACTGCACTGAAGTAAGAAAGAGCTGCAACGTACTAGAAGGTGTCAAAGACCCCTGAAGTAACCCTGACTCACAGTACTGCATGATCCAGTGTAAAACTCCGCACCCCAGAGAGTTCCCAGAGGTGTTCCCACCTGAACCTGAGTGAATGCAGCTCTGAGTTCCAGGGCTTCCACACCACCTGGATGGATCTGGACTGCAACCCCCACTTTGACCAAAGAACATCGGAATTGCAACCACCCAGTCTCGTCGCTGGGTGTGTTGTGGGCCCTTCCAGTTGCCTGGAAGTGCGCAGCCTTGCCGTGAATGCCTGTCCCAGCCCCGCAGCCTCACTCCAGCACAAATCCAGAGGTGGGATTTGCCAGGATCAAATCCCACCTCTCTGCTGTTTCCTGCCAGCGCTGACTCCCCACCCGTTCCTTAAAGGTTTTCCAGGCATAGGGGAGGCAAACCACAGGGAAGGGTGGCCATCTAGTCTCTGTCCTGTGGTCACATGTGTGCTTTTTCACGTGGGGAGGCCAGCTGCCATCCTGATCTGGTCCAGTCAGCATGCCTCGGGAAGTTTCTCCCTGCCATCTTGATCTGGTCCAGTCAGCATGCCTCAGGAAGTTTCTCCCTGTCAGTTGGTTTAACCCATTTTATCAGTATTGTTATTAGCATTCTTCTTGGTGAAGAGTTATTTTTTCACATACAGATGGACATATTTGGTGTCTCTCTCTATACTGGAGAAAGCATGGGTATTGAATCCAAGGGAGGAGACTTCTGAGATCTCCACCCCCTCCAAATTTTTTTCAAACTGGGACAATCCAGCACCAAAAACTTCCCTGAAAATTCCTCTAAAACCAAGCGAGCTGTAATCCTGTTGGCAGTTAGCTGACAGCTTGTGCTGGGCCACCAGCTGATGGCAGGCACCGTGTCTGTCCGGGGACTGCAGCCACACCACCAACTGCAGGCACTGAGCACCCCCCAGACTGTGCTCAACCTCACACTGACAACAGCCAAATGCTCTTGGTTTGGGCAAGATCAACAGAATTATGCTTTCTTCTTTTATTTCTTTGAGTAGATTGCCTTTTTCACACTAAATCTAACCATCACATTATTCTCTCTTCTATTTGTATTTACAACTGGCCTTCTCCTCTCATGTTTTTATTTTTAACTGCAGCAGTGTGAAATCCACATGGAATGCAGTGAATTTTATGCCATTCTTGTGTCCTCCCACAAGGAATTATTGTTGCCAAGAAAGTCCTGTCACCCACTCCTGTGAACTGCACCATTAGAGGCTGGTGGATTTACATTTCCAGAGAAACACAGTTGCCAAATGCTCATTCACTAAAGGAGAGAGGGACACGCCAGAGTCAATGAAAAGAGTATTTAAAACGTCCAAGTGTCAAAGTTGAGAGGAGAAAAAAAAAGAAAAGGAAAAAAAAAAAACCCAAAACAATCACACAAACAAATGAGGGAAAAAACCCACAGTGGTTACAATACAGAATTCTAGAGAGGTTTGGGCTGGAAGGGACCTTAAAGATCATCTAGTTCCAATTTGTCTGACGTGAGCAGGGACACCTTCCATTAGATCAAATCACTCCAAGCCTTGTCCAACCTGGCCTTGGACACTTCCAGGGATGGGGCAGCCACAGCTTCTCTGCCCAATCTGTGCCAGAGCCTCACTATTGAAGAATTTCTTCCTTAGATCTCATCTAAATCACCCTCTTTCAGTTTAAAGCTTTCCCCCCTTGTAAAAAGTCTTTTTCCAGCTCTCTTGTAGGTCCCCTTTAGGTACTGCAAGGCTGCAATAAGGTCTCCCAGAGCCTTCTCTTTTCCAAGCTGAACCACCCCAGCTCTCTGAGTGTGTCTCAACAGGAGGTGCTCCATCCCTCTGATCATCTTTGTGACCTCCTCTGGACTGGCTCCAAAGGTCCATGTCCTTATGCTGGGAGGCTCCAGAGCTGAACACAGTATTCCAGGTGGGGTCTTTCCAATAATAGGACACTTACTAACTGTGATAACTCAGATTCCCACAATAGCTTTCTCTAGATGTTACAGGACATTTCTCTCCTGCCACACAGTCTCTAACCCCACTCAGATACCACTGTATTCTGTTGCATTACAATTATTTCACTGCTGCATACCAGGAAGTTCCACTTCCACATCTCATGCAGTTCTTCATAACATGTAATCAGAGCCACCACACGATGCCTTACACCCACCTCTTCATTCCCCCTTTCCCACTCAGGGACACCTGATCCAGTGATGGTGATGTCAGAAGCCTTTCTACAAAGGATCTGTTCTTGGTCTGATGAAAAGCATGTACAGCACAGGTTATTTTAAGCCATTTGAATATCTAAGTTCTGCCTCCCAGAAGGAAAGTCCCTTAGAATGCAGAACACACACACATACCTCTTAATGTAGGGTGAGAAAGTTAAGTTTACTTTTAAAATGAGGGGAGGGACAAATAAGAATATAGTATAGTACAAAAGATCACTATACCATTCCTTTATTAAATGTCAGACTCTCCATTTCTTGTCAGTGAATGGTAGTTCCTTCAATACCATAAAAGTCTCGTCTCTCCTGTTTAATGTCACGACATTAAATATGGACACAAAATATCAAAGTATCTTTTGTTATTCCCTTTTAAAGAGTTACTGAAGGCTCAAAATGTAACTCCAGCAAGTAAGTTACTTTGAATTCACTGCTATGTGTGATGAAAGGTTTATCTAGGAACACACTTGAGGGTGGTAACAGCTAAACACAAGGAACCCTGACATTGCAATAGATAGAAACAACGCAGACAACTGCTCTGTTCCTGACTATATATAGTCAGTAAGCAATGGCAGTAAACACAAAACATTTTAGCTATGCCCATGCAACTGTTTGAAAACTATAAACCATCACACCTCGACATAAATGCAAAAAATCATTATCCTAAGTATACTGCTAGACTTTAACTCAGATTCCTAAGACAATATTTCACCATGCAGACTATGTCACTGGTTTGTCTTTAAACTGATTAAATCTCAGAAGCAGGACATGAGTTAGAAGCTGATGTTTAGTGTCAGAAACATTAATGGCTGAACAATGCTTCTTACTCCCTTTGCATTGAGTTTACTTATTTCACAGTACAATGAATCAGAAGGCAATCTTGAAATTCTGTATGCATATGACATCTGTCAGTGAGAATTTTTAAATATACTTATTTGGGGGTTTATTACACTATTTTAGAATAAAAATGTGAACAGAAGCACCCATTAACAAAGCTTCACCAAATCAGATCAACAGGAAAACGTGGCAGTTCTTCAATTACTAGGGCTAGTGGATTTTTGGGGGACACACACAGTCCACCACACCCACACCTTCCTGCTGACCCACTCAGAAGAGTTCCAGAAGAAGCTGAATCAAGATGTGGATAGAGACAGGCCTAAAGAGTAGTCTCTTGACAGGACACCAAGAAAAATGCAGAGGACCTCTGTATTAAAATGATCAGCTCGAAGGCTATAAATCTTTGGTAAAACTTTGCAGACGTCAGAAGAAGCAGACATTAGATTTATTGAGGGAACACGTCTGCCATTCATTATAGCAACACCTTCTTTCAGAGGTCACTAGCAGAAATCAACCAAAATTGAGATATCAAAATCTCATCTACTGAGTGTCAAGACCACAGTGTAGTAGTGAAGCCATACCCATGTCCCAATTTCTGATGACCATGAAGCACTCATGCATCAGATAAATTAAACCGGGCAAATCTCATCCCTGCTGTTCATTTTTGTTCTACTAATTTGGTCCTTTATTCTCCAAAACATTATTATGTACAGGATTATCAGAAGCAGCTTGAAAATAGTCTATCACTCCTTTAAAAGGAACCCTTCTTAATGAGCTCCAAAAGTAACCAAGCAGCATTTTCACTCTGGCAGTTGGCATTCAAAAGAGGCAAGGGTTTAATCCTCATGCTGCACTCTGAACTCACGAAGCTCAGTGAGTGACACAGGTTGAAATGCAAGAGGAGTTAAGGCAGTATTTACTCTTTTGTGTGACTCTGGGACTGCTGGTTTGGTTCAGAAGGGAGTGAAATTACCTACAGCCATGTTTCAGAATTCCATTATGCAGTAACTACAAGCTGTAACCACATGCAGAAACTCCTGGTTTATGTAAAACTGTACTAATGAAAGCACCTGCCAGTCACCACAGAAAAACATGCCCCCAGAAAATCAAACACTCTGCTATGACAGGCACGGCAGGTGACTGCATGCTACCACAGCTGATGACCCACATCCTTTCAAAGAGCTTGAAGTCAATTACAGGAGGATTTACCAGCAGCAGAGTGTGGCTTGAGTAACAGGCAATGAAGTCACATATGATGTGACCACAAATTAAAAATAACACACAGCTACAAAGGCTAAAAATATCTGCAAAATTAACAAACTGCTATTTTTTTTTTAACCATTATTCAACAATTTCTTAAAATTAACTTCTGCAGTTTGGCAAATCCTTAGAAGGATATGGGTTGTGAACACTCAATTTGTCATTGCATAGTGATAGGTGATAACACAGACTTACCATTCTTTTAAAATGTATGAGGTGTATAGAATCTACTTTATGTATTATTTATTTTTGTATTTATCGCTGGTCTTGCTGAGAATCAATAAGTAATACAAAAATATTTCACATTTTCAATTTATCTATGTATAAAAATCAATATAAAGCTATATATTTTATTCTTGCCTTGTGTTATCAGCCTGTAATGGATGGGCTAACATTTTAAGAGCGCCCCAAAGTAAAAGATTTTTCAAGAGCCTCAGCTGATCAGTGTGACAGATAACAGTGATACTTGCTGATCATAATGCTTTTAATCACAAAGGACCTTATCGTATCTCAAACACCATATGCATATATCAAACTCTAAACCACAGCCATCTCTGTTTCCAGAGGAAGCCAATAGCTAGTAATCATTACCCTGAACAACAGCACAGGCTCAGAAACCAGCCCAGCTCCATGTGAAGGAAGACTAAATGAAATAAAATTTAAAAACACCCTGACTAAACCACATCTTCAGTAAGAGTTTGGTGATATAATTAAAACATGCATGGACCTTCACAATCACCAAAGGACTCCAAACATCCATGGGGAAAGTAAAAATCAACAAAGCAACACAGAGCCTGAAAGAAAACTGTCAGCAGATCACAAAAACTAGTCCTGTTCTGTGAATTACATTGAAAATAGGAAGACAGGCCATGACAAAATGGCATATGGCAAAACTCACCAAAGAGGAGCTGCTCTATCACGAGGGGATGACCCTTGCAGTAGGTTAAAGAATCCATCTTCCTCCTACTGAGGTCTCAAAAGATACCTCCCAATAGGACTATTACACTTCCCCAAATGAAATCCTTACTACTGCACAAGAAAGGAAATCTCTTCAGTTTTTAATTTTTTACTAAAAGGCCTTAATCCCAGATTTGTGTAAACAGTTCTTCACAAGAAGAACATTAAAGCATACATTAACTTAAACTTGTGCTTAACAGCCACTAAAACTGCCAAGGGACGTTCTGTCTTCACTAAAAAAAAAGATTCCACCAACAAAACTTGCAGTGACAGAAGCATTTTTGCCCAGTGGGGCCCAGCTTGCACACTTCACCTCCTTCAAAGTAGGGTCTGCAAAGATACAATCAGACACCACAAAGTTCAGGCATTTGCACCTGGAAACGTTTCTCCTCGGTATCCTCCCTTCATTTTCACCCCAGTGTTACATGGCTAAACTGATTCCTCGGGGTGCCTGCAGTGTTTGCTGCACACTTACTCTCTTTCCTGACATCAGCGAGAGCTGCATGCAGTTCCTCTTTGAACACAACTGCTTCCTTGGCAATTTTGTCTCCCTTGTCCAGCAGATTCCACGTGGCTTCCTCCACAGAGGCGAGCAACACCCGGGCTCTTTTGGAGCGACCCTTCTTCTTACTGGAAGGATTCTGTGGACAGTTCACTAGTGTTGTAACCTATATTGAGGAGAAACAAGAAACACAATAATGGTCTAAGTTCTGCAATAAGTGAATTTATATTGTTCTCAAATTTACAAAAGCTATGTAGTAGAGACTAAGCAAAGAGATGTCCTGTGCTTAAGAGACAAACAAGCTCAGCAAACATCCTGAGATTGGGCAAAACTACTGCACTGAATCTGAGAGAATTTTACTCAATATGCCTCACCTTTGTGTTCTTTCTGTATGATCAAAGCAAAGTCAATAGAGACCTCATCATTACCCTGATGCCAACTCCTGACACTGCTTATTTTAAATTTGCTCATAATAATAATAATAAAAAATTACTAGTGCTATCTAAGGAGGCTTCAGCAAGGTAGGAATCACAGAATCATTAAGGTTGGAAAAGACCTCCAAAATCATCAGATCCAACCATACAGCCAAGTCCACCACTAAACCAAATATGCAAAATGAGTACAGACACCTTTCAAAATGCCTTCTCTTCTTGCAAAGGAGTATCACAGCAGCCAGAACTCAGCACCGCTGAATTCTGTGGTATGCTCTCAAACATTAAAATTGTACATAATTTTGCCCAGAAAGTAGTTATACTGCAGCTTTGGTCAAATTATAGTTTTTAACAATGCATTTCAACATCTATAAAGAGCTTATTTTTACAGAGCATCCCACTCCACATTCCTCATCATCCGAGCACAGCCTCCACACTCCAGCAGAATGTTTCTGAAAGACTGTTCTCTAAGGCATTGTTTGAGCTGTCACACTAGGAAAAGACTCCTAAAAGATTTTGGTGGGTTTTTTCAAGTGTTATAGAGATATTTTAAAATACACTGAATGAAAATAAAGTTCACTGATTTTTTTTTTAATCCTCCTGTTCTGTTCTCTGTGCTGAAACATGGATAGTATAATATTAAGTACAGAACTAATCTTGGAGCTCAATGAACACATTTTGTATGCCTGTAATGCCCTCCCTTCATTAAACAGCATTCTAATCACCAGCAATATTGAAGAGGCAAGGCAGGAGCTGTGCAGGAATGTCTCAGTGCAGCAGCAAACTTACCTAACTGCTGCAGGACAGTTTGAGCTTGAGCTGCCCTCAGAGAGGGCTCCGTTCACAGATCCGTGGGGAGCAGTGTGCTGCCTGTGCCTTAGCTCACCTTGACGTCTTGGCCAGGAATTCATGCACTCGAGTACATTCCATGAATCGGTGCTGTTACAAGGAGCTGACAAATACCCTCTGAGGAACACTTCTAGGAACACAACTTTGAAAGATAAAAGCCCTGACCCCCTGACCTCCCCACATGAAATCTGGGGAGAAAAAGGACCATCCACTTGACACAGACTGCTTTGGCATGTCTCAAGGGAGGCAGCAACATAAATAACTCTGGCTTAGATTCTTAAAGAGGGCTCATGTACTTTTCTGGCTCAATGGAAGAAAATGAGATTATTTATTGCACATAAATCATCCAGCTAGTAAGAGAATGCACTGGGAATAAGGATCTTTCTGTCTTTTACTTTTACAAACCCTCTAACATCAGTTCTAGAGAATTTAATGCAGTTTAAATGACCATCTTTTTAAGAACAAATTAAAGAGAATACAAGATGACACTTCCAACAAGAAAGGCATAAAACATCATCAAACATCAGAGGCTGCTCCAAAAACCTATCTATTAAAAGATTTGTGTCTTAAGTATTTAGTCACATTTTCTAGAAAATAATATAAACTATTTCTCAGATTTTTACTGTAGTCTTTTTTATGTAAAATATATTTCTATGTACTGTTCATTCATATGTTGAGGAGGAAAGGAAACAAAACAAATGGAAAAGCATGAAAAAATAATCACTCCTGCAGGTGAAAACTCTTGACTACAAGACCAGCATCACTGTCAGGAAATATCAGAGGCAGCTTTTGATCCCAAATACAAGTCAAAATTTGACAGACAGTTCTTTGTTCATGGGGACTATGGAAAACAGAAAAACTCCTCTGCCTTCCCTAGCACAGAATCCCAATGAGGAATGCAAACACTTCATGCAGCTCCCATACAGAAAGAATTGAAGCACACAGTAGCTAACATAGTGTGCCATTGTCAACACGGCTTGTAGTGTAGTGGCAGAACAAACAATCAACATTATATCATTCGAAGAAAACAGAAACACACGCCTGTTAATCCTGCCCGTGCACGACTGCATTTCCCAGTTATTAACACCTTGTTGTCACACACAGCAGGCCCCCCAACATATCCCTGGCTGGAGTGCCAGAGGCACAAGGAGCTGTTAAGCTATCTGCAAGCCCATGTGCCATCTCACTGGCAAAGTTCAATCATGCTGCTGTTGCCTGGTATTTCCATTACTTCTTAGGTTGAAGGTAGGGGGTGTTTTTGTCATGGTTATCCCCAAATACTGAGTTCAAAAGGAACTGTGCAGATGTTCTTCCTATGCCATATCCATTTCCTGGCAGACCTTAGAGACAATCTTTCAATAATGCAGTAGTTCAAGAAACAATGTCTTGGTACCCTGAGTAGCAAAATATTTTTGGTTCACCTTTATCTTAATATAAAAGTATTTTTTATGATTGATGCTTAAACATTCTTTTTTGTTAAAAATTTAATTCAGTGTAACTGCAACCCCATGGCATTTGAAAAACAAACACCAAGGCATGAACTCCATGGTCTAATGACAACAGCAGAACTGCTGCCCACTGTTTCCAATCCAAAGTACATTTGTCAATTCCTCAGTCCAAGCTTTCTTTAGCTGGAAACAGATTTATACAGAGTGCAACCATTGCACTGTTGTTAGGGCATCTACTCTTAAATGCACCAGAACGCAATTCTTCTCAAAATTCAGAAAAAGGAACTCCCCTACAGATTTCAAGGCTCTTTACACTCTGTTCACTGCTTACAAAGTGAAACCTTTCATGCACTGGGAATCCACTTGCAGTGTGTTCTACATTTAAACATTTACCAGATAGCACTGTACAGGAGACCAGCTAGAACCCTGACACCTTGTGCAGCATTTGCAAGAATGAAGTGACTAAACAAATGACCAAACCTGGAAGCAGACAGATCCCCCGAGCAGTTTGTGAGCCAGAGCAAACTGCAAGTGCAGGAGAGCTGTGGGTGTGCCTCTCACAATGATGTCCTTAGCCAAAGTTCTTCAGCCTTCTTGCCTCCCTCTATGGTTATATAATTGCTTTTCTGCAGTACTAAAATACCTGAATTATCAATGGTTCCAGTAATTTCTCCACTGTAAATGTCTGGATCTGTGGATCCTGAGGGTCAATTTTCAGTTTCATGTTCGGCACTTTTGCTGACATTTCACCTAGGTACAAAACCAAAAGAGTGCAATAAGTAATGATTAGCCATGACTGCAAGTCTCATTGTCCTCTGTCAGAGCACAGAGGCTGTCTATGGGAACATGGACTTGTTCCATAAAAGGCTTAGGATTTCAAGAAATAAAATTCATTTTTATGGTTCCTTATTGTGAAAAAAGGCTAATACATACACTGGAAAACCATAAAGTTAAAGTATTTCTTTAAAGCATCTTCTCTCACAGATTTCTGCATTACCACATATTACACAATACACAAGGATAATTGCATTAGAATGTAAGTTCTCTACTAGTCTAAAAAGAGCTTTAAAGCAAAAATATTATGACATTCCTGAATTCATCACAAAACAAAAACATTAATGCTATGTGCACAATACCTCATTACCAAATTATAGTGGTCATAATAAACACCTTAAGAACAAGAACATACATCAGGCCTTAATTTTCCTTGAAATTAATAGACAGAGAAAGTGAAATATTTTGTTATTCTACGACATGCAAAACCAAATCTCTTCTAAATGTCAAGACAGATTAAGTCAAGAAAGCTGAAGTCAATCAGATGGAAGAAAAGCTAAGTAAAGTCTTCAAATAATTCATTAAGAAGTAGATCCAAAATCTACTGATGTTAATTTAAGTGTTTTCACCCAGTTCACTGTGCCATGATTCAGGCCATTGTCCTGTATGTGCCAACAAAGAATTGTAACTGTGCTTTACTTGTAATGCAACTGATTATTGTCCCAAAATAAAGATATTTCAAATTTCACTTTACCTTAACATCTCATAAAATACAGCTCAGTGAAGACTTTTTAGCCAATAAGGACTTCAAACACACCAAGAATGGATATCTGCCATTTTTAAGCAAGCCTTATTACAACCATTGCTGCTGTGTAATAAAGTAAAACAGTACTGTAATTGTGCAGGCTAAAGAGATATATGGTCACCTTCCAGGGAACCTAGCATTGATTGAACATAACACAACAGGTTTAGGGTTTCTAGAGCAAGTTCTGTAGAAATGCACCTGAAGAGTTACCCACATTTCACTTACAGCAAAGATAATATGAACAAGAATTAAAGAATTCCAGTTAAAAGCAGTTTAGGGTTTTGTCATTCTTAGTAAAGGTCACACAAGTGCCAAGCTTACTCTTTTGTTCCAAACCACACTAGAGGCAGACCTAAGTTCCCCCAGATTCAGCTGCATACAGCCGGTGATACCATATGTAGAGAACTGATTTTCCAGTTTTAATTCCAAGCCATAAGATAAAGAACAGAGAAATCTCGCATCAGACTGACCCGATGATACTTTTCCTTCCATGGAAATGAATCATGGAAACGGAACTCTAGAAATGTGAAAGGAAATTATCTGGTCATTTTTTACACATTTAACATGTACATACTTGTCACAAACCCCGAGAAGATAAAAAGTCGAGACCCCACATGGCCAGTGTCAGTGGTTCTCTTTCTGCCCAGTAACTCGGTAGGCAGGATAGCCCCAGTTTTGCAGAACTCCTTCTCCCTGTGTCTGAAGGGAGCTGAGCCTCCTCACAATGCACTGCTGCAGAAAGCAGTGGTGGGAAAGGTCTGCAGCTCTTCTGGCAGACCCAACTCAGAAACACGGGTTAGGCATGCTCTCAGAAGGCAAAACATTTTGTTTCCAAACTGCTGAAGTAATGTTTTCAGAATTTCAGACCGAGGAGGACTACTAGAGAAAGACATCAAAACCCAACAAGCATCCAGAAGCACATTCAACACGTCCTACTGAACCAGATCTACAGCCCAGCATGTTTGCAATGGTCAGGCTGTCCCTTCCTGATAATACACTGTATATGCAACAAAGCTCCTTTATAAAATTTGGCAGATAAAAATGTAGCTGCAATTACAGTCAGTTCCTCTTACTAGAGATCACTGTGCTACAGAACCCCACCACTGGGCACTCTCACACTTGGAAAGGTGTTACAAATCCAATCCCATTTTTGCAGGTCAGAGAAATGTGAATCCATGTGCCTTGACCTCCCTTTTCCTGGGTTTTTGTTTGTTTGCTTGTTTTTGAACTTGAACATATTGTCTAGGATCAGCATTTTTATTCTTTGCTTGAACCCCGAGTTCAAAAGCCAGTTGAGCCAGTAATAGCTTTTAGCCTTGAGTCAGGCCCATAACTCATCATTAACTGAAAGTCAATTGCAAAAACTATTGTCTCTGAAAGCTTCAATTATATTCTAAAGTATAAATAACTCACTTAAGGGCTCAGTTGCTGATTCCAGGCATTTATTTGTAAGTAAAATTCTAATGCTTCCTGAAACTTCCTTAAAGTAGCCGAAAGATAGAAACAGTCTTACAAGCCAATGCAGTGAAAACTACAAAATCTTGAATTATTTTGACATCCTAACTACATATTTTGAAATACCAGGCTCTCCTTACTGTTACATACAATATTATCTAATCAGTATTTAAGTCTGATTTTTTAAATTTATCTTTTTTTATTCAAGGCAAGCATAATAGGTGATAAAAACAAAAACATGCAGCCAGCAAAGATCATTCTGGGGTATTTTCTGATATTTCCACTTATTAAGGAACTTCTGTCCTTCCAGATCACACTCATTAAGGTGACAAAATCTGGTGTTTGCCTCAGGGAAAAACAAAAAAAAAAAGAATGAAAGTCCACTTTGGTTTTTATTTGTAATGCATATGTGTGCCCCAGTCTAATAACATGCACCCTGACTGCAGCAGGTGTCGAGTGGAGGGTATTTGGGCCAAGGCTGCCCTAGGGCCACGCTGGGTGAGCTGAGCCTTTGCAGCAGGCAATGTGGGCACTGCAGACCAGCAGCTCTTACACACTTGGGATGTTAGGCATAGGTCACAGGTACAGCTCTGTGCCCCGGAGCAGCCACAAAGGCAACCACCTGCACACTCCTGCCAGCTAAGAACTTTGTCTCTTCATCAGACACGGCCAAACTGCTCACTCAGTTTGGGTGAGAAGAAAGAGACACTGGAAAAACAGCCCAGGTCTGTACCCATCTGCAGTACAAGGTGAACACAGTACCTGCAGCTTTTACACCGTCTATAAGTGCACTTCATGCAGATATAAACTAATCAGTGGCAGAAAGCAGAGCCAAAAATATTCTGCATAAAGGAGACAAACGTTAACTTTAGAATCCATTCCCTGCTAGATCACTGAAAAGCCAAGAGCAGATCACTCACCTATCCTAGAAAACACATGGTCCATGTTCAGCACTAAGGCACTGTGCAATTCCCGTGTGTTAGCAGCTCCAGTGCAAGTGCTCTGGCTCACTGCTGGGCTGGTGAGGCTGTGCAAGGCACTGCCCGACAAGCCCTCCAGTGTGTTCCTGCATGACTGACAGCACACAGCGGCTGCTGGAGGGGCAGCAGGGGGATGGGCAGCCTTAAAGCTGCACACCGGGGCACAAGTGGGCCAAAAAAACAGAGGTAAAGAGCTTTGGAACAATTAGATGACATGAAACATGTCTACTTCTAGTGATTATTCTTGGCATTTTCAGCACAGCTACTGGTTTCCCATATATTCTGGTTGTGTGCCAACCTCTGTCTGGAGGCAGTGACTCACCCTCAGACTCCTGAGCTGGACAGCGCAGGGATTCACAAGGCTCTCACCCAGTAACTTGGCACCAAATTTGTTTTCTCTGTTGTTTTTTCTATTGTGTGATACTCTATGATGGCAAATATATTATCCTGTCAATCTCATAGAATGCATAGGCCTATTGCCTTCTGCAAAGCAAGGAAGACTAGAAAAAACTCTTGAAACACAGTAGTCTGGGCTTGTTTTTTAACAAGACACACATGGACAGGGCACCGGAGGATCTCCAAGATGTGAAACACTGCTAAGAGTATGTAATAGAATGTTTTCCATTTGTCCTTAATTTCAATATTTCTTAGAAAGCGTAATCAGTAAGTACCAACACCACCTAATTTTTTTAGGACATAAGATTTCCACCAAGTTCTTCAACATAGTTCTCAGCATACATAGTGTCATACATCATCCCTCAGAATCAAACTATAAGGAAAAAAAAAGCAGTGTGGGCTCAGTTCTTTATGGATACAGCAGAATCCACATGGCAAGCAACAGGTCACCACTGACCTAATGGCATGAAAAAGTTTAATTATGGTTTATGAAAAAATAATGTTTGATATGGGGGAAAGCATTACACCTCAACAAAGCCATCTCATGCATTTGTGATATCTAGTGAGACAAAATATTAAGATTTCTCCCAGGGCTGTAACACTCAGGACAGACTCTCTTTTCCTTGTTTAACACTCATGCCTACTTTTTCTACAGTGCACTCCATCAAAGCACTTTTTCAAGCAGAGGCTGTGTTTCAATCTCACGTAAGGAAATAGAATCACAAAGGAAAAGTTACTCACTCAAGATCACAGAATGTCAGTGGCAGAATCAGGGACAGAGTACTGGGATAAAACCATAAGAAGTCACCAAAGCACCTTACTCCCACTTTCCTGAGGCCAATAAGCAGGCTGGGGAAAGTAAAACATTTCCAAACATAACTTAAACTATAAATCTAAAGTATCTAACATCTTCTTCCATACTCCTATGGTAAGGTAATACGGGTATTCCTATTCCTAGGTCAGCTGATACATTCATCTCTCTTACACATGCTATCAGAACTGCTGCCTCTGGTGAACACACACACTGTCAGCCAGCAGCAACACCCCAACAGACTCCAGGAGATGTTCCAGCAGCAGTGGGAATCCACAGCCTGACCAGCTACACAACTTCTGGCTTTGCATTAGTATGCCACACTGGTTTCCAACTAACAGCTATCCAAAAAATGTGTTATGGCCCTGAGCCTACAGCCACAGCAATTAAAATCTTCCCCACTGAAATGCCACCATAGGAACTTGACAAAGTAAACTAAACAATTTCCCTGAGCAGCGAAGTTCTAGTGGATACACAGCACTAAGAGTGACAGCAGAATTTAAATAATACTGCTAAGTTTAGAAATACTTTAAGAATCTTAGGTTTGCAACATTTATTCCAGGTAACTTTTTGCAGGGACTGAATTTTTGGTCTCTGAACTACAGTTGTGATATTTAAGGTACTGAAAAAATACTTTATTTAAAAAAAAAAAACCTCAATAATTTTTTGGATCCATTTGAAATTCTGAAAAATTCTTTTCACGTGAGTCTCAGTGCTATTTTCACTGCCTGCACTTTGAGCCCAGAACAAGGACCCCTCTCTACTGAAGTGGCACACAGTTCTTACATGGATGGTTATCCTGAGTGCCTAAGGATAGGTTAAGGAGCTCTGGCTCCAAGCCCTCCCTCTAGTTATCACATTTAAAGTGTTCCTATCTCTATTCAGAACCAGAGACTCTGTTTAAATAAAGTTCAAGTTGACCTTCCACTAAAAATAGGATATTGTTCAAGTCATTACAAAAAACAGACAACAAAAAAATTCCATGATGTGCTACTAAAAGGTTTAAAAACTTTATTTATGTTTTATGCAATTTCTCATTTCCCCTTTTTGCTATTTCCTGACAATTATCTATTTCAACATTTCACTCTACTTTTTTAACAAATGTCTGTCTTTTATTAAATTGCAATGAGATATAAAAACAGTATTTAAGCAAACCCCCAATCCCACCGTGCCATGCCTGAATAAATGGAGAGACCTCAACATGCACATGACTCCTCCAGTGGGGTTCCTGGTGCTGCACAGCACCCTTTTTCCTTCATCAGCTCAGGGAACCAGGTCCAAACCAACACTTGGCTCAGAAGAAAAGACCTACAGAGCTGATACAGCATTCCTGGTGAAACAGCTTCAGAAATAAAGACTAATTCCTGCCCATTTGGACCTTTGCTCTCATTTCAATTCAAAAGGATTTGGCTGAAGAGCAACCATAAAGAAAAAGGCAAAACCAACCAAACTTTGTCCCAAGGTGGATTAGTTTTCTAACATCAACCAACTGATTTAGGAGAAAAGAGGAACAATTCACTATGCACTGACTTTAAATGTCTGTCACAAGGCCTAATTCTTTGCTGTTGGATACCTTTTGGGCTTCACTAGCTCTGAACACAGCTCTTGTCTTTAATAAGAGGAATCCAAATGGATTTAACTTAATGGAAAATTGTGTACATAAAGGTTCTGAAACACCCAGAATGTTGTACTGAATGTAACAACCCTCCATTACCCCTCACTTACAAAGTGTCTTTTATATTTTAAAATCAAAAATAAAGTTATAAAATTGTGCAGTAAGTCAGTATTTTCACACTGAGATGTAGTAATTACACATTTACATAAACCTTCCTTGCACTAGATGCAAAATCCAGCAAAGTATCAGGAGGTAAATTAGAACAATAACAGCATCTGTGCAACATTTTATTCTCCCTTACCCATTATTCCAATATGGTTTCTCATATTCAGAAAATAAGCAAACACATTGCACAACTTTGGCTACTGGCTTAAAGTGACAAGACCATGATGATTTCAAGTATTTAGAACATTTTTAAAACAATCACATTTACAGTTCTTTCTCTAAAAAGTTGCTTAAGAAAACCAGCATTTTAACTCTTTTTCCTTTGGAAGTGACTATTTTATTAAACAACTATAATTCCATTTACAGCTCCATGTACTTGCACTGAGTGAAAAATGGCCTCCGTTCCTCTTCAATCTTACCTTTTGATTCAGGACTCTAACTAAAGAGGTGCTGGAAACAGCTCTGTGAAGAAGTCCCTGGATGCAGCGTGACCCCTGAGGCACCCACCCAGACAGCAAATGCTTGCCTGTCATTGCCGGGCGAGCAGAAACAAGGCAGGAGGGAAGAGCCCAAGCGGGAGGGCAGGACTCAGCTGGGACTCCTCCCGGGCTGGCGTGGGAGCGCTCCACTCCCCTCACAAGGGGCTACTGAAAACACCCCTCAGAAACGCCCCGGCTCATTCCTAGTCTCACAGACACAGCTGGACACCGAGCAGCAACCCACTTCGTTTTGATAAGCATACTAAAGGAAAATCAGTCTCTCAACCATTAAAATTCAGAACCGGTAAATGGGTGATAGCCCATCAACTTCTCTGTACACCTGAACGTCTGGTGCCACTACTTGGAAGAGACGTGTTGAGTAAATTCAACATACAAATGATATTTGAGAAAGCCGAAAGGCCTTGGAGGCCAAAGTCTTCGTTACAGAATCCCGAAAGTGAAGTGGCAATGGCACTGGAAGTCACCAGCCCGGGTCACCTGGCTGGCTCCCAGCCCGGCGCAGGGTGTGGTGCCAGGGCACACGGCAGCTGCCCCAGCCTCGGCCGGGACAAGCGAAGATGTCCGTGTGCGTGAGTTCCTCCTCACTCCGCAGCGGCTGAGGAATCCAAGGCGGGTTTTACACCTTTGTTGGCACACTCGTCCTTCCCTGGCCCGTGGGGGGAGCGGGGAGAGGGACTGACCGGAGGGGAGAGGGAGGGGAGAGGGACTGACCTGAGGGGAGAGGGACTGACCTGAGGGGAGAGGGAGGGGAGAGGGACCGACCTGAGGGGAGAGGGAGGGGACAGGGCCCGACCGGAGGGGACAGGGACAGACCCGAGGGGAGAGCGAGGGGCGCGGGACGGACCAGA
>JAWWEE010000159.1:985492-1005962 GCA_035221455.1 Xenops minutus
GGGGAGAGGGACTGACCTGAGGGGAGAGGGACTGACCTGAGGGGAGAAGGAGGGGAGAGGGACTGACCTGAGGGGAGAAGGAGGGGAGAGGGACTGACCTGAGGGGAGAGGGAGAGACCTGAAGGCAGAGGGAGAGGGGAGCTGAGGGGAGAGGGGGAGCAGACCGAGCGGAGGGGATGGTGCACACATGAGGGAGAGGGACAGACCTGAGCAGGGAGGTCACTGAGAGAAGGGGAGAGGGAGGACTGGCCGGAGGGGAGATGGCAAGTTCTTTCTGCGTGTACCCGTCCTTACCTTCAGCCCCTCTTACCTTTGTCCTTAACAGCCGGGCCCCCAACCCCATGCAGTGTGCCCTCCAGCCCTCACCACAGCTGGGGCTGGTTAGGGACCAGGTGGGTGTCGTTCTGCTCTTAGCGCAGCATTGTCAGCGTTGCCCTTTCTTCTGGTTTAGGGTTAGGAAAGGGAAGGGGAGTGGGCTCTTTTTTACCGGCTCCTTTTAGTGTTACTGGGAGTGGCTGGGGTGATAATTAGGATTCACATTTTTCTTAATTGTTGCATACTTTTAAAACATTATGTTTTGGTGTAATTACCAGGCTTGTCCACAAGGCAGCAGTGTTGGAGAAGCACTGCTTTGGGTGCTGTTCCCGGAATTCTTCGCTAGGAGGTGCTATTATTCATAACATTTTTTTAAAACTGTAATTGCGGATTTTCGACAATCTGCTCCTGATTTTTTTACCTGCAAATCCCGACCATCGACACTGGGTGGCAGTCTTCAATGCAAAAATTCTTGAGCTGCAGTTTTGTGACACTGGCACAAAATAGCGGGGTATTTATGTATGATGTATTTAAGGGCTATTCTATTTTATTGCACGAGGTGGTGCTATTTACCGTGTTTTTCCTTTTTTGATTAGCTATTCTGGTTTTGTGCTACAAGGGGGCAGTATGCGGTGGTTTTAATCAGATATTAATTTTTTTTCTGTGATTTATAATACATAACTTGATTGGTGATTCGTTTAATGTTAGTAAATGTTATGATCAGTGTGCAACGTGTGTTTTAGTTGGCAATTTCGTGGTTATTCAGTGCTGATGTCATCTCATTAGTATATTTCTGTAACTGTGGTGCATAGGGGGTGCTAACTGGGCGTTTGGGTGTTGGAAAACATTGCCCCTGAGAATACCCTTTAGTTCCAGAGTGGCAGGAGGGAGTACTGGGGACAGTTTGAGCTTATCAGCTTCAGGAATGGATCGGAGTAGTCACTAAAAAGAATAAGGAGAGTGGAGTTTGTCAAACTGGTGCTTTCATACCCCACCCGACAGTCTTTGCTTTGTGTTTGAGGTTGTGGTGTATTAGTGCACATAATGTGCCCTGCCCAGTCCAGCCCAGCAGATCCCAAGGGCTCTTAGAGGAATATTTACTCTTCACTTCTCTCTGTGGTAACTTACTGTCCAACCTGCCCTGAGCAAGTCCTTCTTTTCTCCTGGAGAAAACCAGGCAGCAGAGGCAGTTTGCCAAGGAGCCCAATGGATCAGTTCATTTAGATACATGCCCAGAATAAAGATGAGTACAACAAACATTCATATATTCAAACGCTACAAAAAAATCTCCTATTGCAGTGAGAATAGAAAAAAATACTAGCAAAGAGAATAAAAAGCTAAAAAGGATACAAAACACTATCAGTTGGCATTCATACAATACCATGAAAAGCTTTTACTACAGTATTAGCTAGTAAAAGGGGAATTAAAGGGATACTAAAAGGATGTAAAATGATTTCTTCCTATCCATACACTGTGCTTACCTCCAGAGCCAGGCCAGGGCTAGCAGGACGTGCAGCAGCTGGTCAGTGTCCATGCTGAGCAGGCATCCCTGTGGAACAACATGAGCATGAGGTGAGCATCACTCAGCTCAGCAGTGCTGGCACCCGCTGGATCAGGGCAGAGTGGAAGGTGATGCTGGGGTGGCAGCAAAGCACTGCCTACTCATGACCCAGTGGTGACAGGCTGTGCATGCCCTACTGCAGGGCAAGGGGCCAGCGACCCCTGCCCACGTAATCCTCCTCTCACCATCATCTTCCTTTAAAACATTTCAGTCAAGAAAGGGACTATTTAAAAAAGACCCTCCTTTCAAAAAGTATAGGAAAAGGTTGTCTGGAGTTCTTGGAAGGAGCTGTTCTACTTAGTACTACTGCACTAGAATTAAATGCAAAAATGGGTCCTGTAGTGTAAAACGAGAGTATTTTAAGTTAGACTTTAAGAACATTTTAAATGTATGACTCTCAGTAATGTAATGGATTTCCCCAACACGTTTCCTCAGTGAGAATAACACAACAAGACCTCTGGAAAGTAGGGAAGGAATATTTTATCTTTCATATAGATCAGGGGAATTCTCCCCTCTTAGTAACTGTCCTTACTAAGTGGGCAAAATTCAAGATATAGAACATTTAAAAGTTTTCTGTTAATCTTTTCTGAGTAAAGTATCTTTTTGCAAATAACATCAAAGGTGGTAACATTCCAAATATTGCATGGATTTCCAGGTCAATAGGCAACTTTAAGTGTCAAAAGGCCTTCATTAGGAAAAAAACCAAACCAAAACAACCCCAAAACACAAAAAGAACCCAAACAGCAAAAAAACCCCAATAGCTGTAGTTCAATCCCTTCAGGAGCCATTAGAATAAATACCCTTACTTGTCGGGGTTTTACCAAAAGTGAACTTTGGTGTGTTGGTATCATTGGGTTTCCTTTGGTTTTGAATAGTAAAAAAATATTCTTGCATTGTGTAAGATCTTCCTTAAAAATTACTTGTATACAGATTTCAGAAAGTCTGTTTTCTGTAAAGAAAACTCATCTGCAGCACATCCACCAGAAGGAAATAGGTCTGCTCCTCATGGTCAAGTAAATTAAATTAATTACATAAATAAACAAACATAAATAAACAAAAACAAAGAAGCAGCAGCAGCTTTGTACCAAGGTCCTTTCTGGCACTGAGACCTGACAAACACTTGTTTTCCCACCAGCAAACATGAGCTGACAGCCCTAAAGAGACCATTTCCCTGAGCCTATTTTAAGATCTTTCCTAATTCAGCAGTATTTTTGGTGCTGAGGGAAGTTAAAGGTTTGTCACGAGTCCTTCCTGCTCAGTAATTCATTAAACAAAGGCGGGAGGGAAGCGCAGTCCCCAAAATCACTCGGGTTACTCTCGAATGAAAAGCGAGTCTCGACAGGCGCTCCTGGCCCCCCGCGCGGGCGGGGCGGGGCGGGGGGCGGGGCGGGGGCGGAGCCTGTCTCGAGGGGCGGGGCGGGGCCTGTCTGGCGGGGCCTGTCGGGCGGGGCGGGGCGGGGCCTGTCTCGCGGGGCGCGCCATAAGGGCGCAGGCGCGCGCAGCTTCCCCCGGCAGCAGCGATGGCCGAGTGGTTAAGGCGTTGGACTTGAAATCCAATGGGGTCTCCCCGCGCAGGTTCGAACCCTGCTCGCTGCGGGCTGGTGGCGGACACCACTCTTTTTTTCTCTTTCTACCGCCGCCTTTTGCTGCTTGGAACACGCGGGGTGCGCTCCCCGCTGCTCAACCCCCGCAGCAAAAGGGGGCATTGTTGTGTGGTGCCACAGCGCATCATCTGCTCCGACCCGCCCTGCAGGCGGCACACCATCACACCCACACAGACACACACACTGCTCACCCCCTCTGGGCCACTCCGTGACACTGCACAGCAAAGTTCTTCCTCGTGCTCAGCTGCAACCTGCCTGCCCATCACTTTCTGCCCACTGCCTCTTGTGCGATTGCTTGGCATCACCAAAAACAGCCTGGCTCCAGCCTCTTGGGTCTTCCCCACTTTAAATACTTACATATATATATATGTATATATACACACACAACCCTCCCGCCCCTCCCGCTTTAGATGTTTATAACACATTAATGAGATCCTCTCTCACCCGCCTCTCCTCAAGGCTGAATAGTCCCAGCTCCCCCAGCCTTTCCTCGTAACAGAGATGCTCTAGTCCCTTCATCATCTTTGTTGCCCCTAAAATATTTATCCTGTTGCAGCTCATTAGGCTATGTCTACACGCTCCTGCCCTACTTCAGACAACAAACAATAATAATCCCAAAGCAGCAACAGGTCCCAGGGCAAATTTCTGGCATTGCATCCAAAACACCTGTGATAACAGCACTTGGTGGAGGTGAGAGAAGAGCACAAGGGGATCAGTGGCCTTTTAAGAGCTTGCTGCCCAGGCTCTGTAGGCTGGACAGGCAGTGCCCAAGTGCAAAGCTCAGGATTATTCCAATGCCTTACACAAAAACCAGTGCCCTGACTTGCCCGAAGGATTATTGTCCTGCCCCAATGTCCTACAGCTGATACAAAATAAATCATCTTCTCAGCAGTGGGCTGCTCTATATGGAATGCCTTTGCTCCATCCAACCTTCCCTTTCGTGAAGGAAGCTGGTCTGATTCCTCCCCGACCTCCAGTGAGGGGCTCCTAGATCATCTTTTCCTGCCCTTTATGACTTTCTGTACATGCATGACATGTACACACACAGAATCTGACAGTGAGGGTGGAAAAAACCCCACGGAAGTTATTTTGCAACTAAGAATGAGGAAAAACAAAAGAAGGGGGCACTTGCCCACCCCCTCAAACCCCTCTTTCTGACTGGCTTAAACTGACCTTGCAGATGTGTCAGTCACCTCCTGTGTGTGGCCCCTGCATCAGTGAAGGGCTGAAAAATTCCCAAAGTCGGGAAAGAAAAGGCTGGGAATAAGAAAAAGGCCATTTCCACAGAGGCCAAAATAGGCCAGAGCAGGATCAACCACTTATCATTCTTGTCTCTCTCTTAAAGACAGGAAAAAAACAATACAAACTCATTTCTTCTAGGATCATGTTTTGTTAGTGCAACTTAATTAAAAAACAGAAAGAGGGGAAGAGGAAACACTGATTTTTCCCTGCTCAGAACAAAATGAAATCAAGAGGGAACAAACAAAAAATGGTTTAAGCTGGCAGTGAAATGAAGATTTCAAAATGCTCCCTACTAAGGCTTCCAGGGATGTCAGGTTTTGGTGTTTGTTTCTGCTAAGGCACGTGTAAGAGTTGGAATTTACACTTTAGAGGAAATCTTAACCTGGACAATGGGACTGTGGAATATATAACCATAATATTAGGCATTTCTCTTAAGTTCCCACAGGTGAAGACATGCCAGTGGATACTGGAATCAGACACCTCAGACAATGCAGAGCTCTTAAATTCAATACTAACTCAGATATCCTTTGCTAAGGTGCAGTACCTGTGCTACTTTCTCCTTAGCATACTTGTATTCTCGCAGCAGCTTGAAATTTTGTGTTTACAGCAGTACAACTTGTTAGTCACTCTGCAAAATATCAAAACTTTTTAGGAATGTGCACATTTCAGATAAATAAAAATCCAACAAACCCTATTTTCCACATATAAATAATCAGTAAAGTACTAAAATTATTTTTTGTTCCTTTATAAATGTGAAGAGACTTCTCACCTCTGTAATCTTGAACAGAAGAGAGAAACACTATTTTGTGTAATGCAGTTTTGGGAAGTCTTCCAAATTAATAATGAGATAGTTTTTAAAGAGTCAAATTACTAAACAGTGGGCAAGCTAATCCTTTTCCATTGTTTCACTGAAGGAGTTACCAGGTTTTTTGCTGGCCATTTTAAGTGTCTTTTTTCCAAAAGACACGTTCCATTTTCAGGATGTCCTTTTCACTGGGACCTTGCTGGGGATGGAAATGTCAAACGACCGACACAAAAAGATGTGGTTATTTTAAATTTTGTGTTTAAAAACAAGAAGCCAGTCTGTCAGACAAAAAACAATAAAACTCTCTATGAGGAAGCATTTGCATTCAGTGAATCTTTTCTCCTTGATTTTCCCCCAAAATTTGCAGTTGGAAAAAGAGCAGCAGCAAACACCCAAGTTCTTTCCCACTCATCCATCAGCAAGGTTTATGAAAACTGTGGCAGGTTAGAATATCCATCAGAGACCTAAAATGTTTAAAAGTTCCCAATTTCTCTTGTGTACGACTGGAATGAGCCAGACACAAGCCCTTCAAACTGGGACAAACAGAGCACATCAAGAGTCTCATCTTCATTAACAGGGGAGAGAGACAAGACTTAACAGCGAAGGTGAAAGCACGAACACCCCATGGCTGCCACCACGGCCAGGCTTGGCAACCCCTCTGACAGCAGGACAAGTGTGTACCCTGGGCTGCAATAAAAACACCCAGCATAAACTAAGTGATAAATGTCTCCCCACCTGACAGTGACAGAGCCCGACAACTCACTGAGTTGCTTTATCTTTTGCTGTGTAATTTCATCAGCTGTACACCAGCCTCACTGCTCACACTTTCATATCCTGAGAGATGAGCCTGCTGGGAAGGTAAGATAGCGGTGTTCATGCTCAGGAAATTAAAGCTCCCCAGTATCTGTTTTCATCATCAGGATACTTGCTTCTATTATAGAACATATCAACTACTTTTTTTTTTTTTTTTTTTTGAAAAATCTCATTTAAAGAGAAAAACAACATTCAGAAAATGACCTTACCTATCATTCAGCATTGAGATTCCTCATCTCAGCCTGAGACTTTAAGTCATATACTGTCTGTATTCATCATCCAGACTTTAACACTTACACTGTCTCTTGGGAAATGCTGGCAAATACTGGCAAAACAAAAAGTTTGTCACGAACTAGAACATCCTCAATCTTATATACTCAACATTTGCACAATGAGTATGACAGCAGTAAATATCTCATAACTTCCAGATTAAATCTTTTCAGCCCTCATGAGTCCAGTAATGGCCAAGCTTTATTAACACTTGTGACTGCACTCCAGTGGATCTGGGCTCACCTCAGTTTTCTTTGCTTTCATACCGAGTCATTCATCCCCCAAATGGAAATTCACAGGCCTCAATCTAATATGCTGTGTCAATGTTTGTTGCTGTTCCCCCCCACACACACACACCTTTTGCAGCTGTTTCCACCTTGTAAAGCAAATTAAATTCTCTGTGTGGCACAGAAAACCACGTACAGGTTACTCATAATCACATCTCCACATTGCCTGAGAACCACATCACAACTCCTGACCCAGTTAAATTTATATGAACATATGAAGTATGTTATGTGTTCACAACTGCAGAGGCCAAAGCAGATAAAATGTCATGGGGAACATTTGCTGGATCTTCACATGCTACTAGCAGAGAAACTTCTAAAAATACTATATATTAACAAATAATTTAAAAAAGGAGGCAGTTTATGCTTGGAGGGTGGACCCTGAATGATATAGCACTGATTAATTTATCAGGTGTTTATTTCTTCACTTTCTAGCATGACAAAGAACTAGGCTGCCCACTTATTCCAGACAACTGTTGTTACTGGCCAACAGGTCAGGTCCCACATGTTTTATGGGGGAAAAAGTAAAATGCTGCACAGGTTCCTCTTGCCTTCCAGTACCTCTGGGTTTGCTCCACTAGGAATAGATTAATTCAGCTCTAGTTGGGAAATACAGAAAATTGGACCATTCCAGTTTAACACATACAGACATATATAAAAAACCAGTCTGTATTGATGGTATTGGTGTATTGGAGCACCAGCTACAACCTGCTCTCATTGGAGGGCAAATACAAATTACAGTACTGATCTCTAGCAGGCCTGTTGCAAAACACAAGTTTTGCCCTCAGCTTCCCTGGGCTGAGTCTTCCAAATAGCTGCAATTATTCATCCAGAACAAATATCCAAAGGTTCTTTGCCAAAAGAAACCATGCAAAAATTGGTTAATAACAACATCAGTTTTAATGACACCAACAACGAGCTTGCTGTTCAAAGGTCTACTGTATACTCACTTCTCAAGGGAAATGAGCTCATTAGGTGCTACATCACCCATCCAAGTCCCCCCTTTTACCTTTACCAGCGAGTGCAATGATGAGAGGAGGATCTGAGCTGCCATCTGACTCAAAGTACTCCAGCTGGCTGCATTCCCATCTTTTTGTAAGAGAGAAAGTTATTACCTATTACTGTATATCCTTCACATGAACTAGTTTCTTGTTACTACTCTTTGACACTGTTTACAGTCCCTCTTTAAAACATGAACTGAAAGTTTCTCTTGAGCAAATACCTTGGTAAGAAGCAGCAAATGCACTAAAAAAACCCCTAGTAATTACATCTATCAGATATTAGAGAATCACAAACCCCATCTCTATAATATTTACAGCTCCAAAATATGCAAAGTATGTAGAATTAGAAATATTTTGGATAAGCAGGATGATACAGTGTAAAACTAGCTATTGCCACCAATGCCATCCAATCAGGGATCAATGAAGCTGTACCAGCAGAACACCAGTACCTTGAGCCTTTATGAACTGGTACAAACACAACCAGCATTAACACCAGTATCTGACTCTGTAGGGCAAACTGGCACCAGAATAAACATACCCATGAGGTCAGTAAGACACACACATAGTCAGGGTTCCACTGGCAGGCAATTGTGTTACAGCAGAGGCACAGAACAAGAGAAGCACAGTGGGTCAGTCAGCACATCAGCCAGACACACCACTCCAGAGGGGACAGACATCATAATACTGTTTCCAGCCCTGGAGAACACCATATGTTTCAGGTCAGACTTTCCAGTGAGATGCCCAAGATAGACTGGGCTCCCTTCAGCTTTTACCCACTGCAGGTACAAATAACAAGAAACTCAAAAGGGTAGGGGAAGGCTTTAATGAAAAAGATCAAAGCAACCCCTTTTCTGTATGCACGCAGTTTTATTTGCTCCTGATAGAATCATCTGCCTGCACAAACCCACAATGTTAATACCTGATATATTAGCTAGATGTGCAAAGAAGAAAGCAAATAAATAAACAACGGTGTAGACTTTGAAACGTTGCCCAAAATATCAAGAACCTAGGACGTGAGATTTTGTACACACTAGTGCTGACTGGTCTGATTCTTCATTGCTCCCCATACAAAACCCTGATGTCTCCCACACCTGAGCAGAGAGGGAAATTGCTATGAAGCCACAGAACAATGCTGGAACACATACAAGGAGGATCAGTTGTCCACCAATACATCTGAAGAAAAAAGCATTGCTAACTGGACAAGTAAAGTTCTGGAACTGCCTTCCAAAATAAACAGCTGGTGCAAAAAGTGTACTTGTTAAGGTGGAAAGCAAATTACTTCTAGGAGTGCTTGATCTATCACAGCCACCTTCCAGGATAATAGGAACCTTCTTTTTCATCTGTCTCGTAAGATCACGATTCTCCAACAAGTGAAGTTTGTAATGCATGCATTATAAATGACTGCAGTAAGTACAATGCAATGGAGAAGTGAGCCAGAGCACAGAGTTCAGAAATACACACAGTTTTGTTTACAGTTCACTGTCATACAGCTTTTGGAAGATCATCCTTGAATAGGGTGATACCCTGGAGGCCAACATGGACTTTTAGTTCTACTGGGAATATGTTCCTTATAACACCACAGCATTGAGAGAAATATTGACCACCACACACTATTTCAGAATACAAGAAACAATATATAAGATGTTAAGATAACTTCACAAAATCACTTTATGTTAATACTGAAAGGGGCTTTGCTTATTAAACAAAATTACATCTGTAATGCTCGCAGCATGGGTGTTAAATCAGCATTAGACATTGATTGGAACAAGGTTCACATGACAGAGAATGAATACAAAATACAAATAACTTATAACTGCTGACAAAAAAAATACTGAACTGCTGAACGTATGATCTCATGCTCTTGGACAGTTTGCATCTTAGATCTCATAGTTTCTGAATTTCCTCAGAAGGTCTGATGGAGCATCACCTGACCAGCGGAAACGCAAGTGCCAGTAATTTCCCTCTGAAAATCCTGGCAAAGAAAAAGAGAAAGGCAAGTAAGTTATTACAAACACATATAAAATAATATTGATAGTCTACCCCTAAAAAGTAAGTAAAAAATGTGTCACTTCCAGTGCTCCTGACTAGCAGGGTCGGGATTCTTGGCATGTTTGACCAAGAACTCAAACACCAAACATCAGGGTACAGATCAGGCAGGCTAAATGAGAATCACAAAATTGTATTGGCTTAAAGAAGAAGAGACAGATGGTGACATGATAAATCTGCAAGTAGGTGATCTATGGCCTGTTAATGCTAAAATGTGATTTTCCTGTATCAGCAAACTGAAACCTATTAGCAGAATTAGTGTTAAAATCTCTTATCCAGGCTGAAAAGGCTACATGGAGTTGTAGTCCAGAATTTGTACAGACCGGCAGACAGAACTGAAAATATAACAGTTTAAAAGTGGAATCCAATTTACTAATGTTTCCTGGACCAAAACAAAAGCATTACCAACATTGTAACATTAAGTATAAACACTGAAGTGCATACAGACCCTGTTAAATACATACATTATAATATTAACATTTATGAATGTAAATATGTGCCCTTTGAATGAATTAAGTAGGAGCTTGATGTCTTTGATATTTTTCCCATTCAAATATCTGGAAATTAAATTAAAACTTATAAAAAACAAACAAACAAACAAACAAAACCCTGAGAAAGCAGATGCCTGCAAAGAAAATTCACCATTAAAAGGAACAGGATGATGTTTTCTTTAATTCAAAACTTTACTGTTCTACAAAGGATCCAGTGATGATTTAATTACCAAAAGAAGCAAATAGTATAAAGTAATTGAGCATAATTTTTCAATATCAAGGTTTTCAGTTATGCCTGGCATACATTTGTTTGCATGCTTTTCTTAATCCATTTTCTGCATTCCACAAACGTTTGGGATTACAGTAGGTTTTGCCATCCTCACAGCTGAACCTAATTTCCTGTTTGATCAAATTAGGAAAAAAATGACAGGACTTTGCTTAATGGTAGTTCTCTGACAACATAAGCCTAAGATTTCCATTTTCTTTGAAGCATAATTTTTTTTCTTCTTCTCATCCAGTTTTCTGGCTTTACTAGAAAACAAGCAAGGAAACACAGGGTAGGGAAGAAGAAAGGCCTGAAACCTTCAAAATTAAATAAATAATAAAAAGCATAAGACTCCAAAACAAAACCCCAACCCAAAACTATGCTAAAAAGCCTACCAGTTAAACATATGATTCCAAAGAAGACTTTCTTGTGACTAAAAGCCCCCATTTCAGGCCAATCCCTGGATACTACAATTTTCTGTAGTGGCTGTTTTCACTTACTTGGGGAGTCTGGATTCTTTGAAGACTCTGGTTTCACATCAGGAATTGCAACATCATCTTGCTCCCTGCTCCCTTCCATCAATCCATCTTCACTGTTTTCCATCTGTTGGGTCCAAATCTCATCAGTTATGTTGGTATTACTGAAGTCAGGAGCTTCCAGCATTTGGTCCTTCTTACTTTGGACAGCCCAGTGCATTGACTAAAGGAATGCAAAAATAACAAATAACTAACTCCTGTGCTTTAAAAAAAATTATGAACTGTTCTTTCATATATTGTTGTAACTAATGGTTAAATAAAGTACATGTAAAGAGAAGATTGCAGGCAAACAGCATAGGGGAAAGCATAGTTAGATGTCACAGCTTTGGAGAGGATAGTTTATACCAGGGAGGGATGAAGAACAAATGCATCAACTAACTCCAAGGACCCTTTGTCCAGTTTCTCCTGTCATGAATTCAGATGCTTTTTAAAGAGGGCTTGAGTGACTTGAGAAATGTTCTTTTTCAAAGGTGAACTGAACTCAGTTTCATGGGTTAGTAACAGCAAACATTTAAGCTCAGGCATAATGCTTTAGTTGAGGAGGCTCAAATTCTCTCCGAAGCAGAACTGAGATGGGCAGAATTGACCATGGAAGTTTTTATTCATCTGCCTTAAAATATAACCATGTAGACTTGTAACTATCATTCACTCTAATCAGGCAGACAAAAAAAAATCAAATATTATCCAATTAAGATCTACTAGGAACACACTAGCAAAGTCATGAGGGAAAACAACCCTGAGAACATCTGCCTCTGTCACAACTCATCCCACTAGACCAGCAGGCACTCTATGTGAAGCCCAAGGTCTCAAGGAACCTATCTTCTACATTCTTCAATGAGCTCCTTCTTGAGTCAGATAGCATGAAAACCTATCTGATAAGCAAAGTACCAAAAGTAGAATATATTATAAAAAGGTCCCAGCTGTAATCTAACTTTGAAAAGAAATAAAAGTTTCCAACAAAAACAAAGCATACTGAAGCGTTTGGAAACAGCCCTTAGGTTACTTAATGTCCTATAACACACACAAAAGCAGCCACTTGATAAATTCACTCTGAAACTCCTGGCCTGACATCCTGCTGTGAATGGGCTTCTCCAGCCCTCCAGTTTTTCCTGACCATGCACAGTGCAGGGATCGCTCTGCACTATCCCATCCCCAAGCCCCACCACGGCATCACAAGTGCCATAACTCGTGGCCTCGTTCCCTGCAGCCTTTAGTCTGGGCCAGCCCTACCTTCCCCTCGTGCTGAAGGCCCAGCTCAGCCACCACCCACCGTTTTCACGGAGCTGCTCAGGGCCTCCCACTGCTGGAAGGGGATGCTGATTTGGCTTCGTCGCCAGTAATCGTAGCGTGCCCGGCTCTCTTCGTTAGTGAGAACCTCCTTAGCTTGTTGCAGCTTCTGGAAACTCTCCACTACAACACAAACCAGAAAGATACTGAAGCCAATGTCTGCTTTCAAAGTACCAAATTCACATGCAAAAGGGGAGCTGCCAACAACAGCTCAGAGCAAACAGAATGGAGGAGGCAGAAGGAGAAGCCAGTCACCGAGGGATGTGGTTGTTCTGCTTACTGCTTGCACAGTGGAGCTGGCTTTAGGACCACAGCACCTTTGGTGGACAGCTGAGATCCCTGCAATTGAGCAGTAACATGCTTCTTAGTCTACTGGCTCCTAAATTCAGGAGGAACTTACAGAGTACGCAGGCAAAAGGCACAAGTCAGCCCTTGCAGACAGCCTCAAAAAGGGAAATCAGAGCAACACTGCTTAGAAGGAACACACTTGGATCCACAGAAGCAAGGAAGTCAGAGGAAAGCACACCACCAAGAAAACAGGAAAGGGGAAAAACAGACAGGCAGAAATCAACAGGCAAGAAGAATACTCTAAATATAGTTCAAATTAATTAATGAGTGAATGAATTCTGCTAGGCATGTTCTCTCTATATATGCTAAAACGTCATTGTGAATACCAGACTATGAATGAGAACTCTCATTCTTCCCTACAGGGTAATTTTTCATGAAATGGTTACTAGGGATGCAGCTGCATGTTACTGTTTGTAAAAGGGTTATAAAGATTTAGACTTTATCTATGACTCACCTATGTTACAGTCATCTATTATTATTATTCATTTATTCCACTTTACAAATTAGAGAGATTTCTTTTGAAACACACTATGCCCAAAAACTAATCAAAATTGGTAACTACAAATCAAACAAGAGACAACAGGTTGAAAGGGTAGTTCTATTAGGTTTCCTTATTATAGCATTACTAGTTTTCAACAAATAAAAGGTCTACTTTAATTACACTTTATTGAGCTTTAAGCTGATGAAATGAAAAATATAAAGTAAACTTGCACCAGTACTGTAAAAAGGTATTTAAAGCAAATACAGGAAGTACAGGTAAATAGAGCATAAAATATTTTTTCTTGACAAACAAAGCTGTTTTGATATATGGCACTTGGCCTTCCTTCTTGAGTTTTTTAGTTTCAATTAATTGGGAGGGGGGAATACGACACAGACTGGGGGTACACAAATAGAAAGGACCAGGCACTGGAATAGTCTCATTCCCCTGCTACAACAGCCAGTATTTTTTGCAGACAAAGTTGATTCCATTGGTTTCATTGGTACTTGTGCTACTTTTTTGAATAAATATTAGGGATCAGGTTATTGTTAACAGCTGGCAGTTTGTCTCTCTAACAGCAAATCTCAGGGGGTCTCAAAGGGAAAACTTGGAAAACTCTTACCTACTTTACCTTTTAAACACCCACATGACCACTCCTCTCCTGTGAGCTCTGGCTCTAGGCTAGGATGGCACATCACTAAGGAAAGCCCTGCTTTAGAGTTTATAGCTAAACTAATAGCAAGAATCCAAAGAAAAGGTTTTATACATTATTTAAAATGAGAAGCATATTACATTATTCAACAACAAATTTTTGGTGGGGACCAAAATCACGATGAGAACATAAGAATATGAATTCCTCAGATGGGGGTGAGCACTGACCAGGATTATCTGTGGTTATGAATGGGCAAGAGTGGCTCCAAATAACTCAGGTGCTGCTCAGCCCTCGCAGACACAGTGAGTCTGTGATGCCCTTTCATCAGCACAGACGTCCAGCTGCTGTCCTGCAAACAGACAGCTACTCATGTCCTGGTGGCTTCTCTTCATTTCCAGTCATTAAGTTATATTAAAAGAAACTGAAGTACATTGAATGTGTTCCTGATTGGCTTGTTCGTGGAGGTGAATTAGGCAGTTGACACAAGTATGGCACTTGAATGCCACTAAGCAGAGAAGGAAGCCAGCTCGAAAGGTCTAGGAAAGGACACACTCCAGAAATAAATTCTGTATGAAAAGGTGTTCTACCACAGAAAGAAAAAAAATGAAAATCCTAGGAAACAACAAAAATCCAACGTGTGTCCTCCTGCACTATCACCTAGGTGTGTGCAAGTCTTAGAAAAAAGCTTGATTTTTAAACAGTGTGTTCAATACACATGATGATTAAAATATACTAAGGGAAAAGAATATTTAACAAAGTTTTAAGGCTGAATTTAGTACCTTGCTCATATGAATTGTTTTTAAACAGGAAATAATACGTACCTGCTTTGGGGTTTCCAGGATGCTTGTCAGGATGACATTCAAGGGCTTTAATCTTATATTCTGCAAGAATTTGTTCAACCTAAACAGAATATTGAGATTTAAAGTGAGTAAACACATAGACACAGAAAAGGTTTGCAAATTTGCTTCTTGAAAGGGGCTGGGAGGAACAATGAAGAATGCTGAAAGATTTTTCCTATTCATTTTTACAAGCTTTAGTACAAGCAAAGTAGGTAACAACAACCATTTGCCAGTGACACTACTTATTTAATTTCATTTTCCAGCCTTGTTTTTATGAAGGTCAGTCATCCAATATGGCAAGCTGACTTGAAATAAAATGTGTAAAGACATTTGACCATGTGGTAAAATGTATCAATCCAGTTGCTCTTTGCTTTTTTGAATCACCTCTAACTCTTTCTGAATTGCTGAAGATCAGTTTGTGGCTTTCTCCATATCCTCTTCCCAGGAAATTCAGACAGCACCACGTGGCTTTTCCATCTTGGATACCCCATTGCTAGATAAGCAGTAGTTCACATTCTTTGTGTCAATTTTCTGTGTGAAAAGGTTGGCTTGGAACAGATTTATAGTCAACATTAGCATGTATGACTTTATTGGTTAATTACAAGTTCCTCCACAGTTTGTAGTACCACAAAGTATTACAATCACTGGAAAAACAAAGACATATTAACAGTTAACAAAACACAGGAAACCACTGGAGTGGTCATCAGCTTAGACTTTTCAAATGTCTGGTGCTTTCCTAAGTATCTTGCTGCTTATTATAATTCAAAAGCCAAAACTTCTTTATGCAATTCCAGTACAGCTTAAGCTCTCGCAACAATTTGCCCTAAGGTATTAATTAGTTACTATTCTTTCCCATACCAGAAAGACTGTTTATATAAATTCCTCATCCTTCAAACCACGAGAGCCACATACAATTTAAATTATTTCAAAAGAAAGGCTCATAACATTTTTCCTTTAGAATAAAATTGCAGTTCACTCAACCAGCTGGCCGAATTTTGTTGGCATATGCTGGGAAAAAATGTGGTTTGTGGTGGTATCTTGAGAATTCTACACTTTTTTCCTCTTCTCAGTAACTTCTTCCAGAGGAACAGATGTATCATGGTGTATTTCCAGTCAGTAAGACACTTAAAAACACATACATTGTACAGAGAATTTGCTGAAACTGGTTACTGTCTAGCCAGCTACCACCTCTAGAACTGAGTTCCTTAAAGGGGAACTTGAAAGCTAAAATGTGCACAGTAGCAGAGCGGTAGTGTGGAAGTCTGTGCTGCTACAAATACTGGAGTGCCTGCTCTAAGCAGCGTGACTGCAAAGCACCTGGAATGCTCCAGATTCCTGTCGGACCTTAGAAGTGCCGTGCAGCATCCTGACGGGAGGGGATGGGATCCTGCTGCTCAGCCCCTTTTCCCGTGTCAAAAACAATGCAGCAACATCTGCTGCTTCTCTCAACAAATAGGACTTGACACCTTGTTCTTTCAGGACTCACTAGCATTTATTTCAGCCTTTTCATTTCATTGTAAGCAATTTGAAAAATCTTTATCAGGTGGACTTGAAAAGCTCATTAATTGTTAGGCTCTTAAGAAATTGCTGTGAGGTAGAAAACGAGAAACAGAATCTATGAAACGAGCCTGGAGACTTGAGCACCGCCCTCTGCTGGGAGTTTGCTCAGGAAAAGCTTCACATTTCCTTCAGTGACACAACGCAGCTGTCTACTCTTGATGTTTACACTTGACCACTAGGACAGGTGAGAGCATACGACTGCATTTACTGAGCGAAATACAGCTTTTACCCGCAGTGAATACATCCCTCATTACAGCAGAGTAATTAAAGCTCCTTGTCCAAAGTACAAACACAATTCCAGTTAATTTAACAACTAGATTTAAAAATATCATACCAGACTTTCAAAAAATGTTATGTGAAGCACGCTTGTTCTAGCTACAAATCACTCAGCAATTGCTTAGCTAGATATCTCAATATAAAGAATGTATCTGCTACTGAAACAAATCAGAACTAGTATTTTAATGTCATTAAAAATAGCATTTAAAAGACAGTAATATGATGAATGAAAAAGAGATATTAATTTTGGTTTTCTTCAGAAGCAATTCATAAAAAAAAAAAAATAAAATTTGTATAAAGCGAGAAACTCAGCAGTGTTACCAGTGCCTTATAGCTACATTCATGGTATTAGTTGCACATAAATAGCTTCTTTCCATTTTTCAAAGCTGCTAACATATTCCTAAATATTATTTGAATGCTGTTACATGTATGCATTTGGGTCACGATTGGAAACCATGTCACACGTCGATCTCCACCACTGAATAAACCCTTATTTCGGCTGTATGCACAACACAGTCCAGTTCTGGAGGGCACTTTTAACCGGAGCCTTACTCTAGGCTCTCAGCCTAGTGGGTGCACAGCTCACAAAGTGATCGTTCCAAGGGAGATGCTACAAGTGGCGAGCAGGAAGGCTCGGCAGGCATTTGCAGCGGTGGAGCCCATCCAAACCGCGGTCAGCGCGGCGGGGCTGGGGCAGGTTCTTACCGTCGATAGCTCGTCGCATCCCAGCAAGCGATAGTAATCGTCCAGGTCCTGCGGGCTGCACCTGAGGATCGCATCCATGGGCGCTGCTCCCTGCGGGCGGCACGGAGGCTGCGGGACACCGCTCGGGCTGAGAGCTGGCAGAGCAGTCAGCAGCAGCGCAGGGCAGCGGGCGGTCCCCCTGTGCCCTGCAGCTCTCCCAGCGCGGGGTGTGCGGCCGTGCCCGCTGCCATTGGTGCCGGCAGGATGCCCGCCCGCCGGCACAGCCCCGCTCCCAGCACGGCTCCCTGGGATTTGTAGTTGCCAAAGTCACCGCGGCGGGTCGCGGGGGGCCCGCTTGCACCGGGAGTCGTGGGCACTGACTCAGTCCTGGCCGAGAGTTCCCTCTCGACAGCACCGCTGCAGCCACGGCAAGCCAGGCACACGCTTAAAGGCTCTCCATCCCAAACACATGTTCTGCTCCAACTGCAACTACTGCCACAGTCTTTGACAAGGAGGTAAAACGTGCAACTGCAGAAAAGAGTAAGGAATGCTTCCAAAATGATGATTATAGGGCTGCAAGCTCTGGAGAACAAAGTACTGACCTTGCTGAAATCTGTCCTTCTGTCAGTCACCTCAACAAAAATGGGGCAATTACTCCCCAAAGGCTTCCTCGGGTACATACACACCACTCTTCAAAACCAAACAGCTCCTCTATATCAGTCTCATATCTGACAAAATGAAAACTATCCAAAGACATTATACTATTAGCAAATTAGATAGAGACTTTTCCTCATGCTAAATTAATTTCAAATTGTGTACTGAAGGTCTGTGCTGTGTACAAACACATTCCTTGTAAAACTCATTTTACATTCAAGTACCTTTGATTCTGAACTATGATTAGTGACCGAGGCCTCAGCCCAACAAATATACAGACACAACTGGTGTCTTCCATGATCTGTTATTTCAGATTACTTCCCAGGTATAGTATTAACCACGTGCTGAAGTCTTTCCCCTGGAGCCTCGGGAACTCTATTTTTACTTTTTCCGCCTCTATGAGAGCTTTGTAATCCAAGATGCTTCATATCATTAAACATTGCTGATTCTTTAAACTAATACTTAAAACAGCTGCCTTCAGCAGGTACACAGTTCTAGATGCAGTGACCTTGTAAGAGTCTGTGCAGAACAGATCCCCAGGGTATGACCAAGGCTGGGACAGCTTTGGTGAACCAATATGAACCAATGAAGGACCTAGCAGGCATTCAGAGTCATTTATGAATAAAAATTGTGGAATTTTTGCATCTACAAGTGCCTAATTTTATTATCTACATTATTAATGTTCTACAATTACCTCTATTATTAGTCTTGCACTGCTTTCTCTTCAAGGTTGTATTGTCTCAAATTTTCTATTTTTACTGTATGTTCAGATAGCTTACTGATATTGTAAAATATACAAAGCACATGGAAAGAAAAAGCAATTATATTAAAAGACAAATTACAAACCTTAATGAAACCATTTCAATCTGTTAGAAAACTCTACCATCCTATTTCTGAGTGAAAGAAAACCAATAGAAACACTTTTTCAACTTGAAGTGGAAGAATTAGCAATTACAAATGTCTCTGTATCCTCCTATTAAATTAGTAACTTAATAATAAATCAGAAAAGTATAGGAAAGAACTTACAGCCTTTTAGCAAGACAATATGTAAATATTGAAATAGAACATGCTTTGGGGAGGACAAAAAACAAACAGCTGTCCCTCCTCCCAACATCACTCCTGACATCCCTTTCTTTTCCAAGTATTCCTTGCATGTTTGCCAAAGGTGAAAGGGAAGGCTCTTTAACCCTTTTCCAGCCCAGCCTTCAATGGCTAGTGTGTTGACAAGAGCTGGATTCCAGTGGCAAACCCCTGAGACCTGCAAGCTGCTGGTTCACAGGGATTGTGCTCCCTGAAGCCCTGGCCCCATCTATACTCCTCTGCTCAGGCCAAA
Organism: Xenops minutus; assembly: GCA_035221455.1. Lineage (NCBI taxonomy): Eukaryota > Metazoa > Chordata > Aves > Passeriformes > Furnariidae > Xenops > Xenops minutus. The sequence goes on from JAWWEE010000159.1 coordinate 1,004,837, forward strand.
CCAACAAGGCCTTTGATCCAAACTGCAGCAGCGCCCACAGCTGTGCCCCTGCCCCCTCGAGATCCCCGGGGCTTGGGGCACAAAGGGCCCCAGAGCACAGGCTGAAGGTTTGTGTATGGAGGGCACAAAATACCGGCACTGGATAACAACTCAGCCTTTTACTATTCCTGCTGACTTCAGTGGGGCAACTGCCAAAGCATTACCAAAAAGGAGAACAAGAGAACCTGCATGCAATACACAGAAAAAAACACCAAAGTTCAGCCCCAGGACATAATGTTTATTTGAAAGGGAATCACAGCACAGGACATGGCACGTATTACTGCCTACACACACTGTGTTAGTGTTGCTTAGGATGTACAAACAGTACTAGAAGTGAGGAAATCTGGTATTTGTTCTCTGTACTCAGCCACCAACAAACCACGTCTGTTCAGTCCTAACACATACCAATAATTTTGGTTGTTTAGAGCCAAGCATGAAACTAAACTCTGGTTCAGTGTTAACAGGACATTTACCAACACTCTGTAAAAGTCACAAAGGCCCTTTAAATCAAACAGCAAGATCTGGAAACCTCTATCTGAGTTTATTCCTCTAAAACATATCTTCCAAAACTGATCTTCCAGGACCAGTGCTTTTCAACTGATTTCAGTGGTTTTGCTTCCCGAGGGTAGAGCGCACATTTGCAAGGAGTTCAAGGCACAATATATCTCATTTGAGTTTTGCATTTCATGCTCCATCCTCGTCCCCACACAAGCTCAGAGCTTCAGAAACAGAAGAGGACCCAAGCACTAACAAAGAGATTTCCCAAACTAAGGGTAATTACAACACCATGTATTAGCATGTCAACAAATATCTGCAATATCAGAGGCAGGTTTAGGATCCTCGAGTCACTCCCTCACTGATACCTCCAGATCATATATCTACATCACTTACAGATTTTCTTCCTTAGAGCAGAGTATTGATATAAATAACCATGAAAACAACAGCATTAAAGTCCCACCTGTCCTTTATATGCTGACAAAACCATCTTGCATGTGCTTTTTAAGAAATCTGATTCTTACCTCAGCTTCAATAAGGACGAAGAATGCTTGCACACAAATTTGCAGAGATTAATAAAAACTATCTAATT
>JAWWEE010000159.1:1007603-1059682 GCA_035221455.1 Xenops minutus
CCGCACCCCGGTGAGCGCCGAGCGGCCCCTCCCTCCTCACCCCGCTCCTCCTCCTCCTCCCGCTCCTCCCGCGCTGTCCCGGCCCGCTCCGGCCCTGCGGCCCGCACACCGCCGCTGTCGCTGCCTCGCCGCCCCTCAGCGGGCACGAACCCCCAGATCACGGGCCGGGCTCTCGTCCTGCCGCCCGCCCGCGCTGTGACCCGGTGTGCACGGACAGCACCGCGGCCCTGGCAGCGCCTCACACTGAAGCTGCGGGCGGCGGCCGGTGACAGCCCGGTTAAGATTTCAGTGACTGCGGCACGGAATTGAACTATGCTCTTTCTCAGAAGCTCCTTTCAGATCATTTCTCAAAGTGTGCCGGGGGAAGCATCACTGTGACAGCACCTCACGGTGCGAACAGACAGATAGCGTTTGAGCTGCTGTCGCTGTTGTTCGTTTTGTCTTGTTTTTAAAGCAGTGCTCTCGAAAGACTTACTAAAAGGCACCAGACACTGCATTCTTCCAGGAAAGTCTTTAGATTTTATCCTGGAATGCAGGTCAAGATATTTTACCTTTAACTCCTAGTAAAACTACAGGAAATTTCTGCCTTTGCAAAAGGAGCAGAGCTATGGGATAAACCTGGCACAGCCTCAGTGTTTAAAACCTCCGCTGGAACAGCAGAGAGCAAAGCTGGTGATCCCTTGCCAGTGCCTTTTGGCTCAAGTGCCTCAGATTCTCAGGCGTGTTTGGCTGCCCGGCTTAGTTCTGGCAAGCATTATTCCCTTTAGTCCTTCAAGGAGTCAAATTAATTCATGTTACAATTGTTACAGTATAAACTTCTTTTAGCCCGCTTGTGTCTGTCACTGTTTCTTAAATCCCAGATACTGTGGCCTGTATGTGACAAGTCTCTCACAATGTAAGCTTTGATTCTTTATACAGAAACCATAAAGGTCATTTCAGTTAAACTTGCAGTTATTGATGTGTACTAATCCACTTTTTCCTTCTCCCTAATGCTTAATATGTTCATTGATGTCACATGTAATGAGATGGAAGTGAAATGCCCTAAATGTGTAGATTTAATAAGACGTAATAATGTCCATGAGCACCTCTGGCCTCAGAAGAACAAGACAGCAACAATACACAGCAAATTTCTGTCCTCGAGCTCTTCTGTTCTAACCAGAATAAAGCATTGATGCCAGCAAGGGAAAGGACAACATAACCTCTGAATTAAAAAAGTGCTGGTGTTTTGTGGTGTTATTTAAGCATCAAGTGAAGTAACAGCTAATGTAGGGGGTTCTTCAGACAGAGACTAACAACTGTTACAGGGATTCTTTGCTTTAGAGAGCATAACTGAAATTTGTTGTTCTTTGTTCATATCTTAGATTTTCAACAGATGAACCTACAGGTGCTGTGGCTATTTCTAATAAAGCCAATAATAAAAAGGTTTTGTAGTCTAAATTCTAGTAAGCTGCTCAGATTAGAATTTAGATTTCCTCTTCAATGTGAGCTCAGTGACACATGCTGTGAGACAGTGTCTCGTTCTCCTTTGGACTCCTTCATGGAGATCCAGGATGGAGTTAGATTGAGTTACTCTGCCTTAAGGCCACAGACTGAGCTGGGGTGACTCTGGCACTCTGAGCCAAACCCAGCTTCAGGGGCAAATGGGTGAGATAAATTAGTGAAGGTGGTTAGAGGGGGCACGTTTTGTGTCATAGCTGAAATATCATAAAGTGGGTAGGGGGTCACCTGTGGCTCAGCTGCAAGGTAACACCCTCACAAAATCATGTAACTTGGTTGTATCAAATGTGTATTTGTGAGTTTCTTTCAAAATGCTCTTAAAGTGCTCTTAAAACCTAATCCAAGAGTGGTCTGTAATGGTGACATGTCTTCATTTTACCCAGTTTTTCAATGAGCTGAATGCATTTAGAGTTGTAGGACAAAGGTATTTATAATTTAAAATATTGGTATTTTTTTCCAAGATGCAATATCCATAATGCCCAACACTCTGTAGAATGAAATGTCACCAAGGCCAGCATCCAGCCCACTGAAGCCCAGCATTAAGATGGCAAATCCTGCAGTGAATCTACTGATGGCTTGAAAAGCAGACATTTTCTGTGCCTAAGTGGCAAAACTGCTCATGGGGGGTTTTTTTAGGAGCTGTAAAAGCGTGCAGTGATACCTTTTGTGCTGCATTTGGTGCCCGTGTGGCTGGGGTGTAACGCTCCTGGTGTGCTGTCTTGCAGATAACTTCCTCCTCAGCGATGAAATCATGGCCAATGGCTTTCACTCCTGCGACAGCGACGAGGACGACAGAGCCTCACATGCGAGTTCTAGTGACTGGACCCCACGGCCACGCATAGGTACAGGCCCCGATGATGTTCTTAGGTTCTCTTTGCCTCTGCACAGTTACTTAAATCTCCCCAGACTGCAAACAGTTTTAACTGTTGAAAAAAAGCCTGGCAATTAGTGCTTCTGAGCAGCTTACTGTTGTTTACTGTATTCTGGATGCTCTTTAAGGAGTTTAAAACTGAACCTCTTGAAACTTGCTGTATTTTGATTAAAATTGTCAATGCCTTGTTTTTTTCCTTGAGTAGAAATCCCACCATGATCTTTATTAAAATCATACACGGACTCTCTAAATTGAACTGATTTATGGCATATCCCTGCCCGATTTATTTAGTATTGATCTGTAAGGAACAGGAGGATGACTCCTGTGTGATTTTAGGAGAGTGAGCCCTGCAGATTGACTGGGGCATTGGTTTGGGAATATATACTGCCCACAGCAATGGAGAAGTGTGGCTGTTGGGAACTCGGTGCAAAGTCCTTGCCTTGCACAGGGGGCAGATCTGTAGGGACAGTGACTTCCAGGTTGCAGTGGGGTTGGAGCTTACAGGTGTGACAGTACCACAGCATTTGTTTTGGCAGTATTGGCAAGGATAGCTGCATGGAAACACATTGTGAGAACACAATATTCCACTTAAACCCTGCCCATATGTTGTCTTTGCTGAGCCCTCATTACAGGATCACTGTTGGGACCTTTTGGGTAAATATGTGTAACATTTGTTTTCTTTATATGTAACTTGCCTGAGTGATGGCTATTTGGGTCCTCTTAGTTGAGGTTTTTAAGATGCACCTGTTTTCCTTCTACAGCCCTAATCTCAAATGTTTCTGGAAAGATTGATTTGGTGGCTTTAGGAGGTTGTGACTGAAACAATTAGGGTTAGATGACCAAAAGAACAACAAATTCCATGGACTGCTGGGCTCTATTTGTCTATTTAAAGTGAGGATTTATAATACCACTAGAAGATACAGGTACATTTGTTGTCTGATCAACTTATTCCTGTAAATACCAAACATTGGGAAAATACAGATGAAGCCATAAAATGGAGACACATAGTGAAAACCCTGTTGCTACATAAGTGCACCTCTATAAGCCATCAAGTTTGCTGTGAACTGGGATTTCTACTTTGACTTTCTATGAAATCCTTCATGGATTAACATAAAATAGTTGTAAATAAATGAAATCCTTAGCTATCCTATCACTTCAGAATTTAGACCAAAACATAGAGGCATTTTGATGGAGCATTAAATTGGATTAATAAAACTGTAGCAGCAAGCATTAATAAACCTAACAATAACCATAATCATCTGCATTACTTGCCTGAGTTTTCAAAATTTTTAATAGTTTTTTTCTTTCCTTAGGTCCCTACACCTTTGTTCAGCAGCATCTCATGTTAGGCACAGACCCACGGACGATTCTGAAGGATCTGCTGCCAGAAACGATCCCCCCGCCTGAACTGGATGATATGACTCTGTGGCAAATCGTCATAAACATCCTGTCAGAGCCACCAAAAAGGAAAAAAAGGAAAGATATTAATACCATTGATGATGCTGTGAAACTTCTACAAGAATGCAAGAAGATAATGGTCTTGACTGGAGCTGGGGTAGGTATTGCTGCAGTGGCAGTGTGAAAACAGGCACACAGGTGGGTTGAAGACTTACCTGCAGCAGGCAGATGATGGGAGTGTATCACTGTGCTGGGTGGGAGGAGGAGGCACAGGAAAGGCCACAGGAAGGACTGGAGCTCAAGTTGGAAATGACACATTCTCTTCTCATAACAAAAAATTACTAGACATTTGTAGTCTTAAACAGTTGCTTTCATGCAAAATAGTTATGGAATAAGGACACAGTACCCATCCAGAACATTTCCTCTCCTAGTTATGTTTTCATTTCAAACTAAGGTAATGATTTCTTCAATAAAATCTCAGTGGATCTCTTACAATACCAGATGGAGCTTGAGGGAATAGAATAGGACTTGAAAATTAAAAGGAAAGTTGGCAGGGGGGAGGATCATAAGGAGGGTCTGATCAGATTTCAGGAGACTGAATGTCACTTTTAGCACGTGCTGCTCTGTGATGGTAATAAGGTTACTTACTGTTTTATTAAAGAACATTTCTGACCAGTTGCACATTTGCAGCTCTTACCTGTGTGCCAGATCATTGTTTGCTTGTTGTTCACACACAGATGGTGTGACACGATTCAGAGAAGTAATTCAGATCAGTTTTACAAAAGCACTGCTATTCCTGTTATCCAGTCTTGCTCTCTATACTTTCATACACCTGTTTCTCCTGCTCTTCTGATGGTATTTTGAGCTAATCTGAGACAACAATTTTAGTCCTTATTGACTACTACAATGCTTTGATAAACAATGTTTACCAATAAACAATTTTTATCACAAGAAGTTTATCCTTCAGAAGTATCTGCCGTGTTACTGTGTTAGCACATACAGAAAATTTAAAAATATTAACCACCTTGTCTAAGCCCGAGTTGGCAGATCAGTGAACACTTACTGCCAAAATTTAATGCAACAGTATTCAGAATCTTTGTTCACATCTTACAAACCTTCCATGGTAAAAGCAAGTTCTGGTGTCCTGGACTGTACTAAAGGGTTTTTTGTCCACTTGTCAAACTTTGTCTCTGTGCTGCCTCTCCTGTGTGTGATTTGGGAATTGTTATATTGCCCCCCACAAAGGAAAAACAAAAATTAAAAAAAAAGGCAAGAAAAATAAACACTGAGAACCCAGACTGGTTGACTGGTTTTGTTCTTAATGCCTCTGAGCACACGGCAATTGTGGTTTCCCAGAATTTCTATCATAGCAACTCTTACAGCCCAATATGTAGTTTTACTTACTTCAGGTTGCAAAAATGTGTTTCAGGTGTCTGTGTCCTGTGGAATACCTGACTTCAGATCCAGAGATGGCATCTATGCACGCCTTGCTGTAGACTTCCCTGACCTTCCAGATCCTCAAGCAATGTTTGATATAGAATACTTCAGAAAGGATCCCAGACCGTTTTTTAAGTTTTCAAAGGTATGGTTTTCCAACAGTTTTTGGTCACTAAAGACAGGTAACAACACTGAAATCAGATATAAAACTAGAAATACTTAGCAACATTCTCTCTTTTTACAGTTTCTGTTAGAAGTTCACAATACACACACCCATTCTAGATAGCTGAAAAGATATTAGTGATATTAAACAGTTGCAAAACCAGTGAGTACAATCTCCTGAGCAAGAAGGAACTGTAGAACCTGTAGACACACGTGAAACAAAAAACCCCAATTACATATAGCCTGCAATTTCCTTGGATCAAAAGAAAATCAACCCTAAAACAAGAATTTCTACAGGACCAGTAAGGAGTTGTGAAAATCAGTCACCACTGGTTGTGCTCACTCGTTCTTCCCTTTGTTCACAATTTATAACACTGCTCTGTTATGTTATAAAGGTTGGAAAAGAAAATCCAATGCATTCCTCATCTGCTTGGCTTTCTCTGAAAGTGTCCTATCCACAAAACCATATTTTGATACTCAATATACTCAGTTACACACACACACAAACACCAAAAAGCCCCCAAAAGCCCCCAAAACAAAAAAATGCCCCAGCAAGCAAAAAAAGCTACTTGAAGCATGTTTATACAAAGGCTTTTCCAGGAAAGTCCAAATCCAATTTAGCTAATACTTTTTAATTTTTTTTTAACTTTTTACTCCTCTTTTTCTGTCCATCAGAATATATATTTCTATTTACAAATATCAACGTTACCTGACACTTCAGAAGGGGGAAGAAAAAGCTTTCCTATTGCATAATTACCAAAACCAGAAAGAGATGTAAATGTTGCTTTTCTGCTGTGTAAAGACCAAAATAGCAACTTGCAAGGGGCAGTTCATCTTGAAGTGATCAGAAGCTGAGCTGTGGAAGGAAGGGTGGAATCCAGAGCAGTGGCAAAGTGCACAGGGAGGGACAACATTAATTGCTGACATGATCCCTGGTGACAGGATTTAGCTCAGTGCCCTTAAAATACAGACATTGACACTCTAATGTGCTTCTGAATTCCCTAGGAAATCTATCCAGGACAGTTCCAGCCGTCCCTCTGTCACAAGTTCATAGCTTTGATGGATAAAGAAGGAAAGCTACTTCGCAACTATACTCAGAACATTGACACACTGGAGCAGGTTGCAGGAATCCAGAGGATAATACAGTGTCATGGTTAGTGGCTTTAGTTTCACTTTTTTATGTGTAGGAATGATTCCTACTGGTGTATGTGACAAGGTACCTGCTTTGGAATTAAACCTTTTCTCCTTGAATTCCTGTCTCTTGCCAACAAATATTCTGCTTTTAAAATGTTAAGAATTTTTTTTTAGATAGCTTACATATCTAAATCAGAAGTGTTTTAAGTAGAAATGCTTCTTTCAGAAGCTGGACTTGATAAACAGTGGTCTCTGTGTATCAGTGAAGATCCACATCCTGCTTGCACAAGCTTAGACCATAACTTCTAAAATGCATTTGCTGCCTCTTGATCTGTACAAGAACGTGGAAGTCAGTCTTGTCATAGGTCCCTTCCACTGTCTATCAATGAAATGGGAGTTTGGCTGTCACCTAACTCTTTATTTAGGTTATATTCCACTGAAATCTTGAAATATCCTGACACTTCAGTGACTTCAGCTCATGTATAAAACATTGTGGATTAATCACCAGTTCAGCTGAACTGAAGATCATCTTGTTACTCCTTCAGTGTCATACATGTTCTGTAGCTGTGATGCCAGATTAAGTGGAATCACTTTAATTGCTTGATATGCTTTCCATTTTCGAGGACTTGCGTATGTCAAGCTGACAGTCCAAAGATTCATTTCTAAGGAAAGGATGCAGCAAATTAGTTCTTAAAGTGCATGTTTGGATCATCTAGTATTCTGGCAAATGAATTGTCTAAACACTGTGCTGTCATGTTTGTAAGGCACATCACTGCTCAAGCTCCCCATTTTTCCAGTTGCACGCTGCAGTGATGACACTGCAGACCATCTTTAGTGTATGTCCTGTGGAAGGTGACTTCGTATTAAACAAATTTTTAAAAAGCATGCTATGGACTTGGAGATTTTGAGGCCTTTGGAAATTAGGAAAGGTTGTTTCAAGCACATCAAGCTTCATGAGACATACAGTTGCTGCTCTTTACCAAAAGGTCTTTAACTAATGGTAGTGGCTAAAGAGAAACTAAAACACTTAGTTAATACATTTAAATACACTGCTGTATTTACCTTTTTTCTCTGGCTGTGGCAACAGCAAGAGTAGTTAACAAGGAACCTTGAAGAGATTTGGGGACTTCATATGTGGACCTTCAGACCCATCTCTCACTGCAGACCTACAGTAAAGTTTCTGCTGTGAAAATGGTGGTGTCTGAGATGCATTTTCTGAATTGAAAATGGCTTTTGCACTCAGCCAGTACATCTGGAACTAGACTGTATTCCTTGCCATTGCTGTAGCTGAGTGGTTGGAGGCTGCTGGCTCTGCATGACCCATGTGTGGGACAGCAAACTTCTTGGTCAAGTCCTTCTAATGGTGAGAAGTAATTCACGTAACAGAGCTGCCAGTAGGTAGCACAGATGCCTCAGGGAGGGCTAGGTCTGCTAGCCTGACAAGCATGTCCCTAACATGCTGTATAAAGGTTGTTACTTTAAGCTACTCTTAAACAAGATTTCTGCTGACTAACATCTAGAAGAACAAATTCTAGTATTACAAGTATCTCCTCTTACTTTTGCATTACTTTCTTTAATGCACTGCAGCATAACAGCCTTTATGTCAAAACAGCTTGGGCAAAAAGGCCAAATCTAAATGACATTCTGATTCTACCATACGGGTTTTCCCCCTCAGGTTCCTTTGCAACAGCTTCCTGCCTGATCTGTAAATACAAGGTTGATTGTGAAGTTGTTCGAGAAGATATTTTCAATCAGGTAAAAAATTTACTTGAACTCACTGCAGCTTTCTAATAAGTAATTCTCTCAAAAAAACAACCCCCAAAACACCATGCTGGGACTGCTTAAAAGATCTGCTTCTAAAAGGCTCTGGTATCTTTGTATCTATTTCATAAAAGTGCCTCTCTGTATTGTAGCATTTCCTCTGGTATTTAAAACCATACTCAAATACTGTACTGCAAAAATTAGGTAATGGGGAAAATCAGAACAAAACCTTAGGAGTCTATTTTTAATGGCACCTGTGAGAAAAACAGAGGCTAAATGGTAAGTAGAAACTTGGATTTATACTTGTTTCATGTTAACCTGAACTCACAGTCACACTGAGGAAGCACTCTTGGCCTTTTGTAACATTGGCTGCTCTTTGAGCACTTACCCGTGTTACAAATGTGTTTAAACAGCAGATTGCTAAGCACAGAGCAAGGATCAAATGAGATGCTGAATGTTGCTTTCTAGGACTCCCCAACTATTCCATAGTCTGATCTGCCCCCATCTGGGTGTGGAGTGCCCTGGGCCAAGGCAGGAGCTGGTTCTGCTCTGTCAGAGCAGATGAACCCTTGACTTGACGAGACCCTCTTGGCCTTTCTTCCCCTTCTTCTGAAGGAACAGGGGTGATGATTCTGTGATCAAAAAGTTCTTGTTTATACAAATGAAAGGGGACTTTTTCTGCAGGCTCATGGTTTTTTGGTAAATGCTTTAGAGTCCACAGTTGCAATTTTAAATGAGAAACATGGAAAGGATGTAAGTCTTCAGGTATTACATTTGAAATAGAACTCAAGGAAAGCCTTTGAGAAGAGATGTTTGAGTTGAAACTTTTGAGAAACGTGAATCTCATCAGCCTGAAGCCTTGTAACACTGAAATACTGAACGTGAAACATGGTTTACTTTACTATTAAGAATATTATTTTTGAGAACTTTTCATCTTCCAGATGTTTGCTGCTCCTTTACCTTCAAAACCAGCTGGCTGGAGTTTAGGTTCTCTTCCTCCTAAGCACGTTTTAACTTTCTGTTTGGCTTGTTAGTCTCCTTTCCCAAGCACCACTTGAATCACTGTGTGTTCCTATGCTGAACCAAACTTGTGCTGTGATGGCCAGACCCTGCCAGGGTCAGGAATGGCAGCGATGGGGAGCAGAGAATTCTGCCTAATGGGCACAAAGAGGGTTCTCTCTTGCAAGATGAGCCTCAAGGAGCTTCTTACACTCAGTCACTCAGCCCTAGTCTTGCAGTACTGTTGCCAGGTATATCTTCCCAGGGCAGGCCTAGTTGTAATACTGAACTGTTTTCATTATGCAAATTAATATGGGTATTGCCAAATATGATTGCACAAAGTAAGGAATAGAGCAACTGAAACAAAACATGTCCTTCCTCCTTTATGCCTCAAAAAGAATTCTATTTATCATCATTATCTTTATTCTGTAGCCTGCATTTCTCAGCCCAGTGCTATGCAGTATCTTTTTCTGTTGCCTCTCCAAAATGTAGAATTTGGTTCCTCACATATCAAAAGAAGCCTTTTCTGTAGTTATGGAACAAAACACTGTTCATTTCAACAGCTCTGTTCTCTAACAAGTCCTCCTTCACAAAGATGGTTTTGCTTTCCTGATGGATAGTCCAGGTTCTGGTCTCTGCTGTGCTCCTCTCCTTGACAGTTCATTTACACATGGCCCCAGGTTCTTGGTTTTCCCTAGAAATAATTTTCCTCTGCTTTGGTCCATCCCCTGATGGACCTAAGTGCTTCACAAGGCAGTGAGTCTGGCTAACATCTCTCTGCCAGGATTTCCTTTCAACAGGTTACATACTGAGAATTGCTCGAGGTCACCTGTTGAGAAAAATGCTGCTCTTCACTCATTTGCCACTTCCAAGATACAGTGCTTGTGGCCTGCAGAATGATTCTCTCTTGTACACAACCATCCCTCTGGATGAGAAACAGCAGCAGGTATAGAGCATGCAGAACATCCAAGTAAAACAACTGTCAGTCACTTCCAAAAACACCCCTTTTACTTTTGGCTGTTTTTGGCAGCTTCAAGAACTAGGGAAAGGGTCTCAGATTTAGGAAGAAAGGGCTCAAGAAATGGAAAACATGCCCCAGTTTTTGGCTACTCTTAAGCCAATGTAATCTTTACTAATCTTGGGTTTGATATAAGTCAGTGAGAAATTCCATTTCAATTAGAGAAATGCACCAGCAGAGCTGGTGGGGGTTTGGGGGAGCTGCTGCTGGAGGGACAGAGGACCCTGTTAGAGGCCAATTTTGTAGCTTTAACTTCTTGGTATCAATTTCAGCTCTTGGAATAAATCTTCCCCTTTACTGATGACCTCTCTGAGGATTAGCAGAGAAAAGCTGGTGAGTAGTGTAGTGTTGAAATGCATTTATGGGTCCATTACCTTGACTTGGATGATTTCAATAGGAACAGTCTTAAGTCACTGGACTTGCTTAGAGAAATGATGGAAACAGAATTAATACTACTTTGTCTTCCTATATCAGAAGTTAGAGCTCTTAATTTCATCTTCCTCCTAATACAGAGCAAATTATTTATCCTCCTCAACCTTCCAAAAAGTGCAAAGGCATCACTGACATCAACAAAAGAGACAGCAGGGGAAAAAGCTTAAGGAAAGTTTAGCTGGTTTTGTAAGGTTTCTTTCTAATATGTAAAGATCTGAGGAAAAAGTTCAATATTCATTCTAGTCATCTGCTCCTTTTTGGGGAATTCATTAGTTTGTTTCCCCTGAGTGTGGGGTTACTGGATGCTGTTTAGCTTGGGTACAAGGTGAAGGGTTTTTTTCCTCCATGCCAGTTCCCAGCTCTTGTGCCAAATTGCTTCTTAGGCATCTCTCTACAAGGGTTTCTTTGTTCAAAGACTTAAATTTTGGGAAAGGTCCTCTGACACCAGAGGAAGGCCTTCTACTTGTGATCTCATTTGGAGAGTTTTGTCTTCTCTCCCACTGCAGGCATCCATAGAGCTAATTATTTGATTTAAACTTTCTACAATCTGTATTATTTTTTTCTGCAGCTGTTTTCTGTACAAGAGGGACTTGTTATGCAATTAAATGTCAGTTTTCACATAATTTCCTGATACAATAGGTAATACACATCTCTTTACACCTTTATAGCTCTAATTTAGAGCTTGTGATGATTGCTATAGGATTGCAGCTACATTTAGCTCCTTAAATTTATTCTGGGGCATCATATTTTAACACTACAGCTGAGAAGACTTGAACTATTAAAAGGAAAATTGCTCAGTGCTAATTGAAGTCTTGTCTGTAGATCTATCACTGACCATCTTGCCTCTCTTCTCTCTGGAAAAGTCTTAAAAGTAGGAAGAGCTGAAAGAGGTCCCAGAGATCAGAAAACCCTCTGGTTTCAGGAGAAGAGGGAGTCCACTTCTCCACAAACATAGCTCTCATCCACTTTTGCCAGTGAATGAGGATTCTGCTCTGTTTTTGGAGGAATCAGAAGAGTTTTAAATGGAGACCCAATAAAAGTTCTGTCCTTGTCCTGCCTGCTTTTAGCCAGCTGCCTGCCACAGTGCCACGTTGCTCTGTGTGTAGAACACACGTGCCTTTTGGGAGGAGAGGAGAAACTAGAGGTAAAGCTCTGCAATAGACTCTGCATAGGAAGGGGTTTGTGTCAGATCCTCACATGAAAACTGACAGCAAAATCTTAAGTTTTTGCTCTGATTAAACCAAGAAAAACACATTCCTATCAAATGGAGGTGATTGCTTATTGGTGCTGAGCATGACTTCTGGACTTTGCCTTAACTGTCAGATAAGAATTGTGCTGTAGATCTGCCTGGCCTCTCCCTCTTTGTTCCTGCTGTAGCTTTATGTCCCCCTGCAGTTGCTGCAGGCTAGAGTAAGAAATGGACTTGTCTGTACATCCACAGAAAGATGCAATGAGGAAATGTCCCTGAAGCTTCCCTGCCTTTTGCCAAGTGTCTGTGAAATGCCTAAGTCTGACATTTTCAAAGGGCCAGCCGTGTCCTGCAGTAATAGAGGGTGTTGTGGTGCAGGTTGTGCCCCGATGTCCCCGGTGCCCACCCGACGAGCCGCTCGCCATCATGAAGCCAGACATCGTGTTCTTTGGGGAGAACTTACCCGAGCAGTTCCACCGTGCCATGAAGTACGACAAAAATGAGGTGGATCTCCTTATTGTCATTGGGTCTTCACTCAAAGTAAGACCAGTAGCATTGATTCCAAGTAAGTGACTGTCTCTGGTAATATGTTCATCTAAAAATTCAGGTCAGAAGTGAAATTCTCAGTTAAGAGCACTAAGAAATGCTTTTTGGCTTGAGGAAACTAGACTAAGCATCTAAGATTAAAGCTGCTTGCCTATGTAAAGCCGAAATGCAAAACAGAGAAAGTAGCAAACTAAGTGTTTTGACTCCAGGTAGATCTCAAAGTAATGAAATGATAATCTGAAGAACTACTCTTCTAAAACTTGAATGACTTTGTTCTAAGACTCAACTGATTTCTCTCCCTGCTTGCAATATGCTTTCATAGTTACTTGAAAGATTTAGAAAGCAGTCATGTCAAAAGACCTAAATGTAGTATCCAAAAATCAGAGCAGGTACATTGGGTATGTGAGCTGTAGCTTATTTTGAAGTTACTGTTAAATGACACACAGTGGGTTTAAACAACCTGTACAACCTGGAAATACTTTGACCTAATTAAGGGGTTGTCATCTACCACCAGTATATCTTCATGTGCACTTATGTACATAAATCAAATGCACAAAATCAACATAATTCTAAGAGATTATAGTACTAATTTTAAGCTCTAACACTTGACCAAACATGACTGTAGTCATTATTTCTGTGCCTGTGTTTCTCAGTGATTGAGGAACACTTTTATCTGGAAAGGACGGGGGAAAATGTCTAAGCAGTAGGCTACAATAGGTATAACACCTCAGACTGCTGTTGTTAAATCTGGGCTTTGCTTGGCTTCTTCCTCCTCTGGCTGTTTTGGTCCTGTCGGAAGTGAAGGCATGAAGAGAAGCCTGAGGAATCAAGGTTTCTCTGTAGATCTGTGCTGGAAGTAAAACTGAAGTGCCTACCTTTGAATTCTCTTCTCTATATTTAGGTTCCATCCCCCATGAAGTGCCTCAGATCTTAATTAATAGGGAACCTTTGCCTCATCTACACTTTGACGTGGAGCTTCTCGGAGACTGTGACGTTATTATTAACGAATTATGTCAAAGGCTGGGTAGTGAGTACACAAAACTTTGCTACAACTCAGTCAAACTTTCAGAAATCACAGAAAAGCCTCCACGACCGCACAAGGAGCTTGACGTGCTCTCGGCTGAGCTCCCGCCTACCCCTCTGAACATTTCCGAAGGCTCCAGCTCTCCAGGAAGAACAACTCCACCAGATCCTTCCGTGGTGTCCTCACAACACCCACCTGAATGTAAGGTGGAAAACTGTGAGCCTGCCTCGGAAACTAAAGGGACCTGCTCAGAGGAGAAGCTTCAGGACACACAGACATCGTCAGAAACCCCTGAAAATCCCACTAGTGAGCTAATGAACTCTGAAACAATGAAGGAAAATGGATCTAACGACGGAGAAAATAAAGAAAAGAATGAAATATTGAAGAAGTGCTGGGTAAACAGACCTGCAAAAGAACAGATTAGCAAAAGGCTGGATGGTAAGTGTTAAGTCATTTCAGTATTTTGCATTGTTTTGGACAAGATGTTTATGCTAGACTTACTTTAAAGCAATAACTAAGTTACTCTTGAGGGAATAAGTGGGTTTCAGTGGTTATTTTTGTTCAGACAAGTGCCTACGTAACTCTCATTGTACAATTTATTTCTTTTGGAGAAGCCAGTAGGAAATGGTTTTTGTATTTCATAATCGGTTTTATAATCAGTGATTACATCTTCACCCAAAAGATCAAAGTTCAGGAGGCTGAAGGTAGATATCAAAAAATAAATCCATTTCTAGCATTTTTAAATGCATTTTCAGAAGAACTAGTTTGATGCTCAGGTGTTCAGAGGCTGGTCACAGTAGGTCATGATTTGGCATGGCAGTAGAGCTGAAAGATGAAGTCATGACAGGAGTTAAAAGCAAGTCTCACAGCTGGAGCAAGGCACATTTTGAAGGGAACTTTAGACTTTCCAGGGATGTAAGGATGTTAGGTATTAAACTGCAATTCTCCAGAGCAAAGGCTGGTTTCAGATTTTGCCAGATCCTCTGTGCAGGGGGTTCCCCTTCTGTCATGGGTTATGGAAATCTCGTTGTGAATGTTTCCCATGAAAAACCTGGACTGACACTTGTTGTTAATGTAATTACTTTGAGGTGCAGTGGTGTCACCTGGGCTGATTTTAACCAAGTAGGAGTTTGCTGTCTGATCCAAGGTCCACTCTGCAGTCAGTGAAGGGAGATCAGCCCTCCAGCAGCTGCCTTGTCTAATCTGTGTTAGACATCTGTCTTACAGTGGGATGATTCCTGCTTGGAAGTGCCTGTTTTGATGGAAAAAGCTGCTAAACACTAAGTATAAATGCTCTTTGGTGTCAAAGGGATGGGGGAGAAGGAACGCTGAGCTTTCCAGTGAAGCATTTGGTTTGTGCTCCATAGTAAATACACATACATTGACATAAGTGCTTTTCTCGTGTCATCTCTTCTGTGGGTTAAGCTTCACTGTTGAAAATAAAAGCACATACATGCAGACACCTTCTAACCAGAAGTCTGCCAGACCTTGCATGAGTCATTTAATGTAGCCCCTCCTTGACTGCTGACCTTCTGTTTCAGGTACTCAGTATCTGTTTCTAGCACCCAACCGCTACATTTTCCACGGGGCTGAGGTTTACTCGGATTCGGAAGACGACATCATATCTTCCAGCTCCTGCGGGAGCAGCAGTGAGAGCGGCTCGTGCCACAGCCAGAGCTTGGATGTGGAGGATGAGAGTGAGATGGAAGAGTTTTACAATGGCATAGAGGACGAGGATGCTGCCATCAGGGAAGAGGAGCCTGCATTTGGGGAGGATGGAGCCGAGCCAGAGGGATCGGCAGCTGATGAACCAGCGTATCCAAGTGAAGCTGCAGGGACTGAGCATCCAAGCAACGCGTTGTAAAGTGAT
Organism: Xenops minutus; assembly: GCA_035221455.1. Taxonomy (NCBI): domain Eukaryota; kingdom Metazoa; phylum Chordata; class Aves; order Passeriformes; family Furnariidae; genus Xenops; species Xenops minutus. The sequence continues at coordinate 1,022,942 of JAWWEE010000159.1, forward strand.
CCTTGACTGGTTACAGGAACTTTCCACCAGCATTAGGAGCTTTGGCATGTCAGAATGAATGTTTACGTCTGAATTTAGAGCAAGGAAACCATAAGGATGTAGTGTTTATAAATAACTAAAACAGATTTTCATGCTTAGTTTTTTACCTTTTTCAATAAAAATCTATTACTGCGCACTCAACACTAACTCATCTTTTTTTTAAAGGTACTAGGATTATCTAAACAACTGTCACTGTTCACTTTTAAGTTCATCTGTCTGATCAGGCATCCATGTATATAATACATATTTTTGCTTAATAAATTTCAGCTTATATTATTTTTAAACAGTTTTGAAAAAGCCATTGGAATGTTAAACTAATATAAAGGGAACAGCTAATTTAGACCAAAGAATGGTATTTTCACACCTCTTGCTTTGTAACACTTTGGTTTATTTAAAACCTTCTTATGCTTTTGCTAAACCTTTCATTCACGCCTAGTCTGTCATTAAACACTGGCATTTTCTAAGACCTACTGTGGCAGCTAAGGTTTTTTTTTTGTTTTTTTTTTTTTTGCTTTAACAGTTACTTTGTATGTTTGAAACCTTCTTAAATGCGAGCAGATAGTGAAATGGAAACAAGACAGGGAGTACTTGAATCCAATGGTTTTTAGACAGATTGAGATGTGCTGTGAAAATGCTTAGGTTGCTGACTTTAATACTTCCTGTGGACATGAAGCGATGCTGACACTGGCTCCTCAGCAATTAGAATCTGGCATTTAAACAAAGAGGATCCCCCCAGCAGGAGCCTGTCATGCTGTATACAGCAGCCACATCTAGTGCAGCTTGCATTATAAATAGCATCTGATAAATTGCCAAGGCTCGAATGTGGAAGCAGAGTTCAGAACAGTGTTGCTACCAGCATGTGAGAAGGCACGAAAAATTAAGCTCTTCCTTTGTACTTACTGATGCAACAAAGCCAGGAGAAACTGACTCAAATACCGAGCGCCTCCACAGCCTGCTGGTTTGAGGCCGTGCTTCAGGCTGGGAAGTCACTTCCCAGCTGCTTTAGCTCCACCTGGCATATGAAAAGCAAAGCAGCTTCTCCCATTCCGATGTCTCAAGTGTTAGGCTGCCTTAAAACTGGATGTTGCAAATGTTCAAGTGCAGATTGTTTCCAAGCTTTTAGAACTATTTTGTAAAATTGCACAGTGCAGTAGTAAATGAGATTTTTCTACAAACCACTTTTTCAACATTGGCCCAAATGAACTCTACAATGTAGATTATTCATATACTTTGCTTTAATATTTATTACATTTTGGAAGATGTATAGTAGCTGTTCTTGGAACATAAGATACATCAGTTAATAAATATTTAAGAACAGCCTCCTGTATTCATCGGGAAATGCTGGCATGTTGTCTCATTGTCCAAATTTAATACAGCTCTTATTTGGCTACACTAAAGAATGCAATATGTTTAGTTTTCACTTGCATGTCACAATGTATTAGTTTGTGCTATAGGAGATATTTTAAATTTAAATACTTTGTTTTAAATTATTTTTACAGTGAGGATTGTTTTCTGCTCTTTTATATTGTATATAGTGTCTTTTATGTAATCTACTGGCATATGTTTTGTAGAAGACTGTTTAAAATGACTGGCTATCTTCCTGCAACTTTTGAAAATACAAAACCAGTGTTTTATACTTGTACACTCTGTTCTAAAGTCTATTAAAACTGTCATTTGATTTCTGGTTTCTGTTAATTTCTAGTTATACCTTAAAAACTTAACAAAGATGCCCTATAAAGTCAAGGTACAATCCTAGCTAATGGAAGGTATTACATTGGAAATGAGTCTTTTTTCCATCTGCCCCATGGGCAAAGAAAAAGCCTGAATGAAGTTCTGCATTTTGTTCTTTCTTGTGTCTCTGCTAATATTGTTTGAACAGCAGAGGAACCCCAAACTCTAGCCACAAGAATCACAGAATATTCTGAGTTGGAAGGGACCCCATAAAGATCATGGAGCACAACTCCTAAGTGAATATACAATAATAAGGCAAATGCTGGGAAAGAGGAAACATTTGCTATCACAGTTTTTTGTTATTTCTAAGTACTCAGCACCTTACATGGAATTGGTCTGGAAGCATGGAAGAATATGTTCAGGTCCAGCTGTAATTTGTACAATCTCAATAAAGCAGATAACTTATTTTTCTCATAATTTGCATTACTACCTTAGGAAAGCATCTTAGCCCTTAGTATTTATATTAAACAGATACAATGAAAAAAGTACAAACATCCATTTAATAAGTCACTTCCTGGTCCCCTTCCAGCCTATTTTCATACATTAGGCACGATGACCTTGCAAAAGTATTTCAAGTGATGGAAAAGAAGTCCATATTTAAAAATTTCATCATTATTATTTCTTAATGGCCATGTATTGTCAATGGGTCTGCATTGTACTGAATCCAGTACATTTTTAATTAGTGTTTTTGGTTATGGAAAATACATCATGGTTTAAATGCATGAAACAGCAAAGGGTCAGAAAACGTCCAATTAAGAGGGGCTGTAAGAGTACAAGATTCTAACAAAACCAGCATTCAGAATCAAACTGAAAAACGGAGAAAAGTTTGAGAAAAGGAAGACACAGTGAGTGCTCCACATTCGATATCTATGCTTAAATCCCAAACCAGAACAGCCAAACTGAGAAACAGTTGTTGCACTTGTTTGCATAATACACCTCTCTGCCAGGTGACTGGAGAATAAAACCCTTCTAAACTACAGCCCAAGCAAGGCACACCTTAAGGCTCTGTTCATGCTGCCCTGCAGGTGGTGGGAGCACACAGAAGACCCCAGCTCTTGAGGTTCCTTCAGAGACAGCGCCCCGGTGCTCTGTGACCCGTGCTCTGTTCCCACCCCCCACAGCAAGAGGGGCTCCAAGCCCGGGCTCTCCCCATATCTGCTCAGGCCCTCTCCCTTTGCTCCCTCTTCCCCAGCCCTGGCCCCTGGGGGCTGTGCTAATGGTACCTTGCTAGCAGAGAGCCTCGGGCGCCTTGAGATGCTCCACGCAGCTCCCAGAGGGCTCAAGCACTGCTTGAGCCAGCAGGTGCACACACAGAGCCTCTGTGCAGAATTAAGCCACAATGAATTACATTAGTCTCACCTTTGAAATTTTTCAAAGACGTGACAAGTAAAATTTCTATAGGAAAGTGGTTTTTAGCTACAGTCTGCCAGCTCTGTTCCTTCTAATGGACAAGCTGCTGCATTTACTCAAAAAGGGAAGGAAACTTGGTTTTTGCCTAGAACTGAACCTACTAGAACTGAAGTCACCATTAATCTTGTTTCCCCGTGTAATCAATCAGGCGCGTGGGGGGAAGAAGTAAATACCTGTAGGCATCCACTGCACTGTGTGGGATTCACATGCTCTGGGTATGTAAGACCAGCCTGGAACCTCAGTGAGATCCCCAGTAACACCATACACACTAAACTATGCTGAAATTAGTAACTCCTACACCTCCATTTCCCAATAATCTGAAACTCCAGCCTTTGGCTGGGAAAAACCATAATGCTGAGTGCTGCCCCAGCTCATGCCAGGGGGCTTTGATGACACTCCTGGCATCTGCAACCCATTCCCTTGTTGTTTCGTAAAAGATCAGTAAAGATCAAACCCAGGGGATTTGCTGGAACTGTTTACTGGCCAGAGAAAGCCAGTAGGTTTGTACATACAGTAGTACTTCTGCAGTTCTAGGGTGCCCAGGTTATTGCCAGTTGGGTTTGGATGCCTTTGTCCCACCCCAGGCTGTTTTGTGGTCAGAAGATAAAACATCTTCCTCATTCACCAGACCTGCACCAGTGCAGAAATGGGCAGGCAAAGGCTTGCAGTTGGGAAGTTTTAGGATACTCACACAAAGCAAGTCAGTGTAACAGGTAGCACAGAGTAAAATAACATGTACAGGTGTGAACAGGCTCCCTGCCCCAAGAAAATAAAAGAACCTGAGGACAGTCACATGGTCAGGGAACTCAAGCCTATAGAAATGATGGCTGCTGGTGGTGGTTTGCTCATTAGCTGTGCACACAGACCAGGCCAAGGCCATTTCCTGGGGCTCTATGGTGCAGTGTTAGATCTGGCCGTGACAAGTGACAGAGGATGCTCTACACCTTTCAGGGTCTACGTAGGGTTTCTGAAGTCATTGCACACAAACAAGAACAGCAGGTTAAAGGACCAAAACAGCAACCTGATGATTAGTCCACCCAAACCCCACTCTGATCTGGCAATTAAGAAATACCGACTTGGTAAGCAATGGGAACCTGTCACTTATCAGGGGAAACAAACATTTTATTCTTCCTCTTTTTCTTTCTCCCCTTCAACAACTGGGTAAGGCAGTTGGCCACAATACCTGCAAGTACACAGTTCTGGTTGCACATGGAAAGCCAAGACAGCCATTCTCGAGGTGCCACTATATACCAGTCTATCATGCTGAAAACTGTATTTTTAGAAGCTTTTATCTCAATTTACCTGCAGAACATCATCTGCCTTTAAAGAGCTCTCTTTTACAGTGGTTTATATTTGATTACATTAAGCTTCATTTACTGCTGATAAATCAAGTTTATTGCAGCACAGAGAGGTGCAATGAATTAAAATCTTTTTAAAAGTAGCTTATGAGCATTCTTAAAGGGAATACCATGGCTTCATGCTCTCTGATTACTAACAAGCTCATTAACAGTAACTCTCATAAAGTGCCAAAGGAGACGACTCATTGTGCTTGAGGAGGGCTCACTGCTTTAATAGTTCTACACTGCATTCTTAGTTTTGCCCTGGCAAACAAAAGCCAAACATCTGCTGTACCTGTAGTTCAAGTAGCCCGTGTAGTTCTGCCATGGAAGTTCAGTTTTCATCCCTGCATTATTAAGATGACATGCAATAAATCCAGTCCATAGCTGCACTGCTACGACAACAGCAAGTCTTCTTCAGTAACCATGGTGGAGATGGATATAAGTTTGATGTGCAACTGGCCTCCTACAGTGATACTGCTGCATCTTTATCAAATGCTAATCTGATGTCAGATAAAAATACTTTATTAAAAAATTTTAATTATTGTAAAATGTTCCCACTGCAGCCCAAACTACTACCATTCCCCAGTTGGTTGCATCATTCTTTTAAAAAGTGGTACACAAGCTTTCCTGATTAACTGAAGACCTAACAAGAAGGCTCTATGCTTTCTGCATTAACATCATGGTTATTTTAGCTGAGGATAGAAGGGTTTGGGTTTTTTCCCATTACATGATGCACAGCATTAAATACTGTATGCAAAATGATACTTAACCAAGCAAGAGAAAGCAGCTCCTGCTGCCTACCTTCTGCCAGGCTGAGGAAACTTAAGTGTTCAACTTCAGCAGATCTCCTCCACAGGGCTCTTAAGAGTGTTAAAGGAACTAAGGGTAACATGAGCATTGCACAAAGTACTGACCTTCTTGACAGAATACAACAACCATTAATTGTTTTGGTACTACACAGAAGTCCTTTACCTTGTTATGCAGACAGTGTGTTGTGACTGGGCACCTGCCTCCCTGCACAGAATGAACTAACACCTGTAAGATAATCAGGAGCGTTTAACACTGTAGGGCCCAGCTCCACTTTCTGCAGAAGTGAGGAAAACCAAGGCCAAAACTGCAGAAACAATTCTCAGGTGAATACTGCCCTGAGGAAAGTGACTCTAACCCTGCTCTGCCAGGGGGTTCTTAGGGTGAGGTTTAACCAACCACTCAAGACCCCCCACCCTCCCAACATTTACTCATATCCCACTAATGCTCCAAGACAGTAAGAAATGGGTTTAGATGACACAAAATACATCAGACTTGGACTTGCACAACCGAGCATAAAACCCCCTGCTATTCAGTGGACACTAACCATGCATACCAAATGAAGCAAGACTGCCACAGAAAAAAACCCACAGCATGTGGGTATGTAATAATACACAAGGGAAAAAAGGAGAAGACAGCTTCACATTAGCCACTTCCTAATTTGTGGGTATTTGCCTTTGCCATCTTAGTGCTTCATAATTTAAAAGTGGTGTTTTAATATTACCTGGTAAAATGATTGCATAATACTTTTTTTTTTTCTCCTTTTCCTTCTTCCATTAAGCTGCTTTTATATTTGTTGGTTTCTTGTTTTTAACAAGAGGGAGAATTTCCTAACCAGGCAACAATGCTGGAAAAGGAATATGGGCTGCATACAAGAAATCACTAAGAGGTTACACGTGATGAGAAAGCTGTAAAAACAGTGTTAAGGAAAGAGTGATTTTAACTGTACTGACCTGTTTTGTATCATATGTACAGCCAGAAACTGCATGTTATATAACTTACTACAATGACTGGATTGCCCTGCTTTTCAAGTGAGATCTTTGTATCCTAGTTGTACTCTTGATGTAAAGCATGCAAAAGTTGCCCTCCACTTGAAGAAATATGCAAGCTGCAAGCATCTTGTACACATCAACCAACAAAGGTTTTCATTCAAGTCTTTTATTATAGCTTGAATTTTTTCACTGCATTTAAAAATCTAAAAAAAATAAATATTTGTTTCACAGCTGCAAGTCACATATGCATTAACACCACAAAATCTGGAATTTAACCAGAGAAGGAAAAGTCAAATCCGAAAGTGTCCAGCTAAGCACAATCGTCTCAGGGCAATTATACTAAAAATAAAATCTTAAGAAAAGGGGAGAGGGGTGTTAAAGGTTATTTCAAATGCTTTTATCTGGAAAAAAGTGAAAATTCTATTAGAAACCATAAACTACGCTTTCAGCATTTAAAAATAAACGTTTAACCTCTTGACAGCAACAATCGGCTGGTGCAACTTTTTCTTTTAAGCTGTATTCTTGACACATGACTGCAGAGGTTGCAAATGATAAATTAACCTCTTTTATAATTGTGTCCGCTTAATTACAGAATCAGTCCTTAAAAATAAAACAGTTATTAAGTCAGCTTGTCCATCCACATATTAGAGATGCCACTGTATGCGGTTTTGTATCGTATCGGCACTAAGTGACTGCTTCATGGATTGTACATTGTGAGGATGAATGTCTCTTAAACAATCACTTTCATTATTAAGGTTCTTAAAACAAACCAGAAAAATAGATATCTTCAGAAATCAGAGTAGTCACTTTTTTTGTTAAAAGCCATAAAAGAAGCTCATATTCAATTACAAGCAATAGAAACCATACTGCTATTGGAACATAACTATTTTATCACAAAAATTTATTATTTACAAAATGAAAAGTTACCAAGTGAATTTAATCAGGGAAAAAAGTTAAATGTTCTTACTAAGTGATCTGAAAAACTGAAGCAAGTCTCCCATGCACTCACACGCCAAATTGTTTGCATAAGGTGAAATGTTAACTCATGTTAGTGAAACTTGACTCCCATAATACTCTCATTTTTATTGTAAGATGGCAAAATCCACATGGCTTTGTACAAGAATGTATTAAGACAGTTCCTCAGTTTTGGAAATGTTTTTTGGCTCCCAAGAATATCCGTACCACTGAACAGTTTTTCAAATAACCAGTTATATTATCAACTGCATCATGTAATCCACTGAATTTACCATCACAAGAAAGACACAAAAACTTAATGATCCCACATTACACAGAACTCTCATTTCTGAACTTATACTAAACTGAAACCTTCGTAGTGATCTATGGCCTGGATCAACTTAGCTTTTAGGGTTTCTTTCTCCGTGTATTTTGGAAGATCAAGAAGATTAAAGCAAGTGTGAGCCACCGGCAGATAATCTTCTCCTCCTCCTGTTGGCTGGATGACCAGTTTAAGACACTTCATCCCGAGAATTGGGATACGATCACTGCCTGTCAGAAACACTGCCAAGAAAAAACAGGCTCTTGTAACTAGTTCAGGACTAACATCAGAAATGTCACATATGCAGTTCTAATAATTGTTGGCCTTTTTGATAATTCCACCAACAGCCGGCTTTTCACACTGAAGTTAAGTTTGAAAAACAGGGAATAATGACTTAATCTGATCTCTGCTTTACAGATACAAACAACTGTAACACAACTGCTAAAGGAAAGCATTTCATGTTGGTATATGAAACCAAACAGTCCTTAAAAAAACAGAGGGAGAGGAAGGAAATACTATAAAGGTTTTCATGCAACAGAACTTTTAATTCAAAATTCAACTACCTTGTAAACACACAGCATTAGTATGTTCAATCAGCAATGTATCTGCATTGGAAACTAATCTATGATCTATTCTCAACAAAACCTCATTCACAGGAAGCTGTGACGACCTTGTTATCTGTACGTTTCCACTCACGTGAGTACCTGGACATATTTCCAATCAGTTACAACTCCCAGATTCTGTCTATGTGCAGTGAAAAAAGCAGAGGATGTGAACTTCATGTCAAAACACAAGAAGTAAAAATCGTCCTCATCAGATGAATGACAGCAGTGGTTTAGGTTGCTGGGTTTTGGGAGGATTGTTGGTTTGTTTTTCTAATGCTACTCTGGACTATTGTGATCTGTAACGACTCACCACACAGAATTACTCAGGACAGACTGAGCACAATCAGAGCCAAGCTCAGAAGTGATTTCTCTTACTATGATATTTTTCTTCCAAATAAAGTTAATCACATCCTTGCCCTCCTACAGCAAGAGCCCGAACCCCCAATAATCCTGTTCAGTGAGAAACTTCTGTGAAGCAATTGCAAATACTTACACAAGAACTGCTTTTTCTTCTCCAAAGGCAACTCATGAAAAACCTCCCAGAAAATTTTAATGGTAGGATGGTCTGCCCAGTATTCTCCTTTGTATTCTGTATTCTAAAAGGAGCAGGGAATGGGGTTAGTGTTCACTCACAGAACAGCAGGATAACCTGGCACTGAAGCAGGACAAGTGCTGTTCATGCAAACAAATACAGCAGGTGACATATTACTACCTTCCTCAGTCAGTTTTCTTCACCTGCTCACTCTGAATTCAGGTCTATGGACAGATGCCTGTACTACAAAGCATTTTCAACCCCAACAAAGTCTCACTGAGTTCTGGCAATCAAGAATATTTACTTTTAGTAACTGTGTGCATTCTGTTCACCTTCCCCCTTCTAACACAATACATTGTACACAGCTGCCTTTGGGTTCTGTGGATTTTTCTTCCTCTCTCTTCTGATTTCCTACAAAAATTAGATGGAAAAGCCTAAAGCCTTTTTTTTTTAAAGCTAAAGGAAGGTAAATAATATTTTAGGGTCTTCATTCACTGATGTTTTTAAGATGTCAATCTGATAAAGATCAGAAGTCATACTGATTAAGAAAGAGCTCAAAAAGACACTTAGTTGCTTTTGAAGTCTGAAATTAAAATTATATGAAACCAAAGCTAACTATGGTTCTTACCTTCTCCAGTTCTTTCCAGTCATAATTTGTGTTCCCAATCACCATTGCCTGCAGCTCGCTGGGCTGGAAGAGCTGAAGAACTTTACCTCCACACACTTTGTGGAAGCCTTCATGGAATGCACTGTATAAGGAAGCCACAGATCTGTTGAAGATGTAATCCACATATGCATCTACAAAATCTTGCCTGTACAAGGAAGAATTGAGAAAATAAAAGAGAAGCACGTGTCATCATTATCCATCAAGCAATAGCAATTTCTGTATAGAACACAGCATAGAAAATGAAGCAAAAAGGAGCCTCATATATTGCACCCTCTGCTTTGTGTACAACCACAGTGAAATTAAAATGGGACATAAATGTATTTCCCCACCATGCTCCCCCAGGGCAGAGTCCCTAACGTGCAACAGAAAAGCAGGCACAAGCAGTGTTATTTATTTCAGGCACTCTAAATACTTAGTTGTATGCATTATTTGTATGCATTGCAGTGAACTGGACCAATGGCAACAGCCTGTAAGGCCTCAATTCCATGCAGAGTCCTGAAACCAGCAGGTTAAACTTGCTGTTGCATTTTTTTAACTAAAAAGGTTACCATATTTGCACTAAAACTGTAATCAACTTCAAGTGGACATTTGAGCCTTATCCAGTAAAACCATCAGTGCCAAGGAGCTGGGATACAGAAAAACAGATGGCCTGTTAGCTGTGCTTCGGTACAAGGAGTTCTCATATCTTGCTGGAAACATCTTCTGCAGCATTTAGGGGAGAACTAAAATTCCTTCATGTGATAATTTAAAATAATGGAGCTTTTCTAATCAACCCTAGTGAACACTGTTAGTTTCTACACTGGCAGAGTGTATGCTATATGTTAATAATTATGAAACTTAATTAAAGCATCACGGAATATTTAGATGGTGAGAAAGAGGAATTCTTCACTGTTGCAAGGCAATGTGTGATGGCAGTGCAGCAGGCAATCCATGGGCACCTTGAAACTTTGCTCACAATTCAACTCCAATTTTACTGTGACTTTGTGACAGAACATCAAGCCTACACCAGAGAACTGCACAGCTGTAATGTTTTACATGTGCATTCAGATGTATGCTCTTTCCATGCAATTCTCCCTTTGCTCTGGGAACAGTACAAGCACAGAGAACTCATGAAGATTAAAGAACAGACTGGAATATATGAGAGGAATGGACAGAGAGGAAAATGGTAGTATTCTGCAATCAGGGACAAAAGCACCATCAGATATATTCTGCCTGTCCTCCAGGAGCAGGAAGGAACAAAGGGTGGGAAAAGCTGCCTTTATAAATCAAAGTTACAGAATCCTTGACCAAGGGAAAAACCCACCTGTCATACATTCTTCTATCAATAACACCGTGCTAATTTATCTGATGTTCTCTGCTCTACAAAGGGAAGACTTCACTGAAATCATATTCATGTATGAATAGTTGCCACAGAACAGCACTCAGGTCAAAGTTCTCATCGTTACTCACTAAATTTCAATGATATGTAACTTCCTGCAGAACCCCAAACATTTTTCATCTTATACAATGGTTTTGGTTTGAGTTGGAGGGAATATCTGAAGATCTAGTCCAATCCCAGTCAATGAACAGGGACACCTCCCGCTATCCCAGTTGCTCCAAGCCCTGTCCAACCCGGCCCTGGACACTTCCAGGGATGGGGCAGCCACAGCCTCTCTGGGCAGTCTGTGCCAGTGTCAACACCACAGCTATTTTAACAAAACACATGAGAAGAGCTTGGGAAAACAGCCAAAGTAGTGTTGCCTCCACGAGGAGTGTAAGAGCTTGGCAAAGGGTATTTACAGCAGCCCAAGGCAGAACTAACACTGAACCACCCTGTTACCAACAGGACTCACCTATTTTGTTTGACTACAGGAATGTCAGCACCTTTAGGAACAAGCTCCTTGATTTCTGTTGTACCAAAATTTTCCACAGTGATCTATTTGAAACAAAAATAGTATAAATCTTATTTACTGCACAAAGTACTTCTTCTCACCACTCAGCTAAGAGCAACAGGAATGGCAGACACAGAAGCTAAAACACAGAAATCAGCAGCTGATGCTTTTGCTCAAACACCCCATCAGAGGCAATTATAACAGATGGTATGAGCTTGGTAAGACATATTTTAAACACTTACAGTAAAATTAAGACAAAATGCTTCTTCTATGTCATCCTCTGGATAGTCCAATAGCTGTTGCAGTCCCCTGCAAAATAAGTTACAAAATACTTGTACCCATGGACAGAAAGATGAACTTACTTTCCTGAAGTGTTCTTTATGTTTTGATAATTCAAGTTTTGAAAATACCTTTCTCCTGTTCTTTCATTTATTAGCTCATTGACTTGCACCTTGTGCAGTGCTGGGAAATCTCAAGCAGTTGTTTTTTTTATTATTTCTAGTGTTATTTCCTTTTGATTTTCCCCAGGTGTAAAGAGAGAAGATTCCTGTCTTAGACTTCAGCTAACGGGCTCCCAAACAGAGGCAGTAAGTACTCAATAACCACTGACTGGCTCTTCCATTAACATCTTTGATTTCTCCTTAAATCTATGAAAGCTTTGGCATTCAGAACACTGTGCCAACTCAAACATCCTTTTCCACTCACCTGAACATCCTGCCATTAGTCCTATTCAAATCCCTAGTCAAAGGCAAATATTTAACATGTATTTGTTCCTGAATGAAACAAAGATGAGCCATTTGGAACTAAAACTATGCTCACACTTAGGCTTAAAAAATTAATGGCTACAACTGTAAGGGGTTTGAATTTCAAATATTTTTTTCCCCTCAATTTCTTGTAGAACAGTAAAAGGCACAAACACTAACACTGAGCATTCAGAAGCAGGTATTTAACAACACAGTGTGTTCTTTCCCAAATGACACAATGGCTGTGAGTTACTCTGAGTTGTTAATCCCGTTAATGTGAATTTTTTTTAAAAAAATCATTATATTCTTAAAAGAAAATGTTGACTTCAAAATTAATTTCTAGCAACACCCATTTTATTTTCTTGCTTACCTGCCAACATCTGGCATCAGTTCTTTTAAGTCATCCAGGGATGGTTTCTTATTCAATAGTTTTTTGTACAAAGCCAGAGGAAAATGAAGGTCTACAATAGTAAAATTATATATTGCTAGCCCACAGACAACACCAATCAAATGAAACAAGTCACTGTCTTCAAAGGTCTAAGAACAGAAAACAGACAAGATGGTTTAAAATAGAGAAGTTATTTTAATCTTGCAGAGTCCAGGAAAAAGTGCACAGTGCAGTATAATTTGCTAGTTTCTTTAAATATGTAGGTATCCCTAAGTACCAATGGAAACGGGATAAACTTTACTCAGCTGAGACTGAAATCCAAGGAAACAGAATCCTTTCTACTCAGAGTAAAAAACCAAGCTGAGCTACAACACATTGTGTGTTACAGGTGACACATCCTGTTCAACTATCCTGGCTTTGTCAGTGCCCTCCTATGGCACCGCTCAGTGCTTAAGGACAGGTCAGTTATTTAAATACCATTACTGGGAAGAAGAGGGGGGAGCTCACTATTGACCCCCTGGAGCTAATAGCCCAGGCTTCAAACAAAACTGGCCATGTAAACGTTCAGGCACTGGGGATGCAGCCACCTGAGTCAGTGTTTTTCCCTGAAGGAGGACTAAGAAGTCTGGGATCAAAGCTTTCCAGAAAGTACAACCACATGACCCCCATGACCCATCACTGGGACTGAACACAGAAACACCTGCTCAACAGGCCACTGCAGGCATTTTCTCTGCCATGATCCACTGATTCTGCTCTTGGAATCAGCTTGTGCAGGCTGGTACCTCTCCCTGATATGTCTGGGTTGGGGACAAGTGGAAAGGGCTGAGCAAGGAATGGGGAAAACAGAAGGGGAAAAGCTTTTATCTAACAATGACAAATTTTATGAGAATACTTGCTTCAGCTTCTCCTCTTGAAATAAAACTACCACAAGCTACTGTGTTCATGTATTATTAATATAAATACTCTAAGTTATAATAGAATTACAGAATATAGATCACACCCTACCTTATCAGAGAACCAGATCAGCCTGGACTCCTCGTAATACCTGAACATTCCATATTTGGGATCTAGCAACTCCCTCATGATGAGCAAAAAAAACTCTTTGCGAACCCCTCCGGCATCAACAGCTTCTTCCCCTACAAAAATAACCTGGAACACACAACTCAGTTAGCAGTGAGCTGCAAACAGACTGCAAACCAAGGTTTGCCCAGAAACATTCTCTGATGTGCAGTGAAAGACGCTCTGAGCAATGTGTGTTTGTAATACCTTGAGTGGCTTCTTGTAGTCCACGTTCTTGGTCTTCCTTAGCACCTCCACAGCATCGCCTACAATATTGTCTCTCCGCACCATTAGTATCAGGCATGGATTGACAGACTCAAACACTGGCAGAAAGAGAGAAGACAAATTCTGCCTGTGAGCCTGATCAACAGCCATCTGGAAAAAAACAAAGTGGAAGTGTCAGTAGGTAATCAAAGATTCCTGTCAAAATTAATTGTCTATCAGTCTTGCCTTTAAAAGTGCATAAGACATGAATGGGAATAGACATTACCCAAGTTTCCTTTCCATTCTTTTTATCTCAGGAAAGATTTAGTTTCAGGATACATTTTTCCTTTACCCATTGGTCTCATCAATGCTAATCTTCAGGGAAGTCTTTGAACACAGTTTTTGATATTCCAGTCAAAATACTTCAGATAGCAAAAGGAAGCAAAAAAATCCTACATTTTCTCTAATGAAGACTAAGCTGTTTAATATAAATCTGACAAGAAAACATCAATTAAAAACTAACTCATGGACTGAAAAGCAATTTATTTAGTTTGCATTATAATTTTTGTTTTAAAATTGTTTGCAAAGCAAAATGCTGTTGCAAATGTCCTGAATATGGCAGAGAACTGTTGAAAGTTTGTGTTTTAATACTATTCAATGTTGTTATAAGAAACCTTCAATGTGACCACTTCCCTGAATCCATCAAATGTTCATATTGACATTTAAAAATGTACATTTTTAAAGCCTTATGAAATGACATTTATTAGGAATTATGAAAGCAAGCTTTTGTAGTTTTTTTTTTTGAGCATGACTTATGTCTCCTGTTTATTTTCACACTTGGATCAATGACCCAGGTATCATTCAAAGTCTGTTCATAAGGGATGGGGGGTTGTTTTTTGGCTGAGGGTGGTGCTTGAGGTTTTTTGTTTGTTGAGGGTTGTAGGGTTTTTTTATTGTTATCTGTTTGAGGGTTTTATACCTGTACTATGGGTTGTTAATGCCTAAAAAACCATCTCATTACTGAAAAGAAGTTCCTTGGAAATGTAGGTAATTATGAAATAATCTAATTTCAGTGAGACCACAAACCCACAAACCTCCTACCATGTGCATACCCTGAGTTTAAAACCAGATCCTTCATTCTTATGGAGAAGAGGTTACACAGAGTTAAAAAAAAAAACAAAAACCCCCTAACCCCCCCCCCCCCACAAAAAAAAACAAACCAACAACAACAAAAAAACAGGAGGAACCCCCTTGAAGGCCCAAAACTAAGGGGAAAAAATCATAACATTAAAAACTGAGACTCTTACCTGCATTTGTATGATTGCATCTGTTTGCAAGAGAGTTGTCTTGGCCTGGGCATCAAACACAAACGGGTATGTGCAAATTATGACAGGAATATCTGTTAACTAGAATGGAAAGAGCCACATCACAGCTCTGCTGATTTAAAAGCCACGGTCATGGCTGCAAAAAGCATCGCAACAGCACTCATTTAATACATCTATTTTACTGGACAGAGAACTCAATCTTGACTCATCAGTGCAAGACCAAAGCATCTTAGCAATACTAAGTAGGTTTTCAATTGTTCATTAGTTCATCAAAAAATAAATAAATCCAGCAGAACCCAATCAAGCCATAACAGACAAACAACACTCTCACTTAGTATATTTTAATTTCTGAACTGCTATTGCAGCTATTGGATTTAAAAGCAGCCCTTTTTTGCAGCTGCTGCTCCGAATTTGCAACCCAGAGAATTACATAGTTTTGCCCCACAAAGCTCTGTTCAGATTACAGCCACGGCTACCTCAAAGCTCTACTCCCAACAGAACACAGCAGACAAGCCTGGACATTCACATTTCTGATTTCCTTACACTCTGCCCAAGAAATCAGATTGCAACCAATCTTACCTCGGTTAATCCATGGTTGACATCCTATGACAGCATTTGCACAAAGGTAGCAATAATTAAGATGAAAAAGCAGCATTAGTGTCTGCATTAATTATTCATCTCTGATGTAGAATTTTAAAAATATTTGTTTACAGCTTCCCCCCCCAAGAGGTTTACTGAGAAATAAATCTTAACCATAAACATTCTAATTCATTGACTAAATACAACCTTGTCTTTCAACACCCTGTTTATCAGTCTTTAAAAACAGGAGCATTAAAGTGTAACATTTTCTTGGATGCAAAAAATTAAACACTTTAAATGTTTACTCCCACATACTAATAAATGACAGCTGGTTTTACCTATGTATTTTCATTCTCAAATGACTGCAGCATGTCAAATTAAACACAAAACATTTTTAATGAGCAAGAATTAAAAAATACAAAAGGATCCCACCACTGTACAATAAAGTCTCAAGAATCATTTGGGTCTGTAAGATATGATATGAGAAAAGCAACTGACTCCTGAAATTTAACATCAGAATTGAGTGTCCCAGGTAGATTTATTCAAATTTTGTACTCTTCCTGTATCCACCATTACTTATTCCTAATTCAAATGGCTTTTCACATCTCTTTTAAGCTGTATCTCAAGAACACCTATTCAAATCCACAGCTCATTATTTAGTACCTTCAGTTTTTCCCCATTCATTTTTTCTCATTGTTTAAAGAAGTTTTTTCTTCCAACCTTCTCTCTGAGAATGCTCTGTATACTTCCCACATTCTCTTTTATGTTTTTCCCTTCATATTTCAATTAAGGAACAGAGTAAACACCTTTGCCACAAGTTATGGCAATAGAAATTACACTGGCTAAAGAAATTTTGATTGATTTCTACAGTTTCAATAGGCAAGTAGGGCTTCTTATAACTTTAAAAGCAGGAACACAGGAAACTGGTGGAGATGTAGGCAGGAAAAGGCCATCCAAACTATGTATGTACAAAGGAGATCTGCCTAAGACCACAGAATTTCTTTCAGTCCTATAATAATTATGTTTTTCTGCCCAACTTGAAACTGTACAAGTGCATGACAAGAAATTACTAAGGGAACATTCTGTCCCTAGTATATTCTCAATTCTGGTTTCGTTAAATGGAGCTTGACTTCCCAAAGCAATTTTCCAGCTCTCATTTTCCCCTATTCAGCATTGCCTTCTCTGAGCACATGCACTTTGTGTTTGTTTACCTCCATTGAAAGAACAGTTGCAATGGTTATCAGCACCTTTAAAGCTGCCCCACTCGCAGCCCCTTCTCTGTCCCTCTGTGCCAGGCCCTGCAGTGCTCAGCCCCAGGTTCTCCGTGTCACTGGGCACAGAACCCTGGGAGCTGCCTCCCCACAGCCTGGCTGCGTGTGCAGCCAAGCCTGGCTGTCCTCACTGCCAGTGCTGACTCATTGCTTCTCCACGCTCCCCAGGGGCCCTGCTGCTAGTATTTCACACTGCAATTTTCATTCTTTGGTGCACTGCATCATTTCCTCTGTATTCATAAAACACAGCCAAAGTAGGTCTCCCGTGTTCAGGACCTTCCAGGTACTGTTGCAAAAAAATTAGATTTTGGTGGCTACAAAAAGCATATTAACTTAATAGTCTTTAAAAGCTGATGTGACAGAACTGTGGCAAAAACCTATCCAACTCACTAATTCTTTGCACAGTCGATAATTTACTCCCATTTATTACTCTTCTGTGTACATATCCAGGAATTAATGACCTCAGTTCTTGTGTCTATACTCAAAGTAGAACACATCAGTTATCTGCCCCTGCAACTCCCTAGATTATGCTCTTGGATTCATTATCCAAGACAAGCTCAGCTTTCTCATTGACTAAACCTATCTTATATAGCAACTCAAATTATTCTGGATGTTTTCCTATCCTGAATTATTACTTTCCTAACTTTCCTGACATGGCAAGTCTCGAGTGACAGCATTCCAAATCACTTTTTAATTGGCAGATTCAAGTGTTGAGCAGTGTCAGTCCTAAGAATGACACCTGGAAGAAGTACACCTACTTAACAATTCCTCCTTAGCTAGCACCTGACATGAGTCTGTTCAGCACTGGTGAGCTGGGAAGGTTATTTTCATGAAAAGAAAGTGCCCATATTTAGAGAATCTACGGAATTCTCTAAAGGGATAAAACAAAACCAAAACATGGGAGGAAAAACCCACCAAAACCCAAATAGAAAACAATACAACTTACCATTCCCAATACCTGCTGCTGGAACCAGTTGGCATAGTCATTTCTGATATCTATCAAATCTTGTATCTCATGAATGTAAAATCTGTCATACTGTATAACTTGTCCTCTTTCATTTACCTAAAGAAGTGCAATTTATTTTTTTATTAGCTTTCAAAGGAATATTTTCCATGTTTTTCAAGCATTTGATACATCAGCCACAGATACCCAGCTACTAAAAAGATTCTAGAAAAACACCAGTGCCTACAAGAAAGCAAAAAACAACATTAAAGACATGGATACATGGATTATTCACAATCCCATCAAAGATGCAAAGAAAAATAAAATTAACTGCTGCCGCTTTGAAACATCTATGGTGTCCCAGGAACAGTGATAACATATGCATTCACCTAGACAATGGAATAAATACTCGCTCCTGTACTTGCACAGCTTTAAGAACTATGATTCAATAACTATTCTTCATTACAGTATGAACACTATCTCCATTACCTGTGAGCAGAGGAACACTTCTCATTTAAAAACACTAAGCTTAAAAAAAAAGACATGGGAAAATAACTTTGCACAAGCCTTATAGGAAGGCTTGTCTGCAATCCAGAAGCATCCACGTTTTCCTAACACACGCTGCTTTTCCCAAGGACTATTGAGCACTGTTAGCTGTCAGAGCAGCACAACAGTTACAGAGATTCCGACTCTCTAACCAGACCCATCTAGGCCTACTTTTCACAAGTACCTCCCCAAACAAACCACCTGACACTAGAGCAGTGAAACACCCAACACGTGTCATCCCATTTTGCCCTCTCCACTTTAATCCATTCCCTCACAATGCAAGTGACTGGATCAGCTTGTGGTCCTAACAAAGTAATTCCATTCCCATGTCAGACTGGAATCCAGAATCCCCAAGGTTCATAGGTCCAGACAGAACAACCACAGCTATTTCTGTAGGTGAAATTCTAAGCATTTTAACTCTTTAGTAAATTAACTTTTAACTACTACACAGCACATGGATGCTGACAAAACCAAACTGCTAAGTAAATGTTTAAAAAAGCCACAAACATACTCTGTGCAGTATTTCCAGAACTCTGAACGCTGTGTGTAGGAAATTGGTAAGTATTCTCCTGTCAGAAGGTGGAAGGCCCATCTTGCACAACTTCAAAAGGTGGACTACAACATCCTTGTAGAGTTCCACTATCTTGAGGAACAGCGGAGGTTCAAGTAGAGACCACCAATTTTCTGTCAACACACAGTGAACACAAATTTCATACTTGCCACTGCAATGCTATGTTGTCCCTTTAACAAAAAAATTGTGTTTGGCTAGAAAGCATAATTGTCAGTTACTAAAGACTCTCAGAAAAGGAAGTTTTAATACAACAAATGCTCTATTGTTACTCAGCAACTCTTGAAAAAGATCTGTTCATCCAGACTAAATGACAATATCAGAAAGTAACACTTGACAAAACCAGATGGCTCAAACCCTGAAACCTTGACTTAAGCAAATAGTCCTGAAGGCCGTGGAAAATGATGGAAAAGAAAAGGATCTACAGTTCAAAACATGATCAGTTTGCTTTTCTTTACAGCAGACAAGCTCTTTCACCAAAAAATACTGAAAAACACAAGAGGTTACAAGGCAAAAAATAAGTGAGGAAGAAGAAAGTATCCTCTCAAAAAGGTACCAATTAAAAAGGAAATATTCTGAAACCTCCGTTCTTTAGGCTGAATTGCAGCTGACAGGAGTCATAATAAGGTGCAAGGAAGCAGAGTTAAAAAGCAGAGCTACTCTGAGTCGCATATTGAAAGATGCAATTTAAAGATATAATGCATCTTAGCATCAGTGAGAAAAGGACTGCTCAGAAGCAAGGGGTGCTGCAGTCAAAACCCAGACAACTGAACATCTGCTCTGCAACACTTGTGTGAACTGCTCAGAGCTTGGTAGCTGTCTGACCTCATGATTTTCACTTTAAAGTGCAAAGACACGCATCAGATACGGAGAACTACACGGTCTAACTCCTCCCAAATGGAATCCCTCCCAAACTTACAATGCCAGATGAATTCACAGGGATGGCCTGTTAACTCACCCAGAAGCAACTGAGTAAGTGTTCTCTTACACCAAGCAATGTCAAGCCTTAACCTTCTCACTGGGGAATCCTACAGAACTGCAAATACACAGCAGGTGTTGCTAAGTCTTTACTGATGGGATTTCTATACATTTTCATCCAGAGAGCCTTAGTTTTAACAGCAGAAATTCAGTTTCTTACCAAGAACTTTCAAAGGTGCTTTTTCTAGGTTCAGAATAGCTGCTCCAAAGGGAATAGCTAATGTTGTGAAATTGTTTTCATCACTCATCAGTGGGCACTCTGGTAGAGTGAGGTACAGCCTCAAAGCTTCAACATCTGGTAAGGAGCTGGTCAATTTGGGAATAAGGTTCTTTTCCAAACTAGCTGCCACCTATAGTACATCATAAAATTCTGTTTATTTTAATGCAATTGAGAATTTAAACAAATGCCCACCTATGTAAAAGCCAATCTAGAAAACAATAATTAAGAATTTAAGACTATTATATATTCAGAAACAAGACAATATGGTAAATATTAAAATAGAGTATGTCAATGTGTTACCTAGTTGTCACAGCACAATACAGTTTTACACAGTTGCAGTTGACAAATTATAGAATAAATAAATATATTTGAAGGGTTGGAGCAAGCACAACAGTAGTATTACTGGAGACTTGGAATGTAGGAAGATAATCCCAAACATAAAGGAAAATATGCAGCACAAACCTGCTGTGATATATGGGTATGCTCAGGCTGTATGAGTTTGTGGAACAGTAGTCTAGCAGCATTCATATCAACCCCTGAGAATCTAGTGCTGGTTTTGTAATGATCATCATTGCTGCACAAAGAGAAAAAATACAGAAAGACTGAATCCTGTGTTCTCAGCAACTCAAGATTTTTTAACCCTTGAATTTCAGACCTACTAAGTAAGGAATTACAATGTATCAGACTTCCATTTCTAGTCTGACCTTAGAAGCAACTGGAAAAAAGTGTTCTCTAACTGCAAGACAATCACATAAAAAGACTCAGATGTAAAACAGCCTGTGCAACAAATTCCCCTGGAATGAGAAACACCTTGTGGCTGAGAAATGTAGTGTTCTGCTGGCTTACAAGGCAGCAGCCAGGCAGCACAGAGAGAGGCAGGAGTGGGGTTTGTGCTGGGGCCAGCTCCCAAAACACAGGGCACTAAAGGAGCCAGCAGTTTGACCTGCAGGGATCAGTGCACCAGGAAGGCAAGGAAACCCCGGGAAGGTATTGCATCCCAAACAAGAGGCACTGAAAAGGCAACCACCTTTAGTGCTGACCACAGAACAATTGTTGAAAACCCTCACCACTTACCTCAAAGCCAAAAAGCTCCCATTCAGGCACCCAGCTGAGGAGAATGTTCCATCAATTTCACTGGAATTGGTCACAGGAAATGTTACATTTTGCTTTACTCTTACAAATCAGCATTTGCAATAAAAAAACTGTATGCAAACCCTAATAAATTACATTATGCAAAGGGTGGGACTGACTTGAATGTGACTAAGGGATACTAGATGAAACCTTCCATTCAAGACAATGCTTAAGACAGGTTAAATCATAGCAAGTACTGCAGTTTAATTGCTTTGCATCCTCCCTTATTACAGTAGAAGCAATAATCTTAGAGCTGTTTTCATATTCCTTTACATCTACTGCTATTTTTCAATGTGCAATTAGATAATTTAGTCTTGCATAGTCATCTAAACTGGGACAGATAGTCTAAAGGACCTAAAATACTCAACAAGCATGAGAACGAAAGCAGAGCAAGAGCTCTGCATGTCAAAATCAGTAATTAAGAATAGCTTTGCTAGGTATGCCCAAAGCCCAGTCAATACTCATTTCATAAATAAAATTAAGAAAGACAACTTCTTTCCTCAACATCACTTACTTAGCTATTTCTACAGGAAGTCTTCCAGATGGGAAGGTCAGCAATCTTTGAATAAATGTTTCATTCACAGTCCAGATCTGCTTCAAAAGGTCAGGATACCTAAAATCATCTGGTGGCACCATATTCTAAATAAATTTTAAAGAAAGTGTAAGGAATCAGGCATACAAAATTGATTTCCACAAAAATCAGCCTTGTGGCTGAGCTCTTCTTTCTCCAGAGTGTCAATTTGCCTACCCAGAGTACTACTGTGAGAGACACCCAAGGAAAAATTCACTGTATTCTGGTAGCTCTGCCTTCACTATGAAAGCAGAGCACACCCTAAATACATCTCAACTGTTGTGTTAATTCACACCACAGCTTCCTCATGGCAAACTCCTTCAACGTGCAGTACCTTTCTGTCTGGTGAGCACTAAACAAGCTTTACAGGGGAGCAGCAAGCAGCTCTTCTCTCCAGCCTCTAGGAGCCATGCAGCTCACAGCCAAACACACAGGAAAGGAGCCCCTCAGGTCTGCACACAGCTGTTCTTCTACCCCACTCCCATCAGGTTCCCCTGAGAATCAATCACCTTTCTCTCAACATGCACTGTATCGTCAGATATTTTAAAATGCTGCTTATAGAAAATGAAGTCCATTAAGACTTCCAGCAGTAAAGAGGAGGAGAATCAAGACCATTGTTTTGAGCAGGAACATTGGTTCAAAAAGACATGGCAAACAGCACCAAAAATAAGATTAAACTAGTAAAAAGATCCATTTCTCCTGATGGTGCAGTGTGAGAACACAGCTGATTTTGTATGACAACAACTATCTGCTGCCAAAAACTAGGACTTCTGATCCCATCCTACAGTATCAGGATGAGGAACCCTCTGGCCACTTCCCTTGTGTCCAGCCAAGGTGTCACTTAACTTCCAGTGAATTGACTCAGGGAACCGAGCTGCCCAAAAACTGACTTGAGAAAACAACGAGGATTTGG
Organism: Xenops minutus; assembly: GCA_035221455.1. Lineage (NCBI taxonomy): Eukaryota > Metazoa > Chordata > Aves > Passeriformes > Furnariidae > Xenops > Xenops minutus. The sequence goes on from JAWWEE010000159.1 coordinate 1,045,651, forward strand.
CTGTGCCCCCTTAACTGGCGAGGGCACACAAGTCCCAGGGGTGCAGAGCTCAACGTAACCTTGAAAGAATTCAATACAAATTACCAAACTAAACATTACAGGAAGAGATACTTTTTCAGCAGCCGAGTTCATCTATTGCTAATACTTTCTGTACAGGACAAGCCACAATGACTGCATTCATACAGTCTCCAGTTCACCTCAATTAGTCAGTCCCAAACTACTCCATTAATTATGAAAATTGCACATGAGAACGTTTTTAAGGAAGTTTTAATAGAGAAGTTTCAGCCTATGCTGTAATTTTTCTAGTTTACACCTTCTAACCCCCTTTATCTCAAATACAGCAATATTTAAAACTCATTCAGAATTAAGAAAAACAGCAACAAAACAACCCTAGAAAAATTGCTAGTTCTCTACAACCAGAACCAGGCTCTGAGCAGAACGGGTTCTGCAAGTCTGACCTGTACTCAATTTTTCTTGACAAACATCTTTCCACACTAATATACATTTTCCCTTAGGTCCAAATTAGTTTTCACCTCACACACTCAACTCCTGATGCTTCATTAATCCCTCTGGTCTAGTATCTGTAGAGATGTATTGGAAACGGTCCCACATATCTTCATGGTGGTTTTTCCTCCCAACTCGTCCTCCAATAGCATTTCCTTTCCATCACACTTCTACACTGCCATTTTTAATGTAAAGTCCTTCTAGACCTTTTTTTTAATGTACTAGAATTTAAACTAATTCTTGTTATTTTAAAACTGAAGTTTTAAGACTAGCATAAAACTACCCAGTAACATCACCTCCTGTAATTTTTAGCCAATAGCTCCATTTGTTTCCTTCGTGGAAACATCACTGTGGTAAAGCTAAACTGGCTACAGAGCAGAAGACAGCACAGCTGCAGTCAGGAGTTACTGAGGAGGACTGGGCAGGAGTGAAGAGCTCAACTATTTAATTAATTTTTCCTTTATGACATGAGAAGAAGTGTGTTCATCCATCAAGAGAAAGGTTTATGCCAGAAAGTCTCGAGAGCTTCCTGATAGCTAAAACTCACTACCTGCATCCAAGTGCTCCTACTGCTACGTTGCCTTAGTGCCTTTTGCTTTCACACTGCTCCAACCAACTTTACAATACAGCCCCCTTCAACTCCAAAATCTTTTAAAATGCATCAGAAAAAATAAAATTCAACTTTGACAAGCTTTGGAACCAAAGTATATTTAATTTGTTACCTGAGGACAAAAGTAGTGTGCAAAACTTTGGTCCCCACCAGAGAAGATTCTCTTGACACAGTAACACTCCTCACTGTCTGCAACAGGAATAAAAACCAGGCCATGTGAAATTGAAAAACAATTCAGATACTGCAATCAACACTTGGTTAGAAGAAGGCTCCTTTTGGCAGAACCTTGCTGAAGCATATGTATCTTTGCAATCCATCAGTGAAGACCATCTTCACCTGAGGCTGTGTTTTAGCTCTAGTGCTAGCAAGGGACCTAACCCAGCAGCAGAGGTAAGCACGTATTTCCTACAGCAGGAATGGACTGCAGGGAACACAGTGGAACCAAACTGTTTGCAAGAAAGGGATTCTAGCCCATGCTTACTTTGTATCTCAATGATTTTAAGACACTATGACAGAACAGGAACCAGAAAGTAAATAGAGCAGGTGTTGCTTACCTGTGGCCATGGGGCACTGAGTGCTATAGGGAATCCAGTTTCCTTTCACTGTGAAGGGGCTTTTCCTGTTGCTGGTTGTCCCCGTGCCTAACTGCCCGTTACCTCCGAGGCCAAAGGAGTAAATTCTTCCCGAGGAAGGGACGAACGCCGTGGTGTGCTGCCTAGGCAGACAAAAGGCACGGACACACAGCTGAGCACTGGGACAAGCGCTGGGCAGGCCACTCTGAGAGCTGTGCTGAGCAGTGTGGTAAAGGCTCTGTCACACCCAATGCTCCACCCCTCTGCTGGCAATGCCCTGCCACTGGCACATACTCCAGCAGGCAATATTCCATTTTCATGGAAGAGTCCATGGGATGGAAATGCCAGTGTTTAGCCCCCGCCTGGCCTTCAGAGCGTATCTCTTGACATTCAGAAATGGCAAGTTTCCACCAGACTGCCTGCACCTCCTGCCACCTCCCATCCTTCTCAGCTCTGAATACCCTCTCTCCCATCATTAGCCTGTGAAGAACCAGCAGTGAATATTGTAAACTGTGAAAAGGGAATGAAAGCACACGGTGTGAACCAAACTGCTACAATGACAGCTTTACACATATATTCTTTAACCCCACTAATGGTGAGCCCCTCTCTTCAAAAAATAACGCTGCTTCCCTCATTTTTTTTTCTTCATAAGAGTGCAATTCTTTGGACAAGACCATTTTCATGTGTGCTGGGAATTTTTTTTTCATTTCTTGGGTGCTATTAGAATATACAGACTCAAAAACCCATGAGGAACTGAACTGCCATACAGCATTACAGGTATTAAATACAACAGGTTATGTTTCCAAACTTTACACTTATCCTCAGTGATGTTCATGTACCTCCCCAAACACACTTGTTCTGTAACAGAAAAAGATGAAGTGAGAGCAATAAACACCTTCACACTGCTGCTCACACTTGCAGTTTAGAAAAGCAGAGCCTCTCAAACCTACAAATTCCTTTAGTTATTCTACTGAATGCTTTTAAAATCCCAGTAGCATCTCTAAGTATCTTTGGTTAGGGATCAGCTTGTCTTCCCTACCCATGAAGGGTAAGAAAAACCCCCACTTCACACTGCAATAGACAGGAAGTTTTATACAAAACAAGTTATCTGTCACATTCCCAGTGCTAGCACAGAACAGACCTTACCTGCCACAAGTGATCTGCGTGACAACACTTCCCATAAGTTCAAAAACTTTCCTTGGGTTTATCTCGTGGCTGGTGGAGTTGTGACCCAACTGACCATAGCCTCCAGCTCCAAATGTAAAAACCCCACCTTCCTAAACAAATAAATCATTTGCATTACAATTATAGTCTGTCTCAGATCAAGAAACTTAACAGCAACATGGATTTAATAAATCTCCTTGTCTAATGATTTTGTGGTTGCAGGGAAAGGAGAGAAAATACATATCCACAACAGGGCCCTGAGACACAGAAGGGTCATAAGTGCATTGCAGTGATGAAAATGTGGCACAGCTATGAAGTATTACCTTACTTGTGTAATTTCCATATTATTGTACAACAGTCCTGTCTTTAACTTGTGTCATTAATAATACCAATCCTCATTTTTCCTCTTCTCCAATTTTCTTGATGAACTACAACAGTATATAAACTTGCACTATTAACAAGTATACTTTGGCTTGGAAACTCTGAATACAAATTTTAAAGCAATTAGCAAGCAGGAAGCTGCTCTCCTCAGGCAGATGATGCAGAGTATGACTGACACAGCTTCAGTACTTGAAAACATAACAAACCAGAATATTTCAATGTTGTTGTAAGGCAAGTAATTTTTTTAAGTGTTTCTGGTTTATTCAATGAAGAAATTAACCAAAAACTTCAAATGTTAAACCAGAAACATTTTCAGAAGTTATACAACTTAGCTTAGGCCAACTTTGAAATTTTCCATTTTTAAATGCTTTGAAATTGTAAAGCTCTTTCTGTTAATTCAATTCTACTCTACATCAGCCCAGACCTCAGCTGGAAATCATCTTTAAAATCACAGCTGAGGAAAACCAACAGCCTCAGTCACTGAATCAGGATGACACCCAGTGACAGCTTTTCCAGCATTCCAGAAGGGCCTGCAGAATGCTCACAGTACACACACTGCTGTCCACAACTGGTCCCATGCAAGGGACCATGGGGCCATGCACATGGGTAACAATAACCTGGAGGAACCCCTGCAGTGTGTTCAGTATCTCAGCTGGGTCCATCAGCTTCAAAGCAAGTTTGAAGGTAACTTCTAGAGATGGAGATGCAAAATAAGCATTTAGAATGCTAGTTACAGATTACTGCTTGCTTCACAGTCTGAATTTCCCAAACTTCACATCAATATCCATTTCAGGATAACAAAGTTGCTGTATTTCTACAAAGTGAAAGGATAATTTAGGACAAAAAGCAATTATTTGTGAAGAGTCTTTTCCTTTCACTGTGGAAAATTAAGCACCTGTAAACAACATGGCAGTAACCGGTGAGTGATTTGGTCTGATCATAAAACAGCAATGCCAGAGGCATTACAGTCAGAAAAGACTCATCCCTTTAGGATACACTAAAGTAAATTTCAATACCTGTATAATTGTAATAAAGCAACATATACTTTCCTATCAAAAATACTGTATTTTGTATGCTCAACTTCACCAAATCTGATGAAAAGTTAAGACTGCTGAAAAATTTCTTGTACGTGGGAAATTCTTTTCAGACATTTAACCACTGTTTCCTCAGCTTCCCCCAATACCCTTAGAAGCCATTTATTCAGAATTAAGTTCATTATTTCCTATGCAGACAGCACCTTCTCCTGCAAACATGACAAAGATTAAAGCATCAATGTATTGTACCTTCGTCAGGGCAGCAGTATGATCTTCTCCACAGCATATATGAACAACCTTCTGACTTCTGAGAGACTTCAGCAGTGTAGGCACATACCTGTCTGAACGGTTTAATGACGCAGTAGGTCACTCATTTTGAAAACAGAACCCCAAATAGCTTTGCTCACTTATTCTGATTTCGCTCGAGCCACACAAGCACTGGACAGCCATTGGCATAATGCAATCCCCATGACTGAGCTGCTGCACCTCGGGCATGGAAGTGTTACCACAGAAAACACGGGGACTGCTACACTGAATCACTTTGGGGCCCCCAGCCTCATCTTCCCGGAACAATTAATAAGCACAACTTCCTCCCACCACCAGAAGAAATCAACTCTGTCATCCAGTTGCACAAAGGCAACTTTAAAAATGTTCATGCTAATGTCTTAAAATCTGTTAGGTGTGCCACGGGGACTGCAAGAAACCCCATCAAGACATAAAAAAGGGATTCTATTGAAAAGTGATGCTACAGAAAAAACTGGGGTTATGCACATTCCAAAGAATATGTAGAAGTAACTGCAGTCTCCCACGAGAATTTGGTCTCTGAAAAGTATGTGCCATTTTCTTATGAGGGTGATCACATTTAAGGCATTAATTCAGATGTGCATTTTATTCACAACACATTTTTCTTATTTTAAATGGTGTTGACAGTAAGGAACCAGTGAGAACACCTGAACTCATGAAAGCATCTAGAGATTACTCACGACTAAACTGTGTACAGAATTTCCACATTACACTGTCAGAATTCTCACGACAAAAGCACCGAGGAAAGAAGACACCTCTGTGTGAAGACCTCTGTGTCTTCTTTAAGAATCCCACATGACACCACAGTCTTCAGCACTACTCAGCAATGGTTTGTTCTACTGCTGTCTTTGCATTCCCAACCCCAAACCCTCAGCATGACATTTACTGAAGCAATGTTTACCTACCATTATCATCATTAAGACCCAGTTGCCCAAATTTGTTGCGCCCCCATCCAAAAATGGCTCCAGAGAGAGTTAGTACAAAACTATGAGCTCCTCCTGCTGCAATCTGTGCAAAAGGGATTCCCAGCAGAGATTTAATCATTTGTGGTGAGGTTTGTTTTTTATACTCATAACCTAAGCCCAGCTGGCCATATTTGTTTTGTCCCCAGGAAAACACTTCACTTCCTGTTTGAAGGAAAAAATAAACAACCAGGAAATACAGTCAGTATAATCATACAAGGTTTAGCCACTGTAAGAAAAGCTAAAAGTTATGTTTGATTATCAAAATGCTTACAAATTACTGATTTCTGAAGCTAAGCATTCTTGTGCAATTTGTAGGCATCCAACTCAAATATTTCATCAGACTGAAAGTATTTAAATGGCATTCAAACCCCTCAAAATTTCTCTTAACATTCCTGTTTCAACAGTGTTAGATAAAGTGAGTTTAGTTATTAAAAAGCAAGATACTGTTTCACTAGAAGTTCCACTACTACAGGTCTTTATGCAGAGATCTGCCAGTACTAGACATGCAAAATGTTCCAATTTCCCATCAAAAGCCTAATTTAAGCTTTTCTAACGTATTTAATTTTCTCATACAATTTAAGAGACATACATTTTAAAATACTGTCTTCTGTCTTTGTGATATGATCAATGAAGTACATTCATAATGGCATTTGATGCCTTATAAAGACAAAAACATGTTGAAGAATGACAAATCAAAGAGCTATTTATGTTAAGATTGCCTCCAAATAGTCTACTGAACAACCAATGCTGTGCCAAGGTATTTACTATCCAAAAGATCACAAAACACCTTCAAAATGTTACCTCTGTCTCTCCTATCTCCATCTTTGCAAGAGCAGTTTTATCAAGAGGGGGAAACAACAAAACCCACCCCCTGGGGTATCTCAGAGTTTATTTACTTATTTTAACAACAAAACAAAAAAAAAACCAACCCAAACCCTGCAGTGTATGTCAAGAATAGAAACAGATCTGCAAATCCATGAACTGGCAATAGGATAGTGATGCTGAACTTAAAACCTCTATTTAAAAACACAGAGTGAATTTTATATTGCAGATTTAAAATTTATTACATTCTTGCACCTCTGACCAACAGAATGCTTAACAGCACAACTCTGATACCGACCCCCTTCTACTACTGATCTGAACTCAGGCAAAGGGTTGTTCAGAAACCTCTGCCTGCTGGCCCTAAAAACAAAGGCATTTCTTGGGGTTACAATGAAAAAGACACTCGGGGCTACATTATAGCACAGAAAATATGAGGCCATGAGGAGTCACACACAGAATCAAGGCACATAAAGTCAGTATAAACTTGTGTATTTAAAGAAAAAAAAAATCCTTCTGCATACAATGAAAACCTCTCTCACCACAGCTTATCTGGTTTATATTTGGAACACACATTGTCAAGAAACACTGACAAACTACTATCTTCCTGGCACTTTTGTTTTGAGTTTCTAAGTTTCCATTAACCCTTTCCAGCAGCCACTTCTCCCCAGTTTTGGTCACAACTCTCTTCTGTCACCATGACACAAGCAAGCAGCAAATTAAATTCACGTTCATTTCTGGAGAGCTATGCTAACCACACACGCAATACAAGTGAGGCCAACTAAGTATGTGCTCACAGCCCCTGCAAACATTTCAAGACAGATGTCTGAACCTTCCAAAGGGTGGGTTATAATGGGATAAACCAACGAAACAGAGGCTTTGCCACAGTGAGGCAGACTAGGAAGTCGTTCCCACAGGCCTCATTAACTCGAAGATACAATTTAAAACAGACCATGGCAAAGCAGGATGAAAAAGAAATGGGACCAAAAAACCAAAACAACTTAGAAAGGAAGTTACATGAAAGACAGATGATAAAAAACACAAACCAAACCAAAAGGAAATAACAGCACAACATGACACTTGTCTGTACAGTTGATTTTTAAAGTCAGGCTTCCATCATTAAATTACACCACCCTTCCCAACCTAGAATCCCACCTGTACTAAATGGCAGTATATTTTACAAAACCATTTCCTTTAAAAAAAAAAGAAAAAAATTAATGTTGGAAACTTGAAGTACCTGGTTACACAAAACTTCACAGGAATTTGGCTTACCTTTTGAGAGTGCTAGGGAGTGATAATAACCACAAGCAACTTGAACAATTTGGACCTCTGATAAGCTTTTAATATTTCTATTGGGGTAAGAAAACAGAGAAAGAATTAAGCTACTATTTCATGGTATGAAATATAGTCACATCAAAAGGTAACATTCCAAAAGTGAATCCTTTTCACTCAAGTATACATGAAACTCATTTAAACATCCCAATAAGGTCTGTAAAAGACCATAATGAAGAATTAGGGAGGTCCATGTGCCACAAGGAGGTGTCATACAGCTGAATGGAGGAAACAAATACAGAATGCAAGAAGAGACTGATTCTTACTTTCTAGTTTTAGAAATGTTTTAGTCTTCTTCGTATCAGTATTAGTCATAAAAACTGAATTACTTTCCATTAAAAACTAAAGACTGTTTTTCATCTCTACCAACATTAACTTCAATCAAAACTTCAGTTTACAGAGCTATTAAATTCTGCACAATATTATAAAGAAGTTGTGAATACATCCAAATGTGCATTAAAAGTAGTGTGCTTTCAACTTTTGATGGAAAAACAAGTTTCTAAAGGGCCTGTGGGCTTTTAAATTTGATACAGAAATAACACCCTTAGTATTTGTTATTCCTATTTTTCGTATTTCTACATGTCAGAGACAGCCATGAATTACTAAGGCTCCATGGAATTGTTACTTTTGTGTGTCTTTCTTATGCAAAAAAAGGTAATTAGAAAACCTCCAGCTGGCAAACATACAAACTCAGTGCTGCAGACAGCGAACCTACTCACAACAGTAAAAACGTGGACTTCAGGTAGCCAGAATGCTCATGGTATTCTGAGAACAGGAAGGTGAGCCTGGCCAGCACTCATTTTTAAAACTAAGTTTGGTCCCAGCTGCAAAACTTCGGGGTGAAAGCTGAAGCAGGAAGATCAGATAGCAAATGTATCTTCAAATGTATTCCCACAACTCCTTTTGAAAGTTTAACACTCAACTTCTCTTCGCCTTCTCTTAAAGGGCAGTTACCAACCCACACGTACATTCTTAGAATACCCACCCTACTTTTCCAATATTACTCTCATTTCCAGTAGAGGACTATTAAAAAAAACCAACAAACAAAAACACCCCAAAGGCAACAAACTAAACCAAGTAAACCCATGATACACTTCCCACACAAGCTGACTTTTTGAAGAAGGAAACTGTCTACAGAATGCAAGTGTCATAGCTAATATACACTTTCTAATGTGTGGTTTTAACTATAGGAGCAGAAGGGATGAACCAACGGGATTTAAGCACATTATTTAAAAAGAAAAAAGAAAGGCAATGTATTATCTACTATTTTTAACCTGGGCACTCTGATGCATTCCTCTGTTCCTGGCAAGCCAAGCTGTCCATCAGTAGCCAGACCCCAAGCATATACCTGACCCTTGTCATTTAAGGCAAGAGTGTGGGCTTCTCCACATGATACAGCTACAATATTTTGGGCATCCAGTGCACCAACATGCTCTAAAAAACAAAAAAATAAAGTTAGTTGTTTAAAAGACTAAAAAAAGCTACTGCTAACAAAAGCTAGGGTTGTTAGAGGCAGTTTTACTCAGTACTACGATACGAATTGAAATGACACTGAAGCAAGCCCAGGAGTCTGCTGAAACACCCTCTATTTAAATTTATAAGCATGCTATTCTAGGAGAAATAAATTAAATTTGGCACCCCAAAGTAACCAAATAACAACTGTATCTGGAATGATACATGGAAGTGCACAAAGCCTGCAGGTTGATCATAACAGGTCCTTCTAATCCTGGATCTGAAAATGAGTGCAGAAACTCAGTTAACATTAAGGTCAAATAGATTACTGTCAAATGACTACACGTGTAGACATTATGTAAGAGGAAAACATTCCACCACAGCAAATTAAATTCACCTATTCACTATTAAGAAAAAAGCCTGCAAAACAAGGCAGGGCAAATTACAGACTAAAGCTACTGATTTTGCAACGAGCTACACAATGTCCTCTTTATAATGCAAAATAGTGTAGAAACAGATCCTAAAGAGTCATTTTTCTAGACACACAGTGCATGGCCCTGAAAAGCACACATTAAAATATCTGTGATTTTTTTTTTCCAGTAGCCTGCATGAAAACCCTTAAATACATTTAGAAAGGTTTTTTGGGGGAAGCTTATGATTTATGATCAGAAGCCTAACATTTTCATTTCAGCAACAGTAAAATGAGGAAATATCTTCAGGGCCTGTCACTTAAGGCTGGAACTTTTAATAGTGGCCTTAGATAAGAGCCTGCTTGGACATTCTCACCACTGAAAAAGTCCTTGTATCATCAGTGTAAGGTGTGCTCCAAACACGGCCTAAGTCAACTTCAAAACAGCGGCTAGCATTATCTGCAACATGACAGGCACTCAGTTTCCAAAATAAACTAACACAGCAGATACAAATTCTTTTTTACAGCTGGTCTGCCTGCAGAGGTTACCACCCCAATTCAGCCAGGAGAGCCTGGCAGAGCTCTGCCAGTGGAAGAGGTCACAGAAGTGCTCCCAGGTTGGGCACCAGCACACAGATTAGCTCAGCTATCTCCTCCAGCTGCTCAACCAGCAGGGCTGACTCTGCCTAACATGGATTAAGGACATTCAGTAACCCCTATGGCAAGCAGAGCTCTGTGGGGAGGAGAGAGGGAAGGCATGGCTCAGTAATGCCAGGGGTGACATGGAGGTGGCAAAGGCACGCAGTCAGCAACAAAATTATCTTCAGTTAGCAGAAATACATCCAAAGGAGAGCATCCACCCATCTGTAAAGATACCAAGCCTCTTTACACTAATGCTCTGACTTCATAGTACAACACCCAGCAGTATTAACAGTAATCTGTGGGGGAAAGGAAAATTAGGGAGGAGGAGGTTACAATCCTCATGACTGGTGTGCCTGAGCACGTTAAAGAAAAAAAACAGATTTATAGCAGGTCCATTACATACCAAAGGTCATACAAATTAAAAGTCAGATGCTTTTGTTGTAATTTTTAAATCTAAAAGACAATTCAGCATAATTTTCAAAGTGGGAAACACGTAGTCAGAGTAAGTGTCAAGCTGAGTTTCTCTTCATGTTCATGAAGTAGATGTTTGCCCAGGATTCAGGTCTATCAGTTTTAATATCCACATACTGTCTCCCAACAGAAGTCCAAATTAGTTTAAAAAAGTTACATCTCAACTATATATAGAAAGAATCTTTAATTGGCACCAAATCCAACACTAAGTAAAGGTGAACCACTACAATTGCACATGACACCTCAGCTCCATTTGAAAAACTTGTGTCAGTTACTGAGCCAGGCAGGCTGTAAAATTGCTACAGCAGTGATTAGAATAAACTCTTCGTAAGCCTTCCCAGTTTGCTCCGTTGTGCTGTGAGTAGTGTGAGCAGCACTGCTCCCTGGCTCTCAGCAGCACCAGCTATGACTCACATGAAGCTCTGAAGAGAGCCCATGTGCACACTCCTCTGCAGTCTCTGCAAGATGTTTACCCACTCCTGCTCTGGAACTGCTCTAGCAGGGAGCAGACACACACAGAGAACATAGGCAGGAGGGAAAAAAAGCCCAGAGAAGTTTTACAGGGCATCCTTTGGGCTTTTCCCAACTCTCCTCCTGTAGTGCTGCATATGCTGATATGTCTTTTATCAAAAGTTTTATTTTTAGTTCTTAAAAAAAAGAACATGGCTTTAATCAGACCTGCTCTACATCACGTATCAGACAAGTGAAAACACACAGCATGTTTCTCAACTATGATATGCCAAATACTCATTTCCACACGTTCCAGCAGCCAAACCTGTACAGTACAATGTTAATACATATATTGCAGCAGGTCACCTCCCCCTGAGATTTCAAACAGCCACTGAATCTCCCACAGCCTTAAATAAAGCAATTCCATGATAGAAAGAAAACCAGTGGCACTGTCCAGCTGCACAGCAGGCAAAAACAGGAGGAACTGCCATGTTTCACAGTTGGGTGTTTCCAACTGTCACAAGAAGCAATCCAAGCAAAGGAACACTTTTCCAGTTAAAAATATATCCATTTTTGGAAGAACTACTGTGCATGAATTCAGCACACACATGGACACTGGCAATCTTGGGTCTGACGTGGCATAATAAAACAAAAACCACAGGCACAACCACAAGTCACCTCCACAATTCATTACTTACAAACTTACCGGGTCTTTTCCTGGCTTTTTCATGCCCTAGTTGTCCTAAATCATTGCAGCCACATGTGTAAACAGTCCCATCAACCAGGACAAAAACAGTATGTCTCAGTCCACATCCTACATCTCTGACTCTTTTATTTAAGAAAAAGTCACTTTTTCTGGGTTCTAAAACAATCTCTTCATCAATTCCACCCAATCCAAGCTGTCCAAAAGACGCATTTCCCCAGCACAACATGTTTACGCTTCTCTTGATCAGAGAACTTCCAGCTTCACTTTTCTAGAATATCCTTTCTGCGTAGCTGTTAAAAAAAAAAAAGGAAAATGTACATTTTTCAGTATTGTCCCCAACATTCACGTTATTTTCCATACAGCATGTAATCCACAAGCTCATTCTCTATATACCAATATATTAAAACTCTGAACAATTTTTAGGAGTGTGATTTACTTTCTTGGACAGGATTTACACTAACTCTGCAGTAAAATGCTTTCCTTTCCACTTCAGATACAACTTTTAAAATGTGCAGGTCTTTGGCTTTATAAAACTCTGTTTCAAAAAACTTAAAATATCTGTTAAACTTCTTTAATCCAGATGCATAAAAAGAGCAGTCACAACCAACTCCAGCCAGTGGAAACGACCTCAAACATCTTCCAAGGAGATAATAAAGGCTACTTTCTTTACTCAAGGAGCTGCATGACTCCAGAAGGTACTGTGTATGGCCCCAAGATCATCTCCAAAAACAACATTTGACTCACAGCTTGGAAAAAATTGGTCAGCTCTGATCAATCCAGTTATGCAATACATAGTACAATATGCTGTGTCAATCACTACATTTAAACAACTATGAGTCAACTGAACTTACAATTTAAAAGAAAATAAATAGCTGAAACTCAAGTTGCCAGTCTTTCACTGCAATCAACACCAGCCACAGCTTCAACTGCTCTGCAGTAAGAGAGGCCACACACACCAACTCCCCCAAGCAAACTCCCATCCCTAATCCCTAAATTGCCATTACCAGTATTTGTGCTGACAGACTCTGTATCTACTTGGAAAGGATACAAAGCTACACTTTCATTTTCAGTACTGCATACCAGGAAGAATTTATGACAATGTTTTCACTAATACTTATACTACCACAACAGTACGTTTCCCTGTTTTTAGAGCATTTTAAAAATCAATGCAATCTAATGTGAAATTACTATAAATTTTCATATGTGACCACTGCTTGGAACACATTCTGTAGGGTCATAACACGCATAAAACACCTAAATGCAAAACTGCCCAGAGAAGCAAGACACCCATTAGCATCTAAGTGTTACACACACCAAAGGGCACAATTCTTGCCAGCACAACAGGATAAGCTATTTTTCTCTGCATAAGTCAAAATGCAGTAAACAAGATGTGTATTCTGTAACCTTATTAAAAAAAAAAAAACCAACACAGAAAAAAACAACAAAAGAAACCCCAAAAAACCAAAACCAAGCAAACCAAAACAGCTTAAAATATATTGCATTCTGTTTACCTATCTCAGGTGATGAGGCATGATCAAATATTTCCCTAGCTATATCCTACCACGTTCAGAAGGGGACATCAAAGCCAAGACTCTTCGGTTAAGACATAGCTATGCAGCAGCACGTCACACATCTGTAGCAGGGACTGCAGAGCAAGCTCCAACCTGCAACACAAGAAGTTAGAAAAGACCTGTGATTATAGCCCTTCGAGACACCTGTACTTACGGTTTACCTCCATCTCCAGCAGGGGAAATCAAATAAAAATAAAAGTCCGCCTTTCTATTGAAATTTATGCATTTCCACAGAAGGCTCGGTTGTTTTGTTTTGTTTTGCTTTTTTTCCTAATCTCCGCGGAGTCCGTAGCCGAAGTTCCGTACTTTGCTCTCACTCCAGGGCACCGTCACCCCTGCCCCGCCTGACGTCAGCGGGCGGGGGCGGCCCCGCACTCCCTGTGCCAGCCCCGCACTCCCTGTGCCGGCCCCGCACTCTGCCCGGTGCCGGCCCCGCACTCTGCCCGGTGCCAGCCCCGCACTCCCTGTGCCGGCCCCGCACTCCCTGAGCCAGCCCCGCACTCCGCCCGGTGCCAGCCCCGCACTCCCTGTGCCGGCCCCGCACTCCGACCGGTGCCGGCCCCGCACTCCGCCCGGTGCCGGCCCCGCCCTCCGCCCGGTGCCGGCCCCGCACGCCGCCCGGTGCCCGCCCCGCCCTCCCCCGGCCC